>CM053407.1:52089064-52141327 GCA_028644305.1 Xerus rutilus
CATGAATAGAGGAATCATGTACTTTTAGAAGAACTAACAGAAAATGTAAGGTGCTTCTTTTGTGCTGTTACAAATTGGATTTTTCTTTCTTCCCTTGAGAAGCCAGAGTGAACAATAGAATACTCTTAAAGGAGGATTGCTGAATACCAAGGCCATGTTTTTGAAAGCCAAGTAGATGAAGAAAAGAGCTGTATGCTTGGCATTTTGAATCAATTATCAGTGAAATTCTATGACACCATTCAGAATAGAGGCCCTGAAGTCAAGGTTTGCTTTCCAAGTATTCACTGCTTTCAGTAGGTTTGGCCTTGAGCATTATAAAAGACTTAATTTTTGCAAAATACAACTTTCTGACAGATAAAGATATTCATTTTGTAAAAGGTAACAGAGAATGAGTACTAATTTTACTCTTAAAATAGCCATAAGATACTTAGCTAAGTTGGTTGGTAACTGTCAGTAGGTTCAAGACTAGGTTCGCATTGATCGTTAGTCTTCTGTAGTGAAAAATACACTCATACACCTAATATCAGTTCAAACAAGAAATTCAATGTTTGTGTGGATGTAAAGCATTACTATTTGTCTATGATGGGAAAAAAGCAGTTGTGAATATAATATATAGTGTAATACAATGTCATATACAAGATATTATTGAAAATATAAAATACAAGGTAATTTCAAATATCCTAAACAATTTATAGATAATGAGCCAGAAATAGAATCAACATTATTAAATATATCTTTCCTAATATTTGAAATTATTGTTTAAACAGAATTTATTCGGGGATTCTTATACTTTTACAACTTTTAACTAATACATTTGGCTTTTTGCCCAGTTGTAACCAGAATTACTTTTGAAAATCTTTCTGTATAAAATCTACTTACAAATTCAGAGAGGGAGAACGGGAAAGATTGATTGTAGATATGTATACATAATGAAAGTGCAGGGACACATTTCACATTCAGGGAAGGACAAGATGAGCAGTGCTCATCTTAAGCATACCTGTAGCACAGAAACAGAAACATGAGCCCCTTTAGAAATTCTGGTTGAGCTCTTTAGTTTTATAGTATTTAAGAGGAGAAAAGTATGTTCATTTCAGGTTATGAAATTAATGTGTATATTGTTCCAAGATAACTCATAATCTGGTTCAAGAAAATGTAGCTAAATAACCAAGGGTCCAAAATAACATTCTTGCTTGCTTATTTGTTTGATATTTTATAAATTTTCTCTTACATCTTTATCTGCTTTCCATAATTTGAGAAAAAAATTAACAATGTAACTTACTTTCTCTACTTTTGGGTGTTTCTTAAGGAATGTCAATGCAGTGTTGAATGACTGATTCTTGCTCTATATCTTTGATTAAAGACTGCAGAACATACTCTCTCCCTGGCTTACATCCCTGAAAGCAGAATTGTTGGATTAAAGAGTGTACATTTTGATAGGTATAGTCAAAATGACCTCTAAAAAGGTTGTACTAGTTTTATATCCCCATGGCAGATTCTTTGTTTTTTGTTTTCTGGCTTTAGATGTTTAAATAAAGATTGTGAACAATAAAGTAATGATTGCATTTGGAAGTTCTTGTAAATACCCACTGACAAATGATTGTGCCTATGTCCTTACATATCACTACATGTTAATTGTCAGCAAGTTTATAAACCTAGCTGTTGTGATAGGCATATAATACCATTTCTTTCTTTCTGAGTAAATCTTAAAATCTATTCAAGTGCCTAGTCTGCACATTTGTTATGTCCTTTACTCATTTGTAGATGAATATATGTTGAGAAAAACATTTCAAAATTTACCTTACAAGTGGCTTATTTGTAAATGAATTTTCAAATTTATAAACTCAGAATTATAAAACATATTGCCATGGTGATAGGAAAATTTCTGAGCTTGGCTATTTTAACCAGTAAAAATAGTAGAACTCACACTCAGTGTGTTAGGACCTGATACATAATAATTGTTAAGATATCAAATGAAATTAAGAAAAAAATAACATCCTTGAAAACAAAATTTTATTAAAAATAATTAGATGTCAGTTTGTTGCTTGATGTGAATTAAAGAGACAAGGAAATTGAAGACAGATAATAGATTGGGGATTAATGAAGACTATCTGTATCATAAACAAATATTATTTGTTCGGAAGAATATTACAAATCATGAATGTTAAAAAGTTATGATGTCCCTCTTTCTGAGATGTTTTGTATATTAAAATAAATATTCATGAATAGTGAGTATCAGTTCAGGTTATCTATGTGAATGTAAATTTTCATATAACTGGCCACTTAATGTTCATTGGATCATGCTCTTGAATATGAATTCTCTAGTATCTCAGATGCACTGTGGATCGGACTCAGCTCATGAATATTCACGCACACACAACTGATCTTTCTGAAAGTAATCGCATCCATGAAGATGAAAATCTTGTTAGTTTTTAATAATGAGAATCGCATCAGGATGCAAGTCCTAGAACAATGTTACAATTCTCTTGTTTCTTTTCTTTTTTGTAAATGATACAAACTTTAAAATATAAATACATATTCTATGCATCTCTCTTGACAAAAGCTCTTTTATTCTTTTACCTTTCTAAAAGCTTGTGCATGATTTAATTGATTGCTTTGTTGGCTTTATTTTCTCCAGATGCAGAAAAGAATAAAGTAAAGCATTGTCTCCCAACCTTATCCTCAGTACATTTCCACTATTGAGGCTTGATCAGAGAGTCTAAAATGCAGAGCAGCCTTATCTCCTAACCTGCTAGAAGAATGATACATATTTTACATATAAAGACATGATATTATATATGCTATTTTTGTGCACAGGGAAAATTATATGCTATGCCAACTAAACTTGTGGAGGCCCATAGTTATAAATTATATAGTATTTTAACTCACATTTCACATTTAAATGACTTTCATTGTAATGCATGACATGCTTATAATACCTATCCAAGATTAGTGAGAAGTTATTAAATACACATCAAAAAAAATCATCTGGTCCTTATTAGCCCCATAATATAATTAATTGAATAACCAGGAAAACAAAGGAGAAATCAAAACTATTGTTTATAAGGTTAGTGAAAAAGTAACAACTAGTTTATATTTTCTAACATTGATATTGTAAAGTCTCTGCGTGGCATTAATTATCTTTTATAAAACTATATGCATTTTGTTGTTTTGTAAGCACAGTTAGTAAGCAGTGCTCAATGACATTTTTTTTAACTCTGTAGTAGGCTAATTTATGTTTGTACATCACAAAGCTCATCAGTAGTCGAGGGCTGAGATCTTTAAGTTGCTGGAAGAACTTTGTAGGTGTCCTCAATCTTGAGGATAAGGAGGAATATTATAAAGCCCTCCTGTTTTGTTTCTTAGGATAGCTCAGGGTAATCTCAGCCAAGAGCAATGTTACTCCCAGGGGTCCTTTGACTACATCTGGAGGCCTTTTTGCTTATATCTTCAGAGAATGGTTTTGCTATCTCATAGGTAGAGGCAAGATACGCTGCTAACCATTCTACAATATGCAGGACACCCCTACAATGGAGATACCCAGTCTAAATGTCAGGAGGACCGCTTCATATCACATTTTAATTAAAGAAATAATTCTGTCTGAAATGTAGATAACCATTGAATTAGAATAGTTTTATAGATAAAGCAATGAGAATGTGTAATATTTGTAAATAAATGAAGTCAGATTCAGTTTTTAATTATAAGTTTGAATGTATTTTTTTTTGTAGCAACAATAGTGTTAAATGAACTCAACTGGACAAGTGCCTTAGATGAAGTTTTCAAAAAAAATCGGGAGGAAGATCCTTCATTGTTGTGGCAGGTGTTTGGCAGTGCTACAGGCCTGGCCCGATATTATCCAGGTAAGTGCTTAGTGATTCAATAATTATCAGATGAAATTGTAAGTATCTCCTTCAACATTTCTTGTGAACACTCTGTTACCTTCTCCTATATTGGTATTATACTAGTTTTATTTAAAAATATTCTCTTTACATGGCTCTAAATTTTTTTATATGACTCTAAACTGATCAAAATCACTTTGAACTGAAACACCGAAGAAGTGACTGGAGTGGTTGGTACCTGGGCTGGGTCAGGCTGGAGTGAGACCATGAGTAGGTCTGTACCTGGCACAGGAGGTTACTATGAATCCTAAAACAAGAGATCCAACTGCTTAGCATAAATCTGTCAGTCACATTAAAGAAATAAATAGACTTTTTAGAAACTATTTCAAATATGTCTTTCCAGGTTTTTGGTCTACACTTGAAATTTCATAACAAAAGTGTTAGTGTTTTCCTTGAATCAGTGAATTTATGAATGTGAATATAAGAAGAAATAAGATAAAATAATAAGGAAAATTGAGCATAAGAGTATGTGTCAAGGGGCTGGGGTTATGGCGCAGTGGTAGCGTGCTCGCCTAGCACGCGTGAGGCACTGGGTTTGATCTTCAGCACCACATAAAAATAAAATAAAGACATTCTGTCCACCTACAACTAAAAAATAAATTTTTTTTTTTAAAAAAAGAGTATGTGTCAAGAGTATGTGACACATAAGAGTATGTGTCAGGTTGTATGAATTTTGAAGGTATCTCAGTGAGCATATGAACCTGTGATGATGAGTGTATTTTATAAGTGAAAATAGACCCTATCTTACAATGTTCTTTATTCTTATAAAGGAAGGTAAAGAGAAATAAATAGCAACTCCTATAACAAAACAAAAAACTAATCACTAGTACATCCTGAGAACCTATTGAAAACACTTTAAGTGAAATGTCTGTTGTTATTTTTAACTTCTCCACCTTTAGAACAAGCTGATGAACACAAAATGCATTTTCTTTCTCCAAGGCATGACCTAAATTATTGGAAATATACTAGAGAATTTGGCTTTCAATGGCCACAATATGACTTTAAGTAAAATTATTTTTAAGACATGAGTTTTCTAAACATGTTCAGCAAATTGAATTACTCATAGTAAAAAGGGATAGGAAAAAGTGACTTAGAAGTAAAAAGGAGTAAATTAAAAATTAAACTACATACAACTTTTTATTAGGATAACAATAAATAACATTATCTGGCTATCATCAGACTTAGTTCTCAAATTAGTTAAAAATGTTATAATGTCTGCATGGTTATAAATGCCAGATGGTACCACCAGTAATATTTATTTGTTTTAGAAATCCAGAACACTAGGAACGGCAAAGTTTGTATTAGATATTGAAAAAATGAATTATAATAAAACATTAATGTTAGTATTTGATAGAGAAAAATTATCACCTAAGTTATTATCCTAATTGAATCTTCCATTTCATGAGTATTTTTTACTCTAGTAAAATACTTCTAAAACTCTTAAGTACTCTTTTAACATGTTAAATATTATATATCAGAAGATTGGAAATTTTAGTATATAAGATCATATCAATGAAAAAGAAACAGTATTCATGCACATAATAAACCGAATATAATAATCCTTAAAATTACATGAGGTGTTATAAAGCATCTTTAAGTACAGTTTTAAAATATAGGAATTAGATACTTGATATTCTATCTAATAATACACAAATCTAAGGATATTTTTATTCATAACAGAATTAGCTTTTAAATATTTAAAAATATTACCTCTGTATAAAATTCCATATGTAAGCAGTTGAGGGAAAAGGAGGAAAAGGAAAAGTGAAAGAAAATTAGGATAATAATGAAAAACCAAGAGCCTACGATCTGAGAAAAATGGATGATGCAGAGAAAGAGTGATAAAGAAGTGTTAGGAGAGAGAGATGCTGAGGAGAGGAAAGGAATAGTGCTCGTGAATGTGGGGAGAGAACACTGGGTCCAGAGGTGGAAGGAAAGATAGGTTACGTTATAAACCCTGAAAGGTGGGTAATTTTACAAATAGCAGTTAATTTTTAAACTTACAAATATCATATTCAATAATTCTTTCATTTTAAAAGCTAAGTGAGGGATGAAGGCTTTGTTTTTTTTGTTCTTTTTTTTACCCTAATAGATATTTTCAAATGTGTTGAAATTTGTTCTCTTCGTCTTGAGAATCATCATTAGATGTTTAATTTGGCTGAAGCTATGTCGTCCTCTGAGGCATTCGCTGTGAAAGCAACCCTGTGCCCAATATGTAGTTTTTAAGTCAGGATTTGTCAGACAAATCGACTCACTGGTAGACTGTCAGGCTCAGCTCATTGACCTGCTGGAGGAAGTTTTTAAAATGGCTCTCTTAACTGCTATAGAAAATGCTTCATGCAGTTCCAACTGTTTTAGTGATTCTGCTGCTGAGTTGGTCTTTATGACAATAATGACATAATAAAACCAACTCTTTTTACCAAAGGCACTAAGACAATGTTATAATTTTAAAAGTGGGACACCCTGTTTATACTACATCATGTTTTCAGCACACATAACACTTTAACCATGTTTAAAAGACTTTTTTAAATGAACATTTTTTAAGAAAAATTTTTTAATAAACCACTCTACCTTTTCTTATCAAACAACAAAGAAATATTTAGTGTAAGTATGCCTCATGCAATATTTGGAACATATTTTTATGAAAAAATGTTTTTAAAATTTAAACTTAACTGATTGTTTTATATTTCTTTGTGCTATGTCTGTCAACACTGTCTCGAGAGTCTCAGAGACATTTGTAATATGGGAAAATCATCGTTCCCATTGCTTCACAAAATTGTCATGAGGGTCAAACAAAATCCCTTTCATACATTTGCCCAAATGCAGAATTTCATAATATTCTATCTCTAATTCTGTAAGGTTCTCATTTTTATTTTCCTGAGACTTCTTGCCTCAGAGTAATAAAAATAAAATTTTGTAGAAACTAGAATTATCTGATTCACAACATTGTAAATATATCATTGTTCATTAAGGTGCCAGTAAATGAACAGCCACATATTGTGAGGGGGTGAAGCAATCATCTTCCAGAACCATATATCAAGTTTACAAATCCTGCCTTCAATACTAGATGTGGTAGTGACCTTTAGAAGACCCTCAGAAAAGAAACAAGGAGGATCATCAGGGTTGAATTGTAGAATTATTATGAGATTAAAAAGCATTAAATATCTTTGTTATCATATTGCCTGGATGTAGGGAACATTTAGGGATAGGCAGCTACCCTCATGGTTTTAGTTTATCAGACTATTTAAAATATGTGGAAATACTAGCTTCCAACAAGGAGATTACTAGAGCTAATAGGATCCAGAGCGTATTCTGAGAATTAGTTTGTTTAGCAAAAAGTGGAAATTTGACTACAGCATCTGTTTTTGGACTGAACATTTACCTGCTTTCTAAACTCTTGATGTATTTGGAAATAAGCTATGGAAATCATTGCTTTCTCTTTTTTTGCTTCTCCCTTCTTCCATTTTTTACTCCCACCCTTGTCCTTCTTTTAGCCCATCTGGAACATAGGTCACTTGATAGAAGGAATGTTATATCGGGGGAAGTACTTGATTTATCTCAATACTGCCTTTGGCATCATTTTATGCTTTGGTTAAGGCACGTTATGCTTCTGTATCTGCTTCTTCACCAGTAACATGGGATGCTGCACAAGATGATCTCTAAGGCAGATTTTAAAACATCATCTGCTATTTGCCCAAATCTGTAGCATTTTCTAAGTTCGTAGTGCTTATTCTGCAGGAAAACTCTAGTAACTTGCCCTAGTCATTTAGCCAGCTGTTGGCATAGATGAAACTGGAACCTGAACTGATTTCATAGGAATACAGAATCTAATAGTGATTACCAGAGGCTGGGGAAGTAGAGGTGAGGAGAACATGGGGAAATATTGGTCAAGAGATGCAAAATTACAGTTAAACAGTAGGAATAAATTCTGCTATACTACAGGAGGGTGACAATAATTGTAAATATTGTCTGTATTTCACTAATTAGAAGAGAGCTTTCTAAATGTTCTCACTACAAAGAAATGATAAATGTTTGAGGTATTAGATATGTTAAATATCATTATCTGATCATTATCCAATGTCCACATGTATCAAAACTCCATCCTGTACTGCATATATAATTTTGATGTATTAATTAAAAACAAAATAAAAAAAGCAGGAACCCATGTCTAATGCCATCTTCAGTGAATATAGCTTATTAGAAAATTAGTTTCATTTATGGGTTCTTTCCTTTGAAACTCTAGTTGATTTACATATATTAACTTTAAAGCTGTTAAAACTATTTTCATATATTTGAACTTTGTGAATTCTTATGCATTATACAAAACTGTAGGTACAAACTGCTCATTTCACCTATTAGTGTCTCCTGAAATTGTAACAATTACTGTAGTAACTGGATTGTAATTAGGAATTAGTGGCTCATTGAAATGCCAATGTAGGCAACACTTACCCTTTGTAGATAATTAGCTGCATTTACAAAGGGGAAAAAAAAACAGAAAAAAGCAAAAATCTGCTTCATCTGCTGTATGATGTTTGTGGTCTTATTAATCATTTGTTTTTTCTTTGCCTCATTTATTCCTTTTAAAACCACGTGGTTACAAAAAAGGTAGCTAATATGTTGCACTGGTGTTTAATAGACCTGTGGGTGACATTCCTCATTGCTCTATCTGTTGGAATTTTACTGGAATAAAATGCAATAGAATCAGTTTGTTAGGTACCTTATCATGGGCAGCCAATTTTTCTAAAGCTGTGTAATGCTTTTTGAAAAATAGCTTGATAATACTTTAAGAATCAGATAGCATATGGCAAGGATAGTCCAAAGGGTAATGCTTTTTAGTTTAGTTACTAAAGAAGCATTTGATAGATTTCTAGCCAATGTGAAGCCTCAGAACTTGTGATATTTCTAAATTTAAGGCCTTCAAGGATTCATTATCTTAAAAAATTCTCATCACTTTTTTTTAACCCAGATATCTGTGAATAGACACATTATTTAACTATAGATATATTTAACACACTTGTGGATCACTGTACAAACAAACCTTAAGTTGAAGTGACTATTACTTTTCTAATGCCAATAAATATTAAAATATAGTGTGTCTATGTGGACTTTTTTAGCAACCATTTACTAAAAATCAAAACTTGTGGTTTTTAACACTATGGAAATTTGTTTTTCACCCAAGTCGATCAACAATACACAGACTATGGCTGTGGGGGTGGGGGGGACTACACAAGAAAGAAATGGCTACACAATCCAGCCCATTTCTCTGTCATCTTCTGAGTATGGTCTCTGCCTCAACCACTGTAATTTTTACTTCTTCTTAAAGGACAGAGGACTGTATCCCCTTCTTCCTTTCTCCCTCCTTCCTTCCCTCTCTCCCTCCCTTGCTCCCTCCTTTCCCTTCCCTTCCCTTCCCTTCTCTTTCTCTCCCCTCCCCTCCCCTCCCTTCCTTCCTTCCTTCTTTTCTTTTTTTGTTCATTTCTTTCTTTCTTTCTTTTGGTACGGGAGACTGAACTCAGGGATACTCCACCACTGAGCCACATCCTCAGCCCTATGTTGTATTTTATTTAGAGACAAGGTCTCTCTGAGTTGCTTAGTACCTCATTTTTTGCTGAGGCTGGCTTTGAACTCACCATCCTCCTGTCTCAGGCTCCGAAGCCTCTGTGATTACAGTTGTGTGCCACTGTGCCTAGCTCCCCCTTATTTTTAAGAGAACTTCCTGGAAGTTACACAAAGCATTTTTCATAAGTGACACTGGAGAGAATTTAGTGGCTTTATGGTCAGTTTCTTTTAGTATGGCCATGTACCTGACTTTAAAGCAGATGCTATATTAACTAAGAAAGGGACAGGAAGTGTTGGGAATGCAGAACATCCCTTTCTTGGCTACTATGTGAAATCTGTGTTTTAAACCTTGTCTGTCTTCCAGAAAATTTAAATCCAATTAAAGTGTTAGAACTTATACATCCTGAAATTTAGATTTTTGCAGTACAGATCCTTGAGTAAATGCCAAATAAGCCAGACAGAGTGTAGCAATAGATTCCCACTAAAGTTGTGACAAAAAGATGTAATCATGGATTATCTTCATTGGAGAGGTTTATTAACTATGAATTGAAAATTAGGTCAATTGCTCGATACGGTGGAACATGCCTATAACAACAGCTACTCTGAAGGGTGAGACAGGAGGATCTCGATTTTAAGGCCAGCCTCTGCAACTTAGTGAGACTGCCTCAAAAAATGAACAAAGAAAAACCAAAACAAAAAGACTGGAGATGTTGTGCAATGGTAGAGCACTTGTCTAGCATGCATAAGGTCCTGGCTTTCATCCTTAGGCAAGACTCCCCAAAAAGACAAATAAATAAATAAATAAATAAGGCAATGAAGAAAAAAGGCATACTCTTACAATTTTTCTGGACAGAGGTAAGGCACAGAGCATATAAATAAAAAAACGAGATAAACAAGTATTGTTGGGAACTAGTGAGCCATGAATGGTTTGTTAGAGAAAAAGTAATTAAATCAAAACGCACATTAATGACAAATGATATGGCTTTGAATGTCAGAATGACTTGAGATTTAATGCGTTGGTGAAATACCACACACTTTCTGGGCAGTGTGATATGAGACAACTAAGGAGCTATTTGTTCTTACTGGAAGGAGAAAAACAGGCTTGATATGAAGCTATTGTTATGTATAATGGTCTAATATGCAATTTGAAAGATACATACAAGGAACCAATAAGATGGAAAGAAGAATCTTTGAATAGAAAAGTTGAGGATAACAGAAATTTTACAAAAATAAAAAAGTGTAAGCAAACTTAATTTTTTTTAGTTTGAGTGTGCATGGATATGGGAATGTAGGGGCAGTTTACTGAAATTATATATCAGAAGCATATCTTTTTTGGGGCAGTAAAATTATGGGTTTAATTTAGAATAGAAAAGTTTGAAATGTTAACTGGAGGGTGCTAGTAGCTCTACTTACTCTTAAGTACTGAGTTTATGTTCTGAATTATGTGATTTGCTTTGTTGTATGCTATCAGTTTTGTGTGGGGGTATTCATCTTATACATAAGTGAAATGTTGTCATATTCTCAAGTAATCCTGATTTACACAGTTGATTCTATAGTCTAATTTCATTGACTTTTGTATGACCTTGTCTCTTATCTAAATCTCAGTTTTCAAAGGTAAGGGTTATAATAGTTGTTCACATCATATTCAACTGTGTATCCAGTCATAGTTGGCTGAATTATTTATTTATTTTATTAATTAACCTATTTATTCTAATTAGGTATATATGACAGCAGAATGCATTTTTGATTCAGTGTACAAAAATGCAGCACATCTTTTTATTTCTCTGATTGTACACGATGTAGAGTTGCACAATATGTGCAGTCATATGTGTACCTGGGGCAATGATGTCCATCTCATTCCACCATCTTTCCTGACCCACACTCCCTCCCCACCCACCTTTGCCTAATCAGAGTTCCTCCATTCTTTCTGCACTACTACCATTATGGATCAGCATCCACTTATCAGAGAGAACATTTGGCCTTTGGCTTTGAGGGTTTGGTTTACTTCGTTTAGCATGATATTCTCCAGCTTCATCCATTTACCTGCAATTGCCATAATTTTGTCATCTTTTAATACTGAGTAATATTTCATTGTGTATATATACCACAATTTTTTTTTATCAATTCATATATTGAAGGGCATCTAGGTTGGTTCCACAGTTTAGCAATTATAAAGTGTGCTGTTATAAACATTGAAGTGGCTGTGTTACTGTAGTATGCTGTTTTTAAGTCTTTAGGGTATAGACCAAGGAGTGGGATACCGGGTAAAATGGTGGTTCTATCCCATGTTTTTGAAGGAATCTATATACTGCTTTCCAGATTGTTTGTACCAATTTGCAGTCCCACCAGCAATGTATGAATGTGCCATTCCCCCTACATCTTTGCCAATACTTACTGTTGCTTGTATTCTTGATAACCGCCATTCTGACTAGAGTGAGATAAAATTTTAGATTAGTTTTGATTTGCATTTCTCTAATTACTAGAGATATTGAAAATTTTTGCATATTTTTGTTGATTAATTATATTTCTTATTCTGAGAAAAACTCAACTCAAAGTGGTTCAAGAATCTAGGAATTAGACCAGAGACCCTACACCTAATAGAAGAAAAAGTAGGCCCAAATCTTCTTCATGTCTGATTAGTCCCCAACTTCCTTAACAAGACTCCTAAAGCACAAGAAATAAAATCAAGAATCAATAAATGGGGAAGATTCAAACTAAAAAGCTTCTTCTCAGCAACAGAAGCAATCAATGAGGTGAAGAGAGAGCCTACATTTTGGGAGCAAATTTTTGCTACACGCACGTCAAATAGAGCACTAATCTCCAGGATATATAAAGAACTCAAAAGCTTAACCAAGAAAACAAACAAACAAACAACCCAATCAATAAATGGGCTAAGGAGCTAAATGATTTATTTTACAGATCAGAATAGTTAAATTAACTGCTAATGTGAAATCAGGAAATGCCTGTAATTCAGCCGGGGATAATAACCTGTTTATAAAATATGTATATAAATATTGTTAAAAACATTCAGCTGTTTTTAACATCTAAAATATTTCTCATTCTCATTCTGTTTTTTTATGTATTGCTAATTTTTTTTACTTCATGCTATTTATTTGTTAATATATTAGAATCATCTTGTGCATTTTGTTTTTATGTTTAGTATATTTGATTAAGGAAAATTTAAAAGACTTTTTACTAAAATTCAGAAATGTTATGCATTTTTGGGGGCATAACAAATGTATACTTTTGAAAGAAACATCATCACTATCATCCAAGAATTGAATTAACCTATAGAAACAGGAAACTTATTCCTATAGAATCATAATTTGTTTCTCTTCTTAGAAATATATCATTATTGGATTTATTTACTCACAAGCAAGGTCCTATGTATTTGTCAGCATTTACATTTTTTTTCTATGTGGCACATGTCTGACATTATTTTCCAGTAAATCCTCCCTGTCATGTACTTCATAAAATGTACTGTGCCCACACTTATTTCTGAATGACTACCTGTGGGCCATCAAAATGATAAAATCTTTGTGTGCCATTTATTTTATTGAATATTCTACTGAACCCCAAAACTTGACCTTGTTAACTGTTCCTTCTGCTAGCAAAATATGCCTGTCTGTCTTATGTGAAAATGTTTTACATGATTCATCTGGCATCTGAAGGATTATCAGCAAACCACATAATCAACCTTTTATTTTTAAAATTATGATGATTTATCCTTAGCCATGATACTATATATGTGTTCATGAGTTTCTTTCACTTGCTTATCTGTAAAATGTGAGAGCAAACTTCTGAAAATATTTCAGTGGAGATATCAAAGTCTTTCTCCAGCTCTTATAATGACATCATCTGAACATCCTGAACATGGAGTCTCTGCTCAGAAACAAAATTAAAACTTAAAAATTATTGGATTAAATCAGTATAATGAAGTCTGGGCAAAGGGAGGAAGACTGATAAAAGCAAAACAAAACTCTTGTTTCTAAAGAAACAGAGGAATCCTGAGGATTCTAATATCAGTGAGAGAGAATTTTTATTTGGAAGAGTTTACATGCAGGTGAGAAAGAAGCCTTATCAAAATATTGAACTATAATATAAAAAGATATATGTAATTATTAACAAGGTCATCTGGAGTACAATTTGGATGATCAGTTTCCTGATATATAAGCTGATGTCCATTTAATGACATCTGGCCATTAAGACCATTCGAATATTGTACTTTGCCCTATATCTCCAGTTTTGCCTCTCACTACACAGTTCAATCTTCATCATATACACTTCATGGCTTTTATCTCTTTAATTCTGATTTTATTATATATAAATGTATGCTTTCAGCTGGGCGCAGTGGTGCAAGCCTGTAATCCCAGCACTTAGGGAGGCTGAGACAGGAGAATCGTGAGTTCAAAGCCAGCCTCAGCAACGGTGAGGCACTAAGCAACTCAGTGAGACTCTGTCTCTACATAAAACACAAAATAGGGCTGGGGATGTAGCTCAGTGGTCGAGTGCCCCTGAGTTCAATCTTGAGTACCAAAATAAATTAATAAATAAAATAAAATAAAATAAAAGTATGCTTTCTTTTCCTATCTCTGTGTATGTTGTTCCTAGAGACCATCTCTGGTCATGTGCATCTTATCCATCATTCAAAATAAGATGCAAGCACCACCTTCTGTATGAAGGCTTTCCTAAGAACAGTCTTTCTTCAATTTATTTTTGGTGGACTTAGTTTTGATCTTTTTTTAAAATAGCTTTAAAATTTTATCTTCCTTCAGATATTATTTGGGATTTATTTATTTTTCAGTCCATTGTAATGTGTGCCACTGCAGGTGGAGATAGTTTGTTATTCTATAGCACCTAACATTGTTTTGCATACAATGGGTAACCAGTGTTTATTAAATAAAGCTGGATAAACGAGTCAAGATAATAGAGTACTATAGTTGAAAAAAGTGTTAGAGTAGAATTTTATAAAAGTAATTGCTAAATAAAATGAAACAAGAAAAGTGAAGACAAGAAATTATTAGAATAATATTGTCACTATTTTCTAGTTCCCTGCTTTGGACACCTGTCAGTCCCATCCTCTTGCTTATACCAGTATCCTCCATGGGGCTTCTGGGGTTAATGTCAGTTTCCATATTTCTAGAAAGTGACAAGAATCTGTATCATGGGGATGTAGCAGGATGGAAAAATGGTATGATGTTATGTCAAAGTGGAAGTTACAAGAATATGCTTTTAAGTGTCTCTAAGCACATCTTTAAAAATATATTATTTTAATTAGCAAACTGTACTAAAAGTGTGTCAAGAAGATAATACACCATGATCAAGTGGGCTGCATCCCAGGGATGCAAGGGTAGTTCAACATATGCAAAATAATAAATGTATTTCATCACTCAAGTAGAACCAAGAATAAGAACCATATGATTATCTCAAAGCAGAACATTCCTGTGATAAAATACAGTAGCTATTCATGTTAAAAACACTGAAGAAACTAAAGAGGAAATTACCTCAATGTTATAAAGACTGTACAACAAACTAAAGCCAGCATCATACTGAAGAGAGAAAATAATGAAAGCTTTTCTTCCAAAATCAGAAATAAGACAAGGCTGTCCACTGTCAACTTCTACTTACTATTTGAAACTCTAGTCATAGAAATTACTCAAGAGAAGTAAATTAAAGGGATACTAATAGGAAAAGAAGTCAAACTGTTTGCTGATGATATGATCCTCTATCTAGAAGACCCCAAAAATTAAACAGGAAGACTCCTAAAGCTGATAAATGAATTCAGTAACTTTAGCAGAATATAATATCAAAACTCACAACAACTTTCCTATACTCCAAAAGTAATTCAGCTGAGAAAGAAATTAGGAAAACTGTCCTTTTCACAATAAACACACACACACACCAAAACAAACACACACACAAATCCCCCAAATACTGGGAATTAATCTAACCAAGGAGGTGAAAATATCTATAATGAACACTATGAAACACTTAAGAAAGAAATTTAAGATGACCCGAGAAAACAGAAAGACCTTCCATGTTTTGGGATGGGCAGAACTAATATTATCAAGGTGGTCATACTACCAAAAGCAATATACAGATTCAATGCAACCCCCATAAAAATTCCAATTGCATTCTTTTCAGAACTAGAAAAAACATTTCTTAAATTTGGAAGAAAAACACCAGAATAGTCAAAATAATTCTATGCAAGACAAATGATGCAGAAAGCATCATAATTCCCAATCTCAAATTATACTGAAGAGCTATAATAACAAAAACAGTGTGATATCTTCATCAAAATGTACAGGGACACCAATGAAGTAGAGTAGAAGACACGGAGACAAACTTACATACTTACAGCCATCTGGTACTTGAGAAAGTTGCCAACCATATATGTTGGAGAAAAGGTAGCATTTTTTACAAATGGTGCTAGAAAAACTGGATATCAATACATAGGAGAATAAAATTATATCCCTATATCTTACCCTGTACAAGTCAAATCAAAGTGGATCAAAGAATTAAGAATTAGACCAGAAATCTTGCAATTGTTGTGAGAAAACCTAGGGTCAACACTCCATCATATAGATTTTGGCACTGACTTCCTCAACAAAACCTCTTATGTTCAAGAAATAAAACCAAGAATTAATATATGAAGAACTCAAAAACCTCAATGCCAAAAAAAACAAATAACCCAATCAATAAATAGGCAAGAGAACTAAATAAATTTCTCAAAAGTACAAACGCAAATGGCCAACAAATATATAAAAAATTGTTCAACACCTGCAGCAATCAGGTATATGTAAATCAAAACTACACTGAGAGCCAGGCGTGGTGGCACACACCTGTAATTCCAGCATTTTGGGAGGCTGAGACAGGAGAGTCGCAAGTTCAAAGCCAGCCTCAGCATCGGCAAGGTGCTAAGCAATTCAATGAGACCCTGTCTCTACATAAAACACAAAATAGGGCTGAGGATGTGTCTCAGTCATTGAGTGCCCCTGAGTTCAATCCCTAGTACCAAAAAAAAAAAAAAAAAAACACTACACTGAGATTCCATCTCACTCCAGTCAGAATGGCAATTATCAAGCACACAAATAATAATAAATGTGAGGGTCTTGGGGAAAAGTTACATTCATACATTAGATAGTACTGCAGATTAATGTGACCATTCTGGAAAGCAATGTGAAGATTTCTCAACGAACTGGGAATGGAACCACCATATGACCCAGCTCTCCCACTCCTTGGTATTTATCCAAAAGAACTAAAATCAGCATACTATTACTGATACAGCAACTTCAGTATTTATAACAGCCCTTTTCATGATAGCCAAATTATAGAATCAACTAAGATATACATCAATAAATGAATGGATCAAGAAAATGTGACATATATACATAATGGAAATCTACTCAGCCATAGAGAAGAATGAAAGAATGGCATTTGCCAGTAAATGAATGTAAATGGAGAATGCGAAGTGAAATAAGCCAGACTCAGAAAATCAAGGGTTGAATGTTTTCTCTGATACATTGAAGCTAGAACAAAATAAGTGAAAGAAGGATATGTGGAGGGGAGATCAGATATCACAAATATATCAGAAAGTTAAGTGGAGTTGAAGAGAAGAGGAGGGAGGAAAGGAGGGAAAAGAGAAGAAAAATGGAATGAATTTAACACAATCATGTTATGCTTATATAAATGTACCAAAGTGAATTTTACCTTTGTATGCAGAAAATGCCAATCAAAAATAAATGAATAAAGGAACAAAAGGAAGATGAGTAGAGTAGAGGAAGGAGAATAGGAGGAGGGAGGAGGGTAGAAAAAGGCGGGGAATGGTTATTGAAATAAAATTTCTTGCATGTGTTTTTGTCAAAATGAACTCAAATACTAGGTATAATTATATAAAAAAAGTATAAGCAAAATATATTTTAAAAATCTATAATAAATAATTCTAGTGCCTCAGTAATAACTTTTCAAGTATCTATGAATTGCTTTTTAAGTGCCAGTTCATAGAATCATAATAGTCACCCATGAACGTGGGATTTTACATAAAAAGGGTTCAATGCTTTATCCAAATTTATGCATCCAGTGAAAAATCTAGGTAGGTTAACACCAAAACTTATGCTCCTCTTAAGTTCTACACTAGGCTACTCCAAGCAGAGAATACAATTTTAAAGAAGTGATAATAGACTCTTCCTGTTATTATTCATGCAATTGGAATGACTGCCTTCCAGTTTTATCTTCTGCCTCATTAGAAGTTCTAAACCACAAAGCTTTAGTCATTCAGCATTTTAAAACTTGATCATGAAATGTCCATTGTCTTGGGACAAGTTACTTTTTAGAAAAATGTCACCCCCAAATCCAGTATTGACACATAAATATGAGGCCAACATCAAAACTATCCAATTCTAGCATTGTAAATATTACATAGCAATAAACTGTTTCCTAGGGCCAAAATTATACTCATATCAGTATATTTAGGAATGGAAAAAAAAGTAGTGAAGCAAATTTAAAACATGCTATGAAGATTTTTCTCCCTGTACATTCTCCTAGCATTAAATCTTTACTTAGATTTGTATGACCAAGGAAAGTTTTGAGCCATGTCAAGATACTGGTTCAATTATTTAAACAATCGTCAGCATAAGAGATCAGCATAAAATAATACTCTTGGGTAAACCTCCTATCTTGTAGGTGAACCAGTTGATTAGGGTAAGTGGCCTATGAAGTTGTCCAGCAACTGAAGTTATACCTAACTGCCATTCCTTAGAGTGTCATCCTCATCTGTATTATCCATTTGCTGCCCAAATGTGTAATATACAATGGTTGCTTCTGCTGTACCCAATAAAAACTTTCACTTGGACACTAGCATGTGCAAACATGAGGCCACAAGAAGGGCGTCAGCGGCACTTAGTGGAAGGCAAGCAGTGTGACATCCTATCTACTGCAAGTTTATTAAATGGCCCCATTGTGGCAAGAGACACTAAGAAGTATAGTCTCTGCATGGACCTCAACTAATACTTGAGGCATGCTATTTCTAGAAAGAAGAAGGAATGCATATTGAAGTCCTGGCACAGTCTGTTCCTCTGACAATTCATATATCATCCTATACTTTCTTTTCCCACATGTTGAACACTTCCCTCTTCCCACAGATGGTCCAAAGCCCCAAGTAGTTTGTACCTGCAGCTCAAAATCCAGGATCTCTGGGTCACAGGCAACTTCTCCATCATTTAGTATGACTTTTTCTAATTTGACTACTTTATAATTCAGCAGAATACTATTTTGTCGACCCTATTCAATCTAGTTGTAGCCCATGTGTATGATATACAGTGGTTGCTTCTGCCATGTACAATAAAAATTCCCATTTGGAAAAAGAGCAAGAAAAACAGAGCAATCACTGATCCATTGTTTTGCCCACCCATTAGGTCAGAGAAGAAACCTAAAGCCCTCCTAACTTGCATAAAGCAAGTTTCTCAGCCCCTCTAACTGCTCCTTTAGTGCTCAGTGGGAATCAGTCACTTGCCCAAAGTACTGTCTGACACATGTGAAGGGCTGTGCTTGGAGCTAAACACCTCTCATAGCTTGCTGTTTTCCAGTGGAACATTGGACCCCAAGAGTTGCTTTAGGGCTCAAATAATTAAAGTGCTTCTGCAGACCAGGCTTGTGATTTGTTTAGTAATTCAAACATCAACAACAATGCTGCATTGGTTTCTAGTTATTTTCTTCCAATGAATTTCTTATGTAAGCAATTCTACTGCTAAATTTAGTCAGAAATGATTTTTTCAATCTGACATCTTTCATTTATTTACTAGGTTCTGAATTTAGTCCATTCCATTCTCCCTCATCTCAGGGATGGTTTATTTGAAAACATTGCTAAGTACAGAAAATTTGATATTATCATTAGTAGTGGACAGTACTGATTTTTAAAGTATCCATCTGTACCTGTGGCAGAAGGTAGATAGCTTCCCATAGAGTTTTTTCTTCCTCCTTCATTATGAAATCTCCTTTTGGAAGTGACTGACTAGCCAGGGACTTCATTTCTTAGACCTCTCTTTGGTCTGTATAGGACTATGGGCTAGTTCTTCCCAACAGAATATGTAGAAAGCAGTCTATTATTTCAAGGCTAAAATGTCATGACTTGGGTGTGCCTTCTCCACAGTTACCATCCTTTAGCAGCTGCATGTCCAATGACTTGGACATGACCTCGGAAGACAGGAGTCAAAGGCAAAAAGCTCATCTAGCTTTAGATCTCTGAGTAACTGCCTGGAGCAGAATCTATATCCTCCATGACTAGTAATATCTTGGTCTGTTATATGAGTGAAAATTATTATTCTAAGACACTGTATTAAGACTGTTACTATGCTAAGACTATTACTATGCTAATTGCTATGCTAAGAATATTTGAGATTTATACTTTAAGGCATTTTGCATCACCATAACTAACATACAACCATCTTTCTATGTTTTCAATATTTCCAAGATAAATCAAAATATGAATAGGTCAGCTAGTTGCTTTCCTATATTTCCTGGCACATTGGTATGGGTACATAGACTGTGGAGAATCTCTTCTCACATGGGAGTTGTTAGATAGCAATACTCAGATTTCTGGAAATTCATAAGCTATGCAGCAAACATTTGGCAAATTAATTTTTGCTTTAAAAAAGAGTCCTAGTTGATTATCTTGGCTAGCAATCCAGTGCATGACTAGTATTTATAGGAGATGACTGAGACAAGCCTAAAATAATGGTCTACCAATTAGATCTGGACAAAAGAATCAAGAGTGATTTTTAAAAGCATTTTCAATTATATGAAATATGCTGCTTTTTATTTTCATGAGACTACAAATGTGAAGATTGTTCAAGTTAGAAAAATACACTTAATAATTGGAAATAGTTATCTGTTATTTATTTGTCATTATTCTAAGCCCTGTTATAGTTAATTTTTTATTAAAATATGAACTTTTCCTGGTTCAAATTACTATTTTCCCCCGCCTTGCCTCCAATCCTGATTGGATCAAGACTTGGTACAGATGTACAGAGGAGATGAAAGAAGTGAGATTAGCCCACCGTCAATGACCATGAATTTTTGAGAGTGGTTAGCAATGAATTTGATCAATGATTTAATGAAATGGGAATTTAATGATGAGAATGGCCGGAATTACAGAGAATTCTAAAGACTAAATGAATGCTAAATATAATATCTTATAACCTAACATACAATTACTATCCCTAAGCCTGAGCTAGAGTGCCCAAGAGCAAGCCCTAATATCCTTACCCCTGGCCTGAGATTCAGACCTTCTTCTACCAATAGCATCAGTCCTCAATGCACTATTATTTGTTTTACTTTTCCCAGTCACTAAAATTAAAACTGGACAGTTTCCTATTATCTTTAGTTTATATAAACTATAAAATGGCTCTAATATTTGCATATCTTCTCAAGAATATACCTCTGCCACGTATCAGTATTCAGAATCAATGTACAGGTAAATATCTGCTTAAGTCAGTTTGATAGCTGCTATAGCACACCCTTGATAGCATGTGAAATAGTATTACAGTAGAACTGGTTAAGAGACACATCCACAATTCATTTATGTTCAGAGGAAAAACGTTCTCATAAGTGAACATCATTGTCTTTAATGATGGCAATCAGTAATGAGATGCCACATTATAGGCTATTTCCATACCTCTGTCCTGCATTCTCAAAACTTTTTTGGAACACTAATAGAAAATCTAAAATGAAGGATATTTCACATTTTGCAAGGATTTGAGAAATTTATTTTGCAACATGTAGTATCACTATATCTGATTATGAAACCAATTATTTCAGGAACTCTATGGTGTATGGTTATTATTTCTTTTACTGTTTGACATGCTTTAAAGTTGAGCTTATATAAATAATATGCTACTTAAATGCCACAAGGGTATTTTATAAGTTAATTGGCAGTATCACAGAAGAAATTATATTGTTTAATTTTACTATAGTATAAATAACTTAGTCTAATCTTGGAATATGACTTAACGTAAATCTCAGAAAGCTTATGTAAGACTATTAGTATTTTTAAATATAGCCACCTAAGATTATGGAATATTATTAAAATTTAATAGTCTGGTTTATAATGTATATTATAACCTTTTAATTTTATTGTCTTTAAAGAAAGACATAAATTTTATGAAGTATAGTACTTCTTATCAGTTCATTTCATTCAGCAATTGTAGTGAAACAAATCCTACATGAATGTGCTCTATAAAGCATTCAGAAATCTAATTTTAAAACAACTTTCAAATTCCCATTTCCTTAAATCATTGATCAAATTCATTGCTAACCACTCTCAAAAATTCATGATCATTGCTATTGACAGTGGACTAATCTTACTTCCCTCATCTCCTCTGTACATCTGTACCAGGACTTGATCCAATCAGGGTTGAGAGGGAGTGGAAAATAGTTAATTGGAACCAGGAAAAAAAGCTCATATTTTAATAAAGAATTGACTGTAATAGGGATTAATGATGAGAATGGCTAGAATTACAGAGAATTCTAAAGACTAAATAATTGCTAGATATAATATCTTATAACCTAACATACAATTATATTCCCAAGCCTGAGGTAGAGTACCCAAAAAAGAGCCCTAATGTCCTTACTCCTGGCCTGAGATTCAGACCTTCTTCTAGAGGACTGGTAATGCTCCACACTGACTTGCTGAAAATTCACCTTCTGGGATTCCAAGGAGTCTCACTGGAAGCTTTTCACTGCAAAAATGCTTGGGAATTACTGCTGGCCTTTAGGTGCCTGGTGAAGCTGCCCAAGCTGTAGGAACCTGGAGGAACTGCAGCGCATTAGGAGAAGAGCTCTGGAAAACAGTTTGCACAGCAGGAGACAGACACCAGAAAAGCTGTACATGCTTCACCCGCCTGTGAGTGAAGGGGCCAAAAACATGAAGAAAAGACCCTTCCTTGCCTCACTTAGAGTTTGCATCACCTATGGACAAAGCTTGACGTTATATTAGCTGGTAAAAGACAAGTGTACAAAGAACTCAGATCCATTTTCACAAAAGCAAACAAAAAGGGTAGATTTAGAGTTAAGAGGCAATGAATATGTACTAGGCCTAATGAAATTAGAGTATGATTTCTTTAAATTTTTAGTTATTACTAAGATATTAACTTGGGGAGTCAATAGTGTAGAGGAATAGTAGAAAGTGAACTGAGGTGTCTACCAACATGCTTGTTACTCAGTTACAGAGCTGCAAAATAAAAAGATCTTTTGTATCACTGGCACTTAGATTCTGCAAATGCAAATTGAAAGAATAAATTTACCATATCAGTTATATTGACTATGTCAGTAATTGGTTCTTGGGGGAGTGCTATATTTAAGCTTACTGTTTCATGTAAATATGATTAGTCATTTAAAATGAATAAATCATTTTATATTATAGCCACTAATAGGAAAGAAATTTCACAGTCGAGGTGAGATTTAGTTGTATATATTTTAGACATGTCCTAATTGGCAAAATTATCTTCATTGACTAATAAACCTGACTCTCAGTAAAGTTCTCCTTAATTTCCATAGCAACCCAATTAAAAAAAGGGTAAAATAGATTGTGGCACATCAATCATATGACTTAATTTTTCCCAAGAGTCCCATGTGTAAATATTTTCAAAGAGAGGGACTTTTTCAGCATAAAAGTATCATCCAGTTCATCAGCATTTATTTTTCTTCACTAGGTCTAAGGTGTGTGTGCAAGTTAAACTGTATAAAGCATTTTACTTAATGTAGATATAGACAAATTAGAATAAGTATAAACTAATTGCATTTAAAAATTAATACAATTAGGCTAAAGTTCTTCCTGATTACTGCCAAATGATAGATGCTGTGAAACTAACAAAAAAATCATTGATTCCAAACTAGAACTATTCCACATCTTTCCAATAAATTTTCTAAAAAATTATGGAATTATTTTAATTATGGTCTAACTTTTGAATTAGGATTTTAACATAGATCGGCCCATTATCAAATACATGATTATGAAAATTAAAAAGTTATATTTTATGATAGCAGTCTAAGAATGTCTTATGTAGACCAAAATAGGATTGTATTGAATGAAAATAAATGAATCAAACAATTAAATGCATAATTTCCATTAGTGGCACATACATTAGCAATCAAGGTAAATTTTCTGTTTAAAGAGGGGGAGGGAGTATATAACCTCTGGAAACTTACTAAGGTATATAAGTTAGAAGCCTTGGTAAGACATAAAGTTTAGCATAAAAATCTTATATATGAGAGTTATTTATGAAATGATGTGAGAAAAGAGAACTGGCTCATATTAACTTTCTTTTGCCCTAGTGTGCTGTTTTCCACAATAAAAAATGAAACACTAAGGGCATAAAAATGGTATCTCCTATTTGAATATTGGTACAGATAAATGGAATGTTGTGTCTGTGGTGTTTTGTGAGGGTTTTTTTTGGGGGGGCGGGGCTTACATTATTTTTGTACAGCTTATCTAATATATTATTGTAATTTCTCCTTTTTTTTTTAAGCTTCTCCGTGGGTTGATAATAGTAGAACTCCAAACAAGATTGATCTATATGATGTACGCCGAAGACCATGGTAAAGATTTTTAGTTGACTTTAAATGTGAGAAGACAAAAGGAGATTATGTTACAGTTTTTGTTCAAAATGTTGGGGGGATGTTTTCATTACTAGGATGAATGTCATCTAATTGTGTAAAGTACTGTTTTCTTAAAAGTAAATATAGTTAAAGGTAAGTACAAGTGATAAGTTTGAGGAATGAATACAGATATTGCTGAAATGAACTATCATATTCATTTCAAATGGACTATCTTCAGATTTATATGCAATCTCAGCTCCAAATCTTTTTTGGCTGGTGGGGATTTCTGTTGAAGGGCTCCCAGCTTGCTCGGGATAGATCTCTAACAGAGATGGCATGGAGTAGGAGATAGTTTGCCTCTGGCAGTGAACTAATGAGAACTGGCCCTAAGGTAAGAGCTGCCCCTAATTATGTTCATATAGCTTAGGTTTTATTTTTTTCCAAAAAAGAACTTTTATTTGTCCCTCAATACAAAAGCAACTGAGTCTGCTAATACAATATGGAAAAAATATTGATAATCTGTAATTGGACTCATTGGGAAACAACTATCAATTTTGAGTTTTCTATTTTATTTCAATTTTTGAAAATAGTTAATATATGAATGTATCTTTTTAATGCATTCACATTGTATACAACATAGTACTTTGTATCTCACCATTTTTGTATCATTACCTTTGAATACACATTCATGAGAAGACATCATTGTAAAAAAGAATGTATGGTAACTTATTTAAGAAATACATTATCATTGGATATTTAATTTATTCCTTACATTTGGCTTGTGTTTCCGACAGATTCTGAGCATAATAATGGTTGATTCAATGGACATGTATTTAAGACTTTTAAGTGCCCCAGTAAATGTCCCAGTAGCAATTTGCATGAACACCACACACGTATCATAGTGACCAATGTTAATGCATATGTTATTCTTGACAATATTTCTCTGGTGTGTCTCTTTGGAGCCATATGTTGTTGAGTGGAGGCAAAGATTACTATGACACATGATTTGGTTTCAGAAATTTTTATTCTTTTGGGGGAAACATGTAAGCTAGATTCCAACCATAAGAAGCAGTCAGTATCCTCTCCTGTTGTCTTCCCATTGAGAAGCATACCAGGATCAGTGGTGTTAAGATGCTAGGCATTAAGACTGATGTTCTGCAGATATCACCTTATGTCAGATGATAATGCATCAATTAAAAATAAATAAATACAAACAAAAACCAAAACAAACCAAGTTAAAAAAAAAAAAAGACACTAGGCACGAACTAGATTGGTCTTCCATGAGAACATGCTGGCAACTCTGCCACTTTACCTTCTTACAGGGAAACAAGCAAGCATGGGTGCAGATTATAAACCAACTGCTTCATCAACACAGACATGAATAGATAGAAACTGTGCTGCAAGTTTGTGAAAACTAATTAGCAAGTAACCTGCTTATGAGAAGTTAGATTTGGAGTGATGGGCAATGAGGCCATAGAGATGACTAGAAAGTCAAGTTCCTGTTGTGGCCTGGCAGCAGGAGCTTTCAGGGTTGTTGAAATCTCTTTACAATCAATGAACCATGTGTGTAGAACTCTTCTAAAGTCTCTTTAAAATGCACTTTCTGATTCTCTAGGGCTGTGGTTAAATTGGGAATTATCATTTTGAGCTGATTCTTGGAATGATTTTTGGATACTGTAAAGTTTTTGAGAGGCTACTTGACATTCTTGGTGCTAACATTACATACTGTGTGATTTCTGAGTTACCTTACTGGCCTGTTTATTTTTAAAAAACTTGTCAATGTTACTTTTGTTGTTCTAAGTCCCTAGACCACTGGTCTTTTTGTGTTTACTTTTTGTATTTTAAAATAGGACAATCTGTTCATTGAAGTGATCTAAAAACATGTGGTCAACAATTGCAGCCCAGGATTTTTGTTTTGTTTTTGTTTTTCCTGATAGTATTAGAAATCTATCTCTTGATCTTTTGTTATAAATATCTTTTTTTTTTTTTTTGGGTACTGGGGATTGAACTCAGGGGCACTCGACCACTGAGCCACATCCCCAGCCCTATTTTGTGTTTTATGTAGAGACAGGGTCTCACTGAGTTGCTTAGCACTTCGCCATTGCTGAGGCTGGCTTTGAACTCGCAATCCTCCTGTCTCAGCCTCCCTAAGTGCTGGGATTACAGACTTGAGCCACCGCGCCCGGCTGTAAATATCTTGAAAATATGCTTTAATTACCATGCGTATGCCATCTCTAATGGCAGGTTAAATGTCACCTTTTCAAGCTGCCATTGCAGAATGTGAATAAAAGACCATTGTCTACTGAGATAACATGGAATTAGATGTTGCTTGGAAAATGCCAATGACAGAGATCTGTTAAAATCAAGACAATTAATATCTATGCTTATTATGTTGCAAAGAGAAAAAAATTTATGTGCTGTTTGTTTCAGGTATATCCAAGGAGCTGCATCTCCTAAGGACATGCTTATTCTGGTTGATGTGTGAGTAGTTAAATATTACATATGTTTATGCTGAGCATTTGAGAGAATTTGTAGGTAACAATAATATGTTAGAATCGTATGACAGTTTGAAAAAAAAAGAAACAGGGCATGATTATTATACTTTTATATCCACATAAAGAAGCCACAGTAACAAAATCTGCAAAAGTTATTTTATTGAAAATGAGAAGTCTTTTCTGTTTTTAAAGTGGGAAATTATGGCATGGCTCTAAATTCTGTATTTTTTTTTGAAAAATTACTTATTGGCTTCTAATTTTTTTATTTATATTTCGAATAATATTGAAGTACAGCTGAAAGCAAGCAGTTCTTTCTACCAAAAAAGATTCATTTGACACTTGAGTCATTAAAGACTCAGTTAAATTTTAGGAAGCCTGGGAAAGTGAGAGAGTGCTTGCCTGACAAGCCTGAGGCCCTAAGTTACATCTCAGTACACAATAAATGAATGAATGAATGAATAAATGAATGAATGAATGAATGAATAAGTAAATAAAATAACAAAGAAGAAGAAGAGTGAGTTAAGTTTTAGAAATCTGTCCATAAAATAGATGAATGTTCAATATATAATTAAATGTTAGTACTGTGACTTTTTCAAGGGACATGTTGATATGTAAGACAATTTCCAGGAGTTTATATGTTGGTCATTTTATTTATTTTTTACATTATTTCAGGTTGAGATACTGATGAGTGTCTATGATGTAGAAATGGGAGTTAGTTGGGCACAGAGGATCATAGAAAATGTAGAGCCAAGAAAAATGAAGACTAAGTTGTAGAGGATATCTGATCTACTTTAGGGTATAGAACAAAGCATTCTGTCCACAAATCTACTGTCACACAGTTGTTTTGTGACTTTATAATTATTAGCTGAATAAAGTCAAACAGTGGGCCTCTAGGACATTGACTGTGCCTATAACCTCTATACCACTTTCTGCTAAATTAGCTTTCAGGGCTGGTATTTGATAAATATTCTTTGAATGAGCAAATATGCCATGAGTATCCATGTATTTTATAAATTGTTTCTTGCAGATACTTTTGGCAGTTTTATTTTAAAATATTTATTTATATTGTATTGATATTGGTAGAAAATGAAATGTAAGGTTTCTTATTTCTACTGTATCAGAAAATCTCTTCTACAGATTTTTAGAGACATTTATTATTTTAATATTATATAAATGATCCAGGGTTAGTGTGTAACTTGTCTTTGTTTTGATGCTGTTGATGAAATAACTGGTGAGTAACTCATGTGCATTCACTTGTCTGTCTCCAGGAGTGGAAGTGTCAGTGGATTGACACTTAAACTGATCCGAACATCTGTCTCTGAAATGTTGGAAACACTCTCAGATGATGATTTTGTGAATGTAGCTTCAGTAAGTATAAGATGACTGCATTTTTCTGAATTATATCTGCAAATCCTGTCTCCCCCTGACTTTGGATACTTCATATTTTTTATCTTAGGCTGAGGTATGTGATACTGTTGAAAGATTGTTTTACTGAGCTTTCCTACCATTGTTACTGATTTTCCTATACTTCCATGCCAAGATCATTTTTGAATTCCTAAAGGTTTATCTCTGCTATGGTAACTGAAATAATGAACATAAATGAAAAGCATTCCTGATATTCTCCTTCAGTCAGCAGAGCTTGGATAAGTAATGAGAGCCCCTTCACCTCTCAATACCTTTGGGACTCCTGGGAAGTAACATCTTCACAGTATCATTAGGAATAGAACCTAATATTTATGGTACACATTTCCCTGAAATGTCCACAGGTGCCATAATTTTCTGGAGAATAAATTGGAAATATGTTGCAGTTTAAATAATTTCCCAAAGAACCCTGTGAAACTCTCTTTTGAGACCATTTCCTGTAGGTCAGAGAGATGTACATCCAACACAGGAAGTGAAAGGTTGGGGAGCTAGCCATCATTCTTCTCCAGAACTCCCATGTCCACTTCATGTGGACCTTACAGATCCTTTGGTTTTCCCATGGCCTTGATGTTACTTGGTAAAGCTTGATGCTGCATAAGACCTCTGATTCATGTCAGTTTGATTTTACAGACTACTTATTTCAATAAAATGCAAACAAGTAAAATCTAATGCTTGATCTCTCAAATAAGAAAAGACATTTATTTAGCTTTATTTGCATATGAACATATTAATTGTGAAGACATTGCTTTGAATGTTAAGAAAAGATTATCTTTGTCATAACAAAAGATGAAGACCTAAAACATCTAGTGCAGATTGACATATTTAGTGAAATTTATGTAACATTAGCAGATATGAAATACGATTACCATTTCCAGGAGCTGAGCCACAGTCATGGACTCAAGTATTGCTAGTTTATTTGGGAGAAAGTCACAGAAAGAACTACTAATAAGGGAGTAGTGGGGAGTGAGGTCAGTGAAGGGAGGAAACCAGTTAAAGAATCTAAATTTAATTTAAGGGAACTTAACTCTGCTGAGAAATTCTGGAAACCAAATAGTATGTTCACTTTAGAGTGATCCTGTCCAAACCCCAAGGAGCTGGGGTGTTAGGCAGCAGTCTTCGACATGTGTAGGCAGGACAGATTCTGGCCACAAGAGGCCATACTGAAACCAAAGACTGCCGATGCTAGGAGCTAGGAGATGGCCAGTGTCCACTCTGTTCAGTGAGTGATTATTAGAAGTGGAGACTGGTCACAATTTTTTACAAACAGACAAGCACAGTATACCCAGATGGTGGACTTCTATAGTCTGAATTAAGGTCATAATTTACTTCATCTTTTTCTAATCATTTTCTTGTTCCTGTATTCAACTCTTTCTAGTAGCTTGCTTGGTAGGATGGCTCAAATGTTTTTTTCCAGAGGCCTATGAATCTATGATTTCTGTGCCCATTCAAACAGTGGTTTCTACAATTTTTCTTAGTTATCAACATTCAAATAAATTCCTTGAGTTCCATTCATGGTCCTTCCAGCCCACAGTATATAATAGCAACCCCCATGACAATCACCTTTCCTTGTGTGTTTGTTTGATTTGTTTGTTTCACGTTGATCTACTGCCATGAGAAGCCCACAACACCCATATAGTAACTATAGATTTATATTTAGTGAAATCACAACTGACTCTGGCAAAAGCCCAGGCCCCGCGCCCATACACACAACTGAAAAGCAGAACATATATTTCAGCAAAGCCTAAAGTTGGAAAGACAGAAAGTATAAATTTCTCAAAGGATCACTTTGAGTTATGGTGACAGGAGATAGTCCTACTTCCTTGCCATGGTTTTCATACTCATGCATTTAATTTTTTGGAGGCAGAGCCATGGAAGATGGGAAATTTGGTAGCCCTTGACAGTTTTCATGATGTAAATACACTGTAGCCAATTTCAAGCTACAAATGTGAGGTCAACTGGCCGTAAAAATTCCTCAAAATTTAGCTATCATTTTCATGAGCTGTTCCAAGCTGGCTATAGCACATACCATCATGGTTCATAGAACTACAGTTCAGAACTATGTCACATCTTGAAAGACAGTATGACAAATTGAATTGTCATCTCCAAGCTGGAACCTGTTTTACTAGGCTAGCACTTCTAGTGGTATAGATTTGGTGGGCTTAGTGGGTTATTTTGTCATGTATCAATTAGTGAACTTCCTTTACCATAAAATTGTTTACTTCATTTTAAAAGATGTTATAAAAGGCTCCACGATCATAAATCAAACAGTATATGAACTCCAAGGATTAGTGAGCCACAATGAAAATGCAAGAATCTCATCATGGAAATATGTGTCAACAATAAAAATAAAATTTATCCCTACCTTGGGGAAGGAACAAACAATATAATATCTTTACATGAAGTTGCTGGTGTGTCCTTTGAAAGATATCATATTCAAGATGTGGAATTGGACTATTCCCATTGGGTTGGTCACTTACTAATGGCAATAGCTACAACGGAATAGGCAAGAAAGAGTTCATACCTATCCTCTCTTACTACTACTATTTTTGCTCCATTCAGGGGACAATTTTGCAAGTACCACAGTTAGCACATACAGAGCTGGATGACCTCTAGTGTACAAATCATCTTACCACACAATTGTTCAGTACCTCCTCTGTAATAAATATCCTGTAGAGAACATAGATGTGAGACAAAAAGATGTGCCTATTTTGTGCTTCCTCCTCTCAGTAAGGGAACTAATTAGATCTGTCTGTCCAGAGTAGGTAGGGGAATCCAACAATTCAGTGTTCTCAATCGCATCCATTGAACTAGTCTTAGAGTCCCATTCTTTACTTAATAGTACCCTGACATTTGCATAGAAATCTGCCAAGGCTATGAATATAGCTTCTTTTATAATTCTGATTCTCAAAAGCAAATGCTGAGCCTAATTTCTAGCTCATGTTTAACTTCCCACAGTAGGAAATGAGAATCTCTTTATTAACTGACATTGAAGTATTATGGATTTCTTACTTTGCTCTTCATTCATAGTTGACTGACCTTAGCAATCATTTTCTTTAGGGAAATTTAACAGTCAACTCTTAGCTTTATGACTACTAGGTCCCCATATCTCTCAGAGGGTATGTGCATCCCCTTCAATTTATATTCTGTTCAGAACAACATAGATGGAAATCTTAGTAATTGTAATGCATCTCAGGTGTTACCTTGGCTCCAGCTGTGACTGGCACACCCAGTTACTAAGGGGGTTTTTGTTGCCATATGGCTTGTGCATAGTTAAATTCTAGAATCTTATACTGAAAATCTGTTTACCAATACCACTGATTATGTCAACTTTGATTAGGTTTCCCTGGAAATAGACACTGAATCAAGTATTCAAGTTCAAATTCTTTATTTGGAAAGTGACTCCAGGAAATGTAGGAATTAAAACAAAGGAAAGAACTAAGAAATGATATATTATTAAACAGGTTACCACCCTGAGTGAGTGAAGTTTACTCCCATGGATAATTCTGAGAACCAGCATTGATTACAAGAATGAGAATTGTCCTTTCCAAGGGGAAAATGTGATGTACTATACAAAATTTGTGACTGCTCCCAAGGGAGTTCAGTTCCCTGGCATTTCCAGGCCCCCATATGCAATGGTAAAGGTTTGCCTGCAGGCTTAAGCAGCTGGAAGTTAGCATGGTATGAATGGAATTATGAATGGGACATCAAAAGTATATGTCACAGAAAATGAACAATGCTATTAACAAATGTCTTGAAAAAATTTCTGATTAAGTGGCCTTTGAATGAGTTTTATACTTTCAACATTTGGCCAGCAGTTAATAGTTCTTTTTTAGTTAAATAAATTGTATAGGATTTGATATTGGGATTCTTAAAGCCTGACAGATTGGTTATCTTCACTTGGTGTGGCTTGAACATGTGAGCTAAAAGCACCTGGGCAAATAAAAAACAGGGAATGCTTTTGATCAGGAAATAATGCATCTGATAATTCACTTTAAGAATTGTGAAAGTATCTGAGGAAGATATTTAAAAACTAGAGAAGAGTGATATTGACACACTTATGAAAATGATAAGATGAATATTATAGGAAACCACTGGGAAGTTGAGGTCAGTGATTTCTCCTTTCATTCCCAGAGAAATTTCTTACTGGTCTTAGCTCCTACTTCCTTCCTAGGCTTGCTTAGTTTTGGTTATTTTCTTTACTTAAGTTGCATATGGCTCTTACTTACCATAAGGAGACAAATTTTTTTGTTTGACTCTTATTTGGGTTTTCATTTTTTTTTAGGGGGGGGTGAACTGTACTCTGAAATTTTTGTTTGTCATGTACTTTGTTTAATTTTATTATTTTGTAATAATCCCTAGTACATTTTCAAGACTGGAAACTGAGTAAATTATTTTAAATGATCATATTTTTCCAGACATAGATTCGCCCTTCAGAAAATCAGTACAAATAAAATCCAAAGTAGATGTGCATCCATTGTTTATCACATTTGTGAATTAATCTTTAGTTTAATCTTAGGTGATGGATAATTATAAGAATATAATTCCGCTCATGTGGCAGAAATTATTCTGTTTCCTTCATGGTAACTAGTTCAGTCTTTCAGAAAAATCTTGTGAGGTAGATAAAAATACTAAATTTTGTGAATTAAAAAACAGAGTTCTAGTAACTTTTCCAAGGAAGACAGAATTGGAGTATATAGCCATTTTCACAAATGAATCTGGATTTAAGAAAAAAGTTATGAAACTGAGTCTTCAAGAAAAATATAAAATATATTCACTGATTTCATAGTTACAACTAATAACTATACACTAAAATAAATTGTAAAATAAAATTCAAATAATTGGGTTATAAAGACAAAGAGAAGTATACTTTTAAAAACATAAATATTCCTTTTTGAAGAAAGATTCTACTTGTGTTTATGTAGAGGGATTCTTTCAGAAAATTTGCTGTAGTTTGCTTTGAAAAACCTTAATGTGAATTGGATTATCCTTATACTTGCAGATAAACACATAAACACTATATCTAAATTATGTATTTTTCCTAGGTTCTTTATTATTTATATATTTATTTACTTTATGTTTCTGCTCCTATCAAACTTAGTGTATTCTCATTTACATTTATACAATATCTAATGACAGCCATATTAACTTCATAATTTATTAGAAATTCTTTATTGGCTTTACTTTGGGTACAAATTATCTGAAATGGGTACATTCAAAGACAATTGATTTTTTTGTACAATATTTTGCTAGCAGAAAAGAAAATTTATGTTTTTGGTTTTAACAGATAAGCCCTTCTCATTACATACAAATTTTATACTTTAATAACATGGCAATTCTCAGAGAAAAAAACTTTAAAATATATTTATAATGTCATGTAGTATTTATGTGTGTGTACATATTTGCCTAGTTATTTTTTTCCTGATTTTCTTTCTTAAATTGTTTGAAAGACTAGGAAAGAAAAGCAATAGTGTAAGTTTTAGCTTGTCCAACTCCAGAGATGCATGGTAACAAGGCACTGAGTATACTGGAGAGGATTCATGTGCTGTGTACCAAAAACACATCAGTTATCTTTCCCAGGGTTGGCTGGAACCACCAAATGGAAAAGTCAAGCAGCCTCTCATTGTTATCTTTGTATGTCGAAGTTTTTTTTTTAAGTAATTTTTATGCCTAAATCATGTATAAAATGTCAGAACTAATGCTGCACCATTTTAGAGGGTTTCCATTGTTTCCAGGGCTGTTCTTTGTTGTAGAAAAGAAGCCTGCTGTTAGGCAAAGCCTAAATGAAAGCATACTGGAGCTGTTTTCCCACTAATCCAGTTATATGCTCCGATAGGAGAAGTAGTAGATGATAGGCGCTGCGATCCGATCACAGCATGTTCTAATTTACAGGCAAAATTTCAGATGTTGTCAGAGGCAGTTGAGTTTGTTTATGAAAGTGAGGAGTCTGGCGTTTTACAAGTAAAGTACTGCAAGCCAGTGGAGAAGGAAAGAAAAATGTAAGCTGATTGTAGACAATCTGTTATAAGGTAACTACCAAAGATCTTCTCTTTTCAGTCCAACCCTAGGTTTTCTCGCTTAAGAATTGGACAGGAATCTTGTGACTGTGTCAAAGGATTCCACATCAGTGTTCTCCCTGGAAGCTGCTCTAATTCATGTTCATTATAATAATGCTGTCTTTGGTTTCTTACCAGAATATAATAAACAAGATCTAATTTCTTACAATATCTTTGTAATTGTTGTAGAAGAGGACTTTAAAAAAAGGAAATTCTACCTTTTGCCCAGATTGTAGTCACTAAAGGATCCTACAAGTAAGAGTTTTTAAAGTCAAGTGCAAAATGGGAGTGAGGAACCGTGGCCAAGTTAGAGACTGCAATAGGAAGGTGAGCTCCAGTCCAATTGGAGTCTTTTCCTCACAGATAACTTCTAAAAAGACTGTAAGTTTCCTTGATAACACCTCTCTGTATGAGATGTGTCTGTGCTAATGTTCCCAAATAAACACAAATAACCTTGGTAAAAATTATAGAATCTTCAGATTCATTTTGCATAGTATGTGGATTAGGGAACCAGTACTTGTTGGTTTATGTTGGATAAAGAGCAACATGATGAAATGATCCGACACCACTTCATACCTGCTTCAACCTTATTGATAAGGCTCACCCCTGGTTCAAGGACTCACTTCTCTCAGACACTCCTGTCTCTCAGACCTGTGTGTGGAATTGCATGGGGATATTGCACAGCCTCTGAAAACACTTGTTAGGTATCCTCCTAAAAGGCACCTAAAGCCGATAAAATTCAACTTTTCTTTTTTATAAAATGGACAGAATTATATTGTCCAAATGTCATTGAGCATCAAATGAAATGTCACATGTAAAGTGCTTATACAGTATAATCATTATTGTGGTTATTGTTTTTGTTTTCATCTCCCTACACTTTTCTACCAACTGTTGTAAGACGATTCTTCATGAATCTGTCCTATTTCTTCAAGTCTAAGCAATTTCCTCTGATTTTTGTGCTTTCCGTAATAGTGAAGTTAGAGATTCCTCTTTCCCAGAAAAGATTTAAATAGCAGAATAATTAAGATACTGTCTCTGGAAGGGAGTCAGGTGTGCTGCCGGGAGTCTTAACATAAGATTAGGACTTCATTTTGGGATTTCTTGTCTGAATCACACCTCTTTGCCTGTACAGGTGACCCCTGGCCATCTGCCTGTCACTCTGTGATACCAGGGTATGGTAATCTTATACAAACAAAGATGTTACACTGGCTACTGCTGTTGCTGAGAATATCAAACTATCCTTTGTCTGTGGCCCAGAGGGCTCATTTTTGTTTATTTGATTGATTAGGGTTTTTGTTGTTGTTGTTTTTGTTTTTGTTTTTTTGTTTTTGCCTATTATTTGTGAAACTGTAGGAAGCTGATTTGTGAGCTTGCAAGTAGAGTAAAATTTCAGGCCCTTGAAAGTTCCTGGCTTGACTTTTTAACACCAACCAATATTAAAGTGGGTGTCTGTTGAAATATGAAGTTGCAGTGTATAAACAAATTCAGCATGACTTTTAATAATTCCATTTCCTATATGCTTTAAATTTTCAGTTTTTCTTCTAAAACATGTCTACCATTTTCCAGAAAAGGACATGATTTTTTTTCTTTAAAGATTAGGAACTTTGTTACTCAGTATATGGTAATTTGGAGATTATTGTACAGTATGAACTTTAAAGTGATTTCTACCCCCTAAAAAACTCAAAACACTTTATAAAATAGGCCCCCTTTTGTCCAGAACTCAAATAAAGTAAAAGGCAGCATGCCAATAGAATTCTGTAAAAGATGGTATCTAGGAGAGTAATTTCATTTCATGTCATATAAAATAGCCATTTATCTAGATTTCAGGATAACATTATGTTGATCCATAGCTCATTTATGTCAATGAACAGAATTTGGCCAAACAGCATGAGCCTTGTCTGGCAGCTCCATCAGGCAATGGTTAGAAATGCACAACCTCCAGCTCCATCCCAGACCTCAGAGCTAGAAGCTGCATTTAGCAAGTCCCCAAGTAAATCCAAGAAAATGGTTTTGATCACATTACTGTTAATTGAATGTACAACAAGCAGGTTTCACATCATTATGAAAAAGGAAATAGGGAAATTGGTGTACATGAAGGAGGTACATTTAGCAAATTTAATAGGCATCTGGGGCTTGTTATAACCTGTGCTTATCACCACTGACTTGCATTTTAAAATCTTTTTTTTTTGCATTTTAAGATTTTGATAATTTATAGAGTTAATATTGTGGATATTTTTATTTTAGAATTTTAATTTTTTCAGTGAGATTTTTAAAAAATGGAATAAGATATGGAACTAAGGTCACTAAAAAAAAACCCAAGAATATTTCCTTTTATATACTTTCCATTTAAGGTAAATGTGGGTGCTTGGAAAATTATCTTCATTTAAAAGACAGATGAAGGGCTGGGATTGTAGCTCAGTGGTAGAGCGCTTGCCTCGCATGCGTGAGGCCCTGGGTTCGATCCTCAGCACCACATACAAAACAATAAAATAAAGACATTGTGTCCATCAACAACTAAAAAAATATTTTAAAAAAATAAATTAAAAAAAAGACAGATGAAGAAATTATACCCCATGAAGAAAAAACTGAAAAGAAAAGACAAATTTAGAGATTATAATAATGGTGCAAAGTAATGAAGGTTATTTAGTTCTTAACAGAGATGCCAGAAGATAACTTAATTGCTTTGCAAATATGAAGAAAGTTTATATGAAGGTGTTGACAAGCATGATACATATTTTTTTTCCATTAATTACTTGTTGCGCTAGGTTTTTGGTACTTTGAAATTAGTAATACATGCAATTTTGGGAATGGGGAAGCAATATTCAAGATGAGACAAGGGAATGGTTTTATTCTGAACTGAGCATTGTTTTTAAAAAGATAAAATTATTGTCTTAGTTGTTAAGATGAACTAGGATTAAATCCATGTATTTCAGTACTTGTTAAGATTTTTCAAAGTATGTTTATTCACTTATTTTTGAGTATAAGTAAAGAGAATGATTTGGGCTGAGTCGAGCCATATACATAGTAAAATTGTTTAGTTGCTCAAATTATTATATTTGATCTTAAGCATTTAGCAGACAAAAATTCAAAAAAAAAATAAATGGATTCTGCAGGTAATTATTAGTGGAATGCATACACTTTAATCTCAACTACTAAATAATCAAAAATCCCATTTTCAAATTTTCAGCAAATTCCTTAGAGACTAAACAAAATTTTCAGAATTTTGAGGTATATACTACAGCTTGAAAAACAGGCACTAAGACATAAAAATTGTGTTTTTATTTTAATGTTTAAAATGTAAGGAGCTGTATCCTAAAGGGATAGTTTGCATAAGTTCTTTTATAGATTTCATATAGAATTATTTCATCACCTGGTTTTATTGATCCCATGTGCCTTTTCATGTTTAAAATACATCACTGGTGATGTTAATAACCTTGCTTAAAAAGCATATCCATTAATGCACATGTTCAGTGCATGTCTTATAGACCTGTACAGCTTAGAAATCACTCCTGTTTACTGTGACATTAATCTTGATGCCTCCAACTCTTCCTAGTTGCCTCCTTATGCCACATTTTACTGAAGTCTTGGCTCAAATGCTACCTTATCACAGGTTCTCCTCAACAATCATGTCTCAGAGAGACGTCCAATGTCATTATTCTATCACTTCAATTATGTTCCACTTTGCCTTGCTTCACTTTTATAGTGTATTTCTCTTCACCTAATATTTTATAATTGTTTAGGGTTTGTTTATTTTCTAAGTCTTTCTACTAATTCTTCCTCAAGAATGTATGTGTCTTCCTGTGAAGAGACACTGCTTTGTGCTGCTGTTAGCATATGTAGAATATGTCATGGTGGATAGTGGCCATGAGTGAATCCATACTACCACTCTTTCAATCCTAACAGTGCTGTCAGGATTTTATAACAAATTCCAATAACTGATAAGATAAATTTGCTTTCTTGTGTGGTCCAAGTTGTCCTCACTCATTACCAGTATTGCTGTATCTCTGCTGTGTAAACACATCGATATGTGTATATCATTCTCTGTTCAAGGAGATGGAGTTATGACCACAGTGTCACTGCTGTTTTTTCTACTAAGGAAAAATTTCCAAGTAATCAGCTTCAGGTATCATGAAAAAATTGAATGTATTGATCATGTTGTACAATGGTGTTGTTAAAGATGTGTAGATCAAGTAGTGTATGATCATTTGTTTATTTCATTAAGATTTTATCTTCAGGAGATGGCATTTAAATTTCCAGAGGGATATGAAAAATATTTGTTATAGAAATAATACCAAGATTATTACATCTTGAGAATGATGGACTAGGAAAGAAAGCTACCCTTATTTCCAGCTGGACAATTGCTGTGGAATCAGTCTTGCACTGTAGTGGGTTAAAAGATGTTTGAGGAAATAAAAATGTCAAGGAGAGATCAGCTAGGAAGCTACATACAAATTACTTTTGATGTAGAAGAATAACATATGCTCAACTGTTTAAAATTCTTCTAAATGCACTTAATTAAAGGAAAAATGTCTGTATCAAAGTATAAATAGAATGCATTTAAAATGATACTTGGAACTTATTTACAAATACACTCACCATTTCAATGAAAGTGAGTGGACTGAATATTGAGTATGTCATTGTTCAAGTAAATTTAAAATGTTTAAAAATTAAAAATTCTGATGTATGATCACTTATATTTATAGGCAAACACAAATTTTTTCTTTATAATGTGTAGTATAAAGACATATTTTGTCTTAATAATTATACAGTGTATATAATCATAGTACTTATAATTAAACAGAATTCTGTTTTGTCTGTTGGTACTCTTTTCTTTTGACACTCACAGAATTCTTGATTCTTTTCTGATTGTTATCAAATGTAAGCACTTGAGTGGCCTTCCTAGTGATTTAGCAAGTAAAGTCCTTTATACTAGAAAAGAGGAAACTAAAGCTCATAGGAGGTAATGGAGTCAGTTGTGTCTTTGATGCATTATTAGAGGCAAAGCCTGCACTCACACTGGTTTTCCTAAATGATGGAGTGGAAAACTGTTTACCAATATGTTTCTACTTTCATATAGTGAGCCAAAGAGCCTGCAGACCAGCAGCCACTGTCGGAAACAGTTACCATTCGTTGGAGGACAGCAATGACCAGTGCAAGAGTGTTGTTAGGGGGAAATATTCTCAGTGTTATTAACTGGAGCATGATCAACTTTTGGTTTTCCCTGCATAGAGATCAGCAATAAACTTAAAATCACATTAGCAACATGATGAAAAATCATGAATTGCCTACGAGTACTTTTAATAATATGTTTAGGACGTGTATTGAGAATAAGAAAAAGAATATATGAGTATGGGAAATATATTTAGAAGTGTTGAAATGTGGAATTAATGAGTAATTCTTCCTGTAATGAAAAGCAGACTCAGGCAAAGATGTCATTTTTTTTCTAACTTATTGGTAAATACAGTTCTAGTTTGACAAAAAAAAAATTCTAAATTTCAAAAGGAAGATCTTAGTAACAGTATCATATCAGGGTATGGCAGGTTACTCTTCTCGTATTTAAATTTAAGTCAGAAGTGATGGTGACCCTAGAGAAAAGTGTATCAGGTAGTCTGGATTTGAGGTTACCTCTGATCCTTGGTGACTGTGACACTGGGCACTTTGCCTGACATCATAAGCCTCATTTCCTCAACTGTCCAATGGGAACCATATTACAACTAAAGCTGCAGCTTGTTGAAGGTTAAGCAGCTTAACACATGTCAGGTGTTCATCCTAGCAGTCATGTGATTCTCAATAATGTTGGCTAAAATTTTTATTAATATTAAAAAATAGGAAGGTCATGAAATATTTGGAAGAGTAAATGAATAGAAGTTAGAGAAATATATCAAACGATCTTGAATTTATAAAACACAGCTCGTGTTCCAATGATTACTTAGTAAATAGTAAGCGGATTGTTTGAACAAATAAATAGTATGTTACCTCAGAGTATTGAAGAAAATAAATTTCACCATGAATATACACCGAGATATAAGAAAAACAGAAGCCCATGTAATGTCAGAACAGGTTATAAATGAATATTTGTCTGATTGATGGATTTTTTAAGGTACATTATTTTTTTAAATTCATAAAGGAATAAATTCAAATTACAAGGTAAATGACAAACTGGAAAATAAGAACTTACAGTTCACAGAATCATAAGAAAATTACTGTATGAGGAAAAGTTTCACTTCTCTAGCCATCAAGGAAATCCCAGTAATTTAAACATTGAACAACTCTTTTTATCTGCAATTTAGCAAAATGTGTTTATAAGAGCATACTAAGACTGGCATACTTTATACTGGTTGTACTTTAACTTGGCAGAGAATTTATGGAAACCACTTTATAATAGATAAAATCCTAGCAGCTAATCCTGAATATATTCATATCCACATAGATATTACCAGCTATTTTCTTTAGGTTTTGGAATAATCATTTTGTTTTCATATGATTTTTTAGTTTCAAATTTTCTATGAAAAATAAATCAAATTTTAAATTGTTTTTAATTGAAATACTTTTACAAAACTTAAATATACCAAGATTTTGAAGTTTGTTTACTTTCCTTTTATTTTCCTGCATTGCCCTCTGGTGGCCAAAATATGAATAGCATCTGATGTTCTGTGATTATGCAAAATTCTGCTAATTTTCATAATTAATGTAAGCTATTTTTATAATATAAACTTATCAAATTTTATTCACTATAGTTAACTTATGTAAAGAAGCTCACTAATATTTTTAATGTAAAAATATACCTATGTTCCCAAGCAAGTGGTTCTAGATTTGGATTATTTTTGCTGCTCATCTGCACAGCTTGAGCCTACAATTTTGGACCACGTTCATTTTACATGATAAAAGAGGGGACACTAAGTCATGTTCTAATAAACAGTTTATATATTCACAGTTTTTCAAAAGCTGAGGAATTATGAATGAGGTCCCATTTTGCCCAATGAAAAATGTTTTATGACTAAACATTGTGCAGAGTACCCTATAGTGGGTCGGCCTTTGAGTCCATGAGGCAGGGGATTAAAAGGCAGGATGAGTGGGCAGTTTTAATGAGCCATTTCTTTCGGCATTTCCAAGTGGAAGGTGTTTTGGGGAATTGTTTTATCCTTAATTCTTAATGTTTCTAATGAAAAAGTACTTGACCCTGTTTCCCCAAAGAAGACACACCATTGCCATTCCTAGACAGAGGCACTTTCTAGGAAACTTACAAGTTTCTGTGACATGTGATGTGTATCCAGGCAATGGCAACACTTCACTGTGTATCCAGAAATGATGTGATGACTCCTAGGATCCCCCTCTCAAATATTTTGGGGAATAAATTTAGCAGAAGACATCAGAAAAAACACAGATGTTACCTTTATTAAAACATGAGCTTGGCTGATTTTATTTGACAAATTGGTTTGGGCTCTAAATTGCCTTATAATTGAACGTCTTCTCAAGTATGTTATTTAATAGGAAGGTGTTTTTGGAAGCCACAAAATGTACTGGTCATTAGAGTCTCAAACTTTCTAACTAACCTGCTTGAGGTAACCTGTGTCATCCCACTAGTGATTTTTATTTAAAGCTTGATAAAGCTGATATTGTTTATATGAATCTTCGTCCTTAATTGAAAGTGTGGTCTGATTTCACTATTGAGCATACTAATAATTTTTTACTAAATAATTATTTAAATGAAGGAGTTGCATGTTATTTATCTATTACGTGCCAGACTCTATGATAGGTGTCATACATATCTTCATTTGACTGTCTTCATAGTTTCCCTTTGGACAGAAATAGAATGTACAAATTTAACAACATATTACAGAGTAAAACACAGTTCATCTACTTATTTGTGATTTATTTGATTATTGATCAACATTTTATACTAGGAGCTAATTTTCTTAAACCCCACATCCAAGGCATTCAACATAAAATTCACACATGCATTCAGTAAATATTTTAGACTACCTGTGACATGTCATGTGCTGATGATGCAGTGGTGGAAGGATGTTAATTTTGGTCACATTGGCTAATAATCCAATGGAACAGCCTAATGAAGACATACAAAACACAAGATTATAACTGTTACATTTTCTGTAAAAAAGGCCAAGAAGAGTTTGTGAGGTGTGATTTAGTTAGTCAGGGAAGATCATGAAAGAATTTCATTTAAGAAGAATGTTGAGCTCTGTGTGATAACCAATGTAAAGAAGGGAGGAAATATTGGAAGTGAAGAAACAGATACATATTGAAGAAATGAGATGTAGGAAAAAGGAACAAGGTCTGCAAAGGGGGAAATGAAAGAACACTACTGAATTTGAAGTGCAGAGTCCTTTGACATGTCTACTCCAAACGTTCATGTTAACCCACACACTCTCCTCTCTTAGCATGCTGACAACAAGAATCTTCTCAGAGGTTCTAATCCAGTACATGACTGAGTCATTGGGGATCAGAGAAGGAATCAGTGTGATATTAGTTTGAATGTTAATTTGATGTTAGTTTCTGACTCTGCAGTATTAAATATGAACTTTTGTGTTAGATTTTCATTGCTATTACAAAATACCTGAGAAAAACAGGTATTTCAGAAGTTCATATTTGGTTGGCTCTATTGCTTTCAGCGTGAGGCAAAGCAGAACAACATAGCAGAAGAACATGGTGGAAAAAAACTGCTCACCACGTGGCAGCCAGGAAGGAGAGAGAAAAAATGGAAGGGTTCACAGACAAGATATAGTCCCCAAGGGCATGTCCCTAAGAGCCCACTCCCTTCTACTAGGTCCCACTTCCTACAATTTCCACCACCTCTCAGGAGTCTATTCAGCTAATAATCCATCTATGGATTAATCTACTTATGAGGATTATGAGCCCTGATGATCCAATCACTTCCCCCAAACTCCCACTTCTGAACACTGCTCTTTGGGGACGAGCCCTTCAACACATGAGTCTTTGGTGAACATTTCAGATCCAAACCATTATAACTTTCAAAATAAATATTTTCTTGTGGTATATATATGCAATAGAGCATTACTCAGCCATAAAGAAGAATGAAATTATGGTATTTGCTGGTAAATGGATAGAAGTGGAGTATATCATGCTAAGTGAAATAAGCCAATCCCAAAAAACCAAAGGCCAAATGTCTCTCTGATTTGTGGATGCTAACCCAAAACAAAGGAAGTTAGGGAGGGGAAGAATAGAAATAGATTGGACTAGACAAAGGGTAACAAAGGGAGGCAGCAGGAAGGGGAATAGGAAAGACAGTAGAATTAATTGGTCATAACTTTCCTAGTCTAATGTTTGTATATACAAATTACTAGGGTAACTAGTAGTTACTAGGGTAACTCCATATCATGTATGACCACAAGATTGGGAACCTAATACAATAGTTTATACTTTATGTATGTATATTCTACCAAAATACATTCCACTTTCATGTACAACTAAAACTAAAAAGATTTTAAAAATATTTCTTAATAGTTGAACAAAAGTTTCGTAAATCTGTCTGTTCACTCACCATATTCCATGATGCTGTATCTTTGCCTTTACTCTAAGGTTTTGAATATGTGGCTTTAATATCTGAGTCCATGTTACCAAAAGACTGCCATTTCAGTTTGTGAACGTAGACCTATAGGTATGTATTTTTTCTAAGAGCAGATGAGTCTAAGATGTCTGTAATATATTCTTATCTAATTCAGAGCTTTGAAAGTTTGCCATCACTTTCCTAGGAGAATAAGATTTGCTGTAGGGAGTTATACTTTGAAAGTTAGTTATTCCTTTCTCTGCATTATTTATGAGTTTTTTTTATGAGTGCAATTGTAATATTTCTGTTATACACCACTGAATTTGTATTTAGTGAATTGAATTTACATTTAATTAGTTTGTATTAAAGTAACTTAATGAGATGCCTCACTTTGTGTTAAAAGCAGGTCAAGGCCAAATGAAAGATTTAGGGTAATCATTATTCAGTGCTCATTTTCAGCTAACTTATATCTTTATGATGATTCATGGTTTAAGTAAGTCAGTTAATAACAGTTCCTGTAACCATTACTAATAATTCTCTAAGGTCAGATGTTTCCTATTAATCTATTGGCAAACTTTTGAAATCCACCAATATAAAGGAATTCTCACACTTTTGTTTTCTAAATTGAATATCTAGAATCAGATCACATCAAATTGTTAGAAAAAGCAACAAATGACAGCATGGGAATGGTCATTTGATTGATAATATTAAGTTTTTAACATCTGCAATTGTAGAAAACAGTAAAATATATTGGTACTGTATTCTCATTTATCTGATGTATCTGAATGTGTGTTTAAAAAAAGAAAATGGGAAAGACATGAATTATTTATCTGCACAGGACCTTTTACTTCTGGTTTCCTCTCCTCTCTCTCCAGACCTTACATTTGCCTGATCACCTTGCCTCATTGTTCATTAAAGAAGACACAAGCCACATACAGCAACTCTCGCATCTCCAGGCTTCCATACCACTGTGCCTGCTTCCACTCTTCATTTTTACACTAATAAAGCTGACACACATTCTCCTATAGGGACTTTCCTCAGTGTGCCATCTGGATCCCATCCTTCTCACCGCTCCCCCCACCCCAGGTTGTTGTTCACCTCTTTTCTATTTCCTGTCATCTTTTTCTTCCTCCTCTTCACCATCAATCCTTTGTGCTGTGGTGACTAGTCCCTTTAAAGAAGTCTTTCCTTGACTCCAGGTTCCCCTAACAGGTACCACCCAGTGTGTTTCTGCTTCACTCTGCCAAGGTGCGGTGAAGACTTGCCAGGGCAGACTGCCACTTCCCATCTGCTCTGTTCCTTCAGGAACTGCCCACCCAAAGTGGGTGAATTCAGTGGCAGTTAAGTCCTCCTCATCTCTGTCTCTGAACTATGGCTTCCTCTTGAGATTTCTCTTTCTCTCTCTTACATCATACTCCAAGAAAGTAGGAAAGTCTAACAGCCTGATTTCCCTCCTGCCTCTCTGGGAGCTCACTCTTAGTGTTTTTTTGGATTCTCCTGCTCTATTTCACTCTAATTCACATGGCTTTAAGCCACATTTTTATGATGAAACCTTTTTTTTTTACGCTTAAGTCACGTTTTCCTTGAGCCACGTGCTATAGATGTTTTTTCTTGATATCTCCCCTGGTCTGTCTCACATACATGGAAATCTCATCCAAAGTGGAATTCTGCTTCTCTTCCCCAGTCCTCAGTTATCCCTGAACTGGTTACTCCTCCAGACACCCAGAGGCTTCATCAGAAACCTGGCAGTTACTCAAGATCCTGTTCTGTTACTCATCCACATGTTGAATACACCACCACGTCCTGTTCATTCTCAAAAATACATCTGAGTCTTTCCTTTTCTGACCATCTCCATGAACAAAAAAGCCACTAAATATTTTCAGCTAGGTAACTACAATAGCCTCCTGTCTTTCCCCTTGTAGAAAATTTGCTCATTTTAAATCTATTTTCTACACAGCAGTTAGAGTGATCTCCTAAAATTCTGGATTAAATTTATTTTGCATTTGGCATAAAATCTTTCTTTTGACAGAGAATAAAACTGCATTTTTTTAGCATTTCCTTTACATTCCACATGATCTAGCCTCTGCCTCTCATTGGTCCTCATATGTTTCTTTAAAAGGCACCCCCCAAAAAAAAATAATAATCTGGACCTTTGCATGTGTTGTGCTATTTGCCTGAAATGTTCTTTTCTTCATGTTCCTTACTGGGACATTTCTCTGGAATCACAGGAAATGCCATTTCTGAGGGGAATTTCCTCCACAGTTATTCACAGTCTCCATTGGAAATCCCTCCCCTGATATTGTCTCTCAGAGCACATTATTGTATTTCTTTATGGAGCTAATTAATTATCATACTACATTGAAAGGCACCCTGGGAATAGTTTGAACAATAGACTTTTGTGCCACCGTGCACAATTGTCACTTGGTCTCCTCATTATTAGTCATGTGACTAAGGACAACTCAACCTCTACTAAAGTTTCTTCTAGATCAAATGGTAAAGCTTATCTTGTAGAGCATTTGCAAGGAGGAAATGATTATTGTTTTTATAGTACGTATTAAATTGAGCACATAGTAAATACCCCGTAAGTGTTTGCTTATGGATATATGGTCCATGTGAGTGTGTGCATGTGTGTGCATGAATAATTTGCTTAAGTCTGAAAGCACAAAACTGTCATTTGCTTTCATTCTTGGCTACTAGTAAATATTTGCTTCACAAATAGCTAATGAATTTTAAATGTACCCTATAATTAAGCTCAGTGATCTTAGAGAAAAAAGAATGCTGCACTGTATTTATAAGAATTTGTAATCACTTGTGACCCACCCATTCAAAGCACTGGATTATATGTTCTTTGATTTGAAAGTAACCTTCAACATTTTGTCTGGCCAGTCCTCTGCTTTCGAGCAAGTATGGCTTTTATTCCAGTTTTGAACACATGCCAATTTGGGCCCCAATAGCCTAAGGAATGGATACAAGTTAGAATTAATAAACAATGGGAGTTTTTCACCATCATCATCCTGGATTGTACAGTACTCCTGCTGTTTTCATCCTTTTGGAAATACCTAGTGAACTATGTGAATACACTTTATAGAATTGTGAAATTACTTTGTTGGTTATTCATAAATTTTCAGTTGGGGTATGTATCATCAGAGAGTTTCAACTCTGTCCTCATGGCCTGTTATTACTGAGAGCTTCGTCACTCACAGCAGTAACTATCTGCAGTAATCTACTTGTCCTTTACTTATCTCCACCATCCCCATGTTTTTTATTTATATCATCTAGAGAGTGGTATTTCTAAAAAGCTTCTAGTGGATCTAGATTCAGATTGCCTTCTGGTTTGAGCTATCATAGACTCCACCTTTACATTTCAAAATTGCTATCTATCCCTATCATCCAGTGTCCTCTATTGCTAACCAACCTTTTCTGACAAGAGGCAATTAAAAATCCTTGCCTTTCCCTGCATCCTGGACAGGTATCTAATATCGGTTTTTAATTTGGAATTAATATCATTGTTTTTGTTTTGTTTACATGATCCTCAAACTTAGGACTAGAAGGGACTTCACATAACTCAAATTTATAAACAGGAAAACCAGGATTAGGAAGGTGACTGCCTAGGGGTAACAGTGTGCGTTGGAGACTTAGATGGAAACTGCTATTTGATCTTTGGTCTTTTGTTACTTAGACACACTTCCTTCTGAAAAAGAAAGCAATGCAATGAGGTTGAGATGGGTAAAACAAATTTGTTGAAAATTGTATGTTTGATCTTAATGTTCATTTATGCATTTTCTTCTTTATCTTTTGCAGTTCAACAGCAATGCTCAGGATGTAAGCTGTTTTCAGCACCTTGTTCAAGCAAATGTAAGAAATAAGAAAGTGTTGAAAGATGCAGTGAATAACATCACAGCAAAAGGAATAACAGATTATAAGAAAGGCTTTAGTTTTGCTTTTGAACAACTGCTTAATGTAAGTAGCAATACTGTGCCTTTTTTTCTGTGATTGTATTGTTCTATCTGAATTGCAATGTTCTGAATGTCTTTAAGGTTGTTTAACAATGTTGTTTTTATTTATTTAGAAACCAGATGGACCAGATGGACACAAACGTATATGTGCAGGCAGTAGAAATTTTGAACTATTTTTATTTTTAAATCCAAAATTCAAAAGCTGTATACCCTATTGATCTTTTTCCTTTCAATAATTTTCCCAAAAATGTTATTAAAAATTGCTTGTAAACTAATGTTTTGATTTACTTTCACATGAGAAAACTCATTGACCTATGTAGAATGTAAATTTTTTCTTTCCTCAATTGCTACAATAATTTTCTGTATACTTGTATTGTCAATCATCACATGGTTACAAAGAATATTTTAGTTTTAACTATCTGGTCTGGATATTTAAGTTTCTTGTTCCTAAAGGAACAAAAATGTCCAAATGGTAGACCTTAAGATGAACAGAAAGACAAGTCTCACAGCAGGAATTCCTTCGCAGCAAAGATTCCTGTGCATTGCCTTTGGAGGTCTGCACTTAGACTGGCAGACCCTGGCATGCTGCCTGCCCCATGGTACAGTGGGCAGCTCACACTGTGGATGAGCATCTTCAAATAGCTATGTCCTCTGTTTCATGCTATGGTACTTGAATTTTGCATATCTCATGAGGAAGTATTATTTTAAGGGTTGTACCTTGGTTTCCTGACTTACAGAAGTGTGGTTCATCACAGCTCATACATAGAGATGTCTGTGTACAGGATGGTCCAGAAAACGTAGCACAAAGCACACCACCTGCAAGTGATGGCTATCAGGTTGGATTTGGGCTCATGATTATTATTACTATAATTGATGATTAGCCCAGGACTGTTATAGTCAGCTCATCCTTCCTGTCATATTTGTCAAATCACTGAATAAATCAACCTTTACATATTAGTCTTTCTGAAAATCTGACTTTGTTGTTCTCTGACTGAATATTCTCAACAGTTTTTGAGATTCATTCATTTCTTCACTCTGCCAATATTTATTGAGTACCTTTCAATTTCCTGTCATAGTGCCAGGGTTAGAATTATAGGAGAAAAGATAATCTACTTTCAAGAAGGTCTAGTCTAACACACTAGATCATCATTCACATTATGATGGAAAGTGCATTTATGTGGCATTCTCCATGTTTGCTGAAACAGCACAGAGGAGAGAAGGCTCCTGTACCCCAGGAAGTTAAGAAAGGGTAGCATTTCCTTGAAAATGGAATTTTGAACAGTGAGTAGAATCTAAGAAGGTAGATTAGAGAGGGAAAATCATTTCAAGAAAAGAAAAAACAAGGCAGTGTGGATTAAACAGAGAGATGAGACAACATGACATATTTAAAAAATTGCAGGTGGTTTGGCATAGCTGGACTGTCAGCACTATGAGAGAGGTGATAAAAATGGAAAGACCACAAGATAGTCAGCAGAGGATGTAGGAGGAAACTAAAAGCTCATAGCATGAGAAGGGTATGGTGAGGTGTCCTGTAAGGGAGCTGTTACATACATCCTGGGTGGGAGTACAGGTGAAAGGAAGGTGGGGATAACTGATGGATGGCACAGGAGGGGTTGCTGAGAGTGGGAGGGGACTTAGATGACCCCAAGTTCTCTAAACTGGCCCTACTAGGTAGATGGTGGCAATGTGGAGTAGAAATAGCTCAGTTCATATATGTAGAATTTGAGGTCAGATTTTATTTGTTTAATAGACACCATTAGATAAGCAGTAAGGAGACAGGAAAATAAAGATGTTTTACACTGCCATTTTCTGGGGAAACTATCTTTGGTGAAACAACTATGCTTATTAAATAGTATATGCTCATTAATAAAAGCTGAAATCTTAAAACTTCAAAATTCAAACATAATTTATCATTAGGTTGAGATACATTTGTCCTCTAGTAAAGGAATATAAATTTTCCTTTTAGTTATATTTTTTTTCTCTTAAGTAAATAGTAGCGTTTTCTAAATCTTGGCATTTGAATTATTCATTTAGTATTGACAATTTGGCTCACTTCACGCCTTCCTGTTCAGGTTTCAACAGCCTAAAGGAGGGCTCAGAGACAGCCTCACTGGAAGCCACCTTAACCCCCAGGTTCATTTCTGGTGGAGGATAAAACATGATAACTCCTGCTGGCCCTCCTCCTGCCTTTTACCATAGTTGTAAATGATTTTTCATGTGGTCTCTATGCCTCATGTTTTTTTTACACATATCCCACATGTATTGAAATTTTTTATTTAAATAATTTTCTCAGATATAATGGCTCACCTTTTTCAAAGTTGAAACATGTTCAGTCATTTCCTTCAAATACTTATTTTCTTATTATCAAGGTATTCCATTCTGTTTTTATTTTGTCCTTTCAGATTTACCATTTAAATCACTGAAGCAAGTATCAAATAGAATCAGGGATATTGTTAAGTTCAACAATAAACATTAAATTAAGATTTGCATTACTTTTCAGTTATAATTTCATTATCATTTTTCAGGTTTTTGTTGAGTGCTTATGTGATAGATGCTAAGCTATATCCTGGCCACACAGGGAAAGAACAGTTTGTTTAGTGATATCACATTATAGTGTATTACCAACATCATTAATTGTAAATTTATTGAAATAATCCAGTTTTTTTTGCTTAATTTGCTCAAAGTAATGTTAATTATTGTGACTGTGTGACTTTTACATATTTGCAAACTCACAGAAAATTTGCTATGATATACATTACTCCTGTCACAAATCCTGAGGCAGTTATTCCTAGGAAAATTCATGCTGAAATCAAAACATTTCTTGATCTTTCCTACATTTCCCTTTTTCTGTGCCCTGATATCTATCTCTCCTAGGAAGATATTTTTACACAAATGTACAAATACATTGACAATTGCATTCACTAATACTAATTATACCTCCAATACTTCAAAAAATAAAACTATGACCTATGGTGAAATTCACTCAGTTGCTCAGATTTCACTAAATTGCTGAGGCTAACCTTGAACTTGTGATTCTCTTTATCTTAGCCTCTGGAGTTACTGGGATTACAGGCATATGCAAATGTGACCAGCTCACAAATGTATTTTTAAGCCAAAATATGTAAAGTTCTTTATAATAATCAAATTTGTAGATAAATTATCTTCAAAAATAAGAACTAAATCCTGTAATTCCACAGATTTAGGAGACTAAGGCAGGCAGATCTCAAGTACTACGCCAGCTTCAGCAACTTAACGAGACTGTCTCAAAAAAAAAAAAAAAAAGTACTTGGGAATGTAGCTCAGTGGCAGAGTATTCCAAGTTTAATTTCCAGTTTAAAAAAAAAAAAGAAAAAGAGAAGAACCATGCTTGAATTTAATAAATGAGTTAATCAATACTTAAGTTTTCACAGTGCTTCATTAAAAGTTTTTATTGCCCGTGTCCTAATAGCTTAGTCAATGAGATGAGATTGTATGAAACAGGATCTTTTCACCAATAGAGAAAAATATTAGCTTCATTAATTTTACATCAGAAAATAGGATTTATCTTGACTGAAAAGTAAGATAAGAATGTGGACCATAATAAGCTTGGACACTAAAGGAGAATTAATGATTTTTTTTTTTTAAAGCATTAGTCATTCGAAGTCCAGGCCTGTGCTGTCCAACACAGTGACTACCATCACACGTGGTTGTTAGGCAGTTGAAACGTGGTTGATTTGAATGGACATGGGTAGAAGTGTAAAATGCCAACAGTGTTCAGAGACTTAATGCTGCAGAAGATAAAGTATGTTATCTTGATTTTATATTGATTTCATTTTGAATTGACATTATTTCAGATGACTAGTTAAATAAATCATATTATTAGAATTAATTTCATATATTTTGTATTTACTCTCCTTAAGGTAGCTGTAAGAAAATTTTAAATTACATATCAGGCTCATATTGTGTCTTGTTTGGATAGCACTGAGCTAGAGGGCTGACATTTTCAAAAAAATTGAGCATGTATAATTTAATGTGATTTATTTTTCTCTGCATTTAAGGAAATACATTTCACAGCAACAGAAAGCTAAGATGATAATGTCATACCTCAATGAAATTCAGCTTTCCAAATTTAATGGCTCTTTAGTACTAGTTCATTGTTCTCCTGTGTCCAACTCTTTTGGAGACCTTAAAATTTAAGAGGACTTATCACTGGAATTGAATCTTTGAGGAGTAGCATATGCAGGCAGGTTGAAATATTTTCCAGAGAAAAATACTGTGGAAATAACTCAGCATCTACAAAGGAATAAAGGAGCATTTTATGTTAGAGGGTCAGTGAGGAGTTTGTCTCTTTGGAAATGTAATAAAAAAATAGAATGAGGAGGGAAGAAAGGAAGAATTATGTAGAAGTATATTGAAATTACATTGAAAGATATTCATATTTTAATATTACTTCCTTGTTTCTGCTATAAAATTATAGGGGCATAAAATTAACATGTGCATTTATTAACCTAAAATCTATCTACTATTCAGTCACTGAGGGATTATTAAGTGACAGACACTCAATAATAGGCAAAGAAACAAGACTGAATGAAAAAGACAAAATGTCTTGATTTTGTGGCATTTACATTCTATTGGGGGAATCCACCAAAAAGCACACAAATAAATAAAATATATACTATTTTTAAAAGAATATAAACTGATATCAAGAGAAATATGGTCTAGGAGGGAGCTTACAACTTAAAACAGTTGTCAGGAAAGGTCTCACAGATAGAGTGACATCTGATC
>CM053407.1:52141827-52182061 GCA_028644305.1 Xerus rutilus
TATATATATATATATATTTATATATATTTTTTATCAACCATCTTTACTATACCCATTCCCCTTTCCTGCCCCCCGCCTCCTCCATGTCGCGTCCAGTGTTTCTCTATTTCTCTTATGTTCCCCATTCCCACCTCCCTTATTCATCAGCATCCACTAATCAGAGAGACCATTCAGCATTTGGTTTTTTGGGATTGGCTTACTTCACTTAGCATAATGCTTTCCATTAATTAATCTTTTAAGAGAACTGACATTGTGCCTGTTTTTTGTTTGCTTTTTTGTGGTTGTGTTTTTTTAACTAACCATGATGGAGCACTATTTACAATGGTTCAGTTGTAAAAATGACCTAAACATCCATTGACAGTTAAATTGATAAAAAAAAATGTATTCTATATATACAATGAAATACTATTTAGCCTTAACACAGAATTAAATTCTATGTGATGATAGGGTAAAATTTTGAAGATATTATGCTAAGTGAAAAGAAAGAGACAAATATTATATTTTTCCACTTATATGAGGTATCTAAAAATAGTCAAATTCATACCATCAAAGAATGGAATGTTGGTTGCCAGGGGCTAAGGAGAGGAGGAGAAGGGGTGTTCCTTCAATGAGTATAAAGGTACAGTTAAGCAAGATGAATAAGCTCCAGAGATCTGCTGTGCAACATAGTATTTGCAATCAAAAACTGCATTATATACTTTAAAATGTTATCATAGTGGGTCTTATGAGTTCTTACCACAATAAAATAAAATTTTAAAAAATATATAAAAATTATAGTCTTAAAGTTATGTGAGCCAGATCCAAAGGCACACACCTGTAATCCCAGTGACTCAAGAGGCTGAGGCAGGAGAATCGTGAGTTCAAAGACAGACTCAGCAATTTAGGGAGGCCCTAAGAATTTAGCAAGACTCTGTCTCAAAATAAAATATAAAAGGTTCTGGGGATGTTGCTCAGTGGTTAGGCACCCCTGGGTTCAATCTCTGGCACCAAAAAAAGAAAAAAAAAAAAAAAAGTTATATGTATTTTTTACAAAGTCTGAAAACTACTCTCTGAATTCTACTTTTCCCCCAAGTCTCTCCTTTGGCATTAATGCAGCTGTTGAATGATTCATTTACATTCATTTTTCATCCAGATGAATCAGATATCATCCAGAGCAACCAAGGGAGGTGTGATGAGGTTTATCTGGAAAACTGCTGAATGAGGCTGTAGATACACAGCAAGATTTAATGAAGCCAAAAGTTTTGAGAATTAGAACAAAATGTTTGGGTTCTTATGTGGAATGCACCGCTCTTGGGAATTAATCTACCTGATTATAGATAGGTACAGCTTTAAATCTGAATCCATGTTAATCTCTTCATACAGCTGTTCCAAATTAAAGCACATTCACTTTCTAATCTTTACCTGCAACAATACCATTTCTCAGGGCTCAACCATGTGTACAAGACCTCCTCAAAAATGGTGCCAAAACCAAAATGAACTCTATCATAAAATCCAAACAAATGAAAAAGAAAAGTAAAACCAGACACAGAGTTGAAAGATAATTCCCAGGACTAGCAAAATTAAATATATTTGAGTTTCTGTATACTAGCAAAGGGGTTGCTTAGCAATACACACTTAAGATTACCTGGCCAGCTAGGAAATAGTTCTCCAATTCTTTGCTTAATTTTTAGAATTAATGAAAAAAAGAGGCATGTAAAATCAATAGAACGAAAATTTCAAAATACCTAGTAAAGTGAGTAAGAAGAACAAATGAGAAAAAAGCATGTGATAAATGTGGAATAATTTTCAAAATAAAGATTGCATAGCCAAAGATATAACTGACAATGTGTATTATCATTAACTCATTTGATTTTAAGGAATTTTAAAAATTAGGAGAAAATCTTTCCTGTATTATTGCCAGATCTCAAATAAAAGATAGAAATATTCTATAGTCTATAAAAGTCTAAACCAAGTTACAAATGGCTGAACACCATAGTCAGAGTGAACATTATCACTTTTTCAACAGATGATAAAAAAAACAATTCACAGGAAGTAATTCATTGCATCCTCTACTAGCTCTCTGCCTGACTTTTGCATCATGCAAAAATGAAGGCTTAGAAAGGAATGTTCAAACATATGATAATAAAGGGCATGTAACTTGTAAAATATTTATTAGTTAACAAATGCATTGCATCTAAGAACTTTAATTTCAGATATTTTCACAATTTCAACAGTTTCTGAGATTGTCAACTTTACAATAGGAGCTATACCTTTGCTCATAAAAATGACATGTATTTGTTTTGCTGCAGTCACTATAGAGCTGAGAACAATGCAGCAGACCCTCATAGTGGAGAGACCATCAGTTTAACAGGCATGTTTTGTACGCATTTATATATGTGTGTTCTTGTTTGACAACATTTGTTTACATTTGTTTCTCTTAAAATTCATACTGACAACTCTTTCCTTACACTGATACATTTTATCACATTTGAATAATGTTACATGCATGTATTTTACAGACTTCTTAATTTAACATCTAAAGCAAATCTTAGGCACAGTAAAGTTACTTAGGCACAAAGAATATGAATGATAAAGTAACTTTAGAATGCAGAATGTACACTTGAAATAATTTTTAGGCAGAATTGTACCATCTGGATTTGAGATCACCATTGTTTGTGTTACAAAATTTTCAGAGAAGGTGATCTGTCCTGCTGTTTTTACGCTGCCTTCTTTTCTCAGCAAAAACAGTGCAAAATGGGGATATGGGCTAAAACTGACATGATGTTCTACTCTTGCATATGACATCTTGAAAATATAGAGGCATATATTGACATAACAAATGATTGGATTGATGGCCCCTTTCCTTTTACAGTAATCATTCCAAAGTGCAGTTTTTTTCTGAGTACTCTGATTATCAGTGTGTTATATTTGTCATTATACAAGTAGATTATCTGAAATGAATCCCTGCATGTCTTAAACCTCTCAGTTGATGATGGTCTTTACAAAGCTACAAATTGCTTGGAAATGCAATCCCTGCTTTACCAAACACTATAAACCTATATAGAAAAAAAGGAATGTGAAATTACTTCCATATAGCCTGAAAATAAGAGGGCGATTCATTATAGTTGTTAGTAAATTTAAACACCACTACAAACTCAAAGCATTTATGCACATTATATATGCATATGCAAAAAATGTGAGAGAAATATCAGTTGGGTTCTCTAAGGTGGTATATACAAAAACCTGTGTGACAACTGTATTTTGTTTCCTTTTTAAACAGTGGTTTTATGTTATTTATTTACTTGAACTCATTGAACAGACACAGATTAAATTTTTGCCTCTGTCAGAACTTTGGAGACTTTAAACAGATCTCTTATGTAGACACAATGACATTTAAATAATATTGTCCCCATGATATGAGAATTTGTTGCTAAACAGAATGAACAGAGTACAATCTGCTTCTCTGAAAAGGTGTTATTTTGAGTCATTATAAGATCTTTTTGAGGCAGGAAAGGCTAATACCCCACAAATAGAAAATATTACATCATTGAATTCTGGAATTTTGTAGTCATCGTCATCACCATTATCTTTATTACAATAGCTAAAATTCATGGAGCTTATAGTTTTTATATGTTATAAATGCAACCTTTACTTTTTATGACTGGACTGCTCATTTGATAAGAAGTATCATCATCATTTTGCCCCCATTTTGGAAATATGAAAGACCAACTTAGAGAAGTTAAGTAACTTGTTGAAAATCAACAGCTATGTGGCAGAGTCAAGAATTTAATTTATAGCCTAAATTTCATACCCTCATATAGAATCACCCTGGCTGGTCATCTGTCTGTGTCTTTCATCTGTCTGTGCTGATCACCATTTGTTCACCTGGGAGCCTGCCTTCTAGTCAGGCAGCTGGGCTTTACTTCTCTGGGATACACTTATCACAGCTTCAACAGCCCAAGATGGATTGTCAGAACTTTGTAGGTTGCAAGTAACTTTCAGATTATTTGGGCTTTTAAAATAAATGGTGACACTGGATACTTTTATTTATTGTGTAATGCAATAAAACTAGAGATGTGGGCTAATCAAATACTCTGGGTTTGAGTAAATGTGTGAATTAAAGAAACCACTGTAGGATTTTCTTCTAAAACATTCAGTCCAGTCTAATATTTTGATAGACTTAATACCAAAAATTTTAGTGCACCGAGTAGATTAATATGGCCCATCTCTGACATCATTTTTCTAACATATCTCAATAGCTGAAGCTTTTATTTTAGTTTTACTGGCTTCCTTTCTTCATAGACTCAATTCCATTATTCTTTGGAGATTTGCCTGTTGTAAATTAAACTTGAACTCTGGGTAACTGATAATTGTTGAGGTGACAGTTTCCAGTAACTGGGTTCTGCTGGGAAGCAAATTCTTAGGACTTTTTAAAATAGGATGACCCTACGGCTTTGGAAAACTCTTAATTGAAGAATAGTATTTTAGTATTCAACAAACAAGATAAAACAAATTATAAAACAGATTAGCAAAAGTCAGAAACATAGTGTAACATTATGAACTAATGGTATATATGGAATAAATAAGTAGTATATTTTAAATAATCGAATTTGCTAAAAATTAAGGTTTTTTGGTTTTGTTTTTGTTTTTTTGAACCAAGCAGCCCCAATTTATCTACTTAAACTATAATATTCAGTTCAGAGAAAAATTTATTTTTAAACAACTAAGGGTAAAATTGTACAAATTTACAACTAATAATGACTTATTTTTAATTTGCCTAATCTTATTAAATCTACCTGCAAATTACTATTACTTTAATGAATATACTTTTATACCTAAGGGTGAGTCAAGAATTACAAGTTTTTTGCTATTCTCTAGGAATAACACAGCACATAGATGTTATAAATGTATTAAATATCCTTACATTTCACCTAAATTTTTTTATTTAATTCCAGCAAGCAGATCTACATTAAAAAAAAAAAAAGATTAGAAATTTTCTCTAAGTATAATGAAACCGCCCAAATTACAAAGTGTGCTTACTACAGGTCCAGTTATGGCTCTGCTCTTCTTAAATATCATCATGAAGTGACTTATATACAATACAGAGAACAGAAATTGTCTTCAGTCTCTCTAATAAGTAGAAACTATTCATTTGGTTATTCAATTTTCTTTCACTTAATATTTCCATTTATGTGTATGGCACTGTAATAGATCGTGGGATTATTTTATCCCAATCCAGTATTAATCCAATATTAATGCTGTTTTCCCACATTACCTCTGTTGAGTACTTGGGCTCTGGCATTATGAAAAATATATGTCAAAGCCATTTACAATGGATTGTGTATGTTTAATATGTGACCCTGTTATGAAAACTTCACATAAATAAACCTTTTAAAATAAGAGTCAATTTAAAATCATTGCTGAGAAACTTATAACTAAATATGAATATTTCACTTAGAAAATTTCCAGTGTACATTTGTTACATGATTATAAATATGCTACTCGACATGAACTAAATAATCTTTTCTCCACAGAAGTTGAGTTTGCCATGATATAGGCATAGTCCAAAGTAAGTAGTTTGTGCTTAAGAGTTCAGATAAAATATTCAGCTTGTGTGACTACTTATTTAGTATTTTGAGTTGTTTTGTATGTCTTTTTTGTTTTTATGCAAGACAATACAAACACACTAAAAGAGCTCAACAATTATACACCATCTTTGAGAATGAAATTGACCTTACATTTTAAATTGTGCATATTTGACATCATTTTTCCAAAATTATGGATAAATAAGAATTGTAAATTTAAAGACATGGAAAGCACCAGAAGATGGGAATAATAATAATCTCTGGATTTGAGCATCTGAATTTTCAGAGTTCACTAGTTCATTGAATGCTCCACAGGGTGGCAGTAATATAGTACACTTCAGGAAAAATGAAGCCATTTGTAATTCTAAGTGAAAAATCAGTGCACAAAGATTCTTCTAAATTTCACCAATTCATTATCTAAATGCACTATGTGTAATGTAAATTTTTATGAAATCAGTGAAGTTAAAGGTCTTACTACATAATTAGCTAAGGTGTTAACAAAGACAAATTTAGCTGTGATATAGCACCTGGGAATGAAATAAATTGTCCATTGATTCTCGTGATGGTATAAAGAATATGTGTAAGGCACTATAGTAGATGCTAAGATTTGAGTGACTTACATTAAACTTTTTCTGAACTAAATATATATATATATAGATGGATGTGGTGATGCATGCGTGTAATCCCATTGACTCAGGAAGCTGATACAGGATGACTTCATGTTTAAGGTCAACCTGGACAACTTGGGGAAACTCTGTCTTGAAGTAAAATGAGATGGGCATTTATGTCAATGGTACCTGCCCATCATGTAAGAAGCTCTAATGCAATTCCTAGTACTAAAAGTGTGTATATTTATAAAATAGTATCAGAAAGTTCTAATATAATCTATATAATTTATAAAATTTTTAAGTATATATGTGTGTGTATATATAAACCTAGGAAGAAAACAAACATCTTAGATATGGTAGATTTTGTAAATATTGTAATGGTAAGGCAGTTGAGAACATTATAAGAAAAGAGTACATCTTTATTCTTAAGATTTTTAGTATCTACTGAGAGAAATTTGTTCAGAAAAATTAATAAAAATGTCTACAGCAAGTAAGTGAAAATTGAGAAAAGAGCTCTGTGCAGTGGTGCACACCTATAATCCCAGCACTTTGGGAGGCTGAGACAGGAGAAACATGAGTTCAAAGCCAGCCTCAGCAATGGCAAGGCACTAAGCAACTCAGTGAGACACTGTCTCTAAATAAAATTCAAAAATAGGGCTGGGGATGTGGCTCAGTGGTCAAGTACCCCTGAGTTCAATCCCCAGTACCAAAAAAAAAAACGAAAAGAAAAAATAAAATTGAGAAAGGAAGTACTAATTAAACACAAATAATAAACAAGATATTCAATCAGTTAATGATTGGCTTACATGTAAATGACTAGTTAACATCCTAAATAACCAAAAACCTATGTGAGAAAAAGAACAAGGAGGGGAAAAAAAACAATTTAGCATGCTTAAAATTTTGTAATTCAATGTGACAGGATATACACCCAGCTCTGATCCCAAATTCCTTAATTTTGACAACTTTTGAGGGCCCCATGTAGGCAAACATGAAAATTAGGTGAAACTTTTGTAATAAAACAAAGCAATCAGTCTTTTTCTACTGCATTTTTTTAAAGTTAAATGTTTTTTTAGACTATGTGAATGATAACATTAGTCAAAATAATCTCACAGTGGGGGTCTTAAGTGTAACCTCTATGTTATTAGAGGTGCTTACCTTCCAGAGACATAGACATAATTCACTTATTCATATTCATTTAATTCTTTACACTGAAAAGTATCTTGTGGAAAATATCTCACCACAACACTATTGTGGTTACAGTAGACACAGCTAGTGGTGACAACTAGACACAGCTGTGCTTTGTTTGAACATCTGAAACTTGACTTACCAACCTTAGTTATGAAGGACATACCCAAGTGCTTTCTGAAGCATCTGGATTTTTTGTTCCCTGTTGTGAATTCATGTGATGATTGTTTAAGGTATGGCAGTCAAATTGAATTAACAGTTAGGGTAGTCAGCCTGCTTATAAAAACACTTCCCTTTAGGAGTAGGCTCAAATATGTAAGCAGTAAGGTGATTTTTGAAATATATAGAGCCTCCTAAAATGACCCCATTGGAGAAATCAAGAAAATGAAATTATTGCATTTAGAGGAAATTATTGCATACAGAGAGAGCATGTGTGCACAAGAGTGGGCAAGCATCAGCCCCTTCCATCATTAACCTAAATTCAGTCATTTATCCTTATAATTTTGAGGTAATTAAAACTGAATCGCTTCCCACATTACTAGCTAAGGCAAATCTGGATGACTTAAACAGTGGCTCAGATAAAACCTTAGCAAGAGAAACAGCAACATTCCAGTATGAATGTTGGGGGCAGGGATTGTTATGATGTCATCTGTGTGGCCAAGTCCACTAAAAGAAAAGAAACAGATGTGCAGTCTCTGAGATTTGTGCTCTGTAATCATGTGCAAAAGATTAAACAATTAGAAAATGTCAATTCAAGTAGACAATTCACATAAATTAGGAAAAGCTAGGAGTATATTTGCCTATTTATCTATGTCAGCCATCTTTTCTAGAAACTAAGTCATATAATAGCATCATAATTTTATGTGTGCATCTTAAATAGTTCCATGCTGTGAAAGTACCCAACACTAAGTTGAGTTGCCTTAAGCAACTAAAATTAACATGACGTTCTGTATATATTTTCCTACCTATGATATATGGAAATATTTTTTACCATGACTATATGTGTGGGTGATATAACCAAGTGAGACAGGTTTAACCAAGTGAAATTGAGTTGGACCTGAAAGATACATTTTCTACTAATGAAAGCTCAATCATGCTCCTGCCTGAGGACTGGGATATAGTTCAGGACACTAAAGTACTAATCTAAATTTGTCAATTGGAGTCTATGTTTATAGGAGGCTATGTGATTTCACTCTGGTGCCTCCTGAATTCTGTACTCGCCTGATTTTTTCTTGTCATATGAAATTAACTGAAAAATTTTATTGTGTCTTGCTGTAGCTATTTTTATTTGGCATTCAATTATTTTTTTAAATATTTTTTTTAGTTGTAGATGGATACAATATCTTTATTTTATTTATTTTTATGTAGTGCTGAGGATTGAACCCAGTGCCTCATGCATGCAAGGCAAGCACTCTACCACTGAGCCACAATCCCAGCCCCTCAATTATTTTTTATTGAGTCTAATGGATACCTATTTTTTCAATTCATCTAGGTACGGGTGTTCACATTTTCAGTTGGTCAACATAATTATGACAGAGGACCAATTCAGTGGATGGCTTGTGAAAATAAAGGTAATATCTGTTTTCTTGACTGTTTTATTAGAAGAAAAGAATTGACTGTGGTAGCTTTTAAGTTTACATTGTCATTTAAAATAATCCATAGTTATAGTTAGCTCTTACAGGAATCAAAGCAATATGGTTTTTGTTTTTTGGTACCAGAGATTTTATCCAGGTACTACTAAGCTACATCCTTAGTCCTTTTTAGTGTTTATTTTGAGACAGGGTCTTGCTAAGTTGCTGAGGCTGGCCTTAAATCTTGTGATCATTCTGACACAGCCTCCTAAATCACTAGGATTATAGAAGTGCACCACAGCACCCAGCTCAAAGCAATTAGACTTTAAAAATTTTTTCTATAGTGAAAACACAGTACATTTTTGGCATTAGCATTATATTGTAAAAAACCTCAGACATTTTATCATAATATTGCAAATTCATAAAAGGATATATTGAATGATAATGATATATAACATACAATTTTATATGAAAAAGCAGGAAGGAAAGAATATCTGAATTAAACTTACGTATGACAGTGTTACATGTGAGCCTTTTTTTGAGTTACTAAATTACTGTTTTTTGAAAAATGTCTCATATATCCCTAGATAAATTTTATGTAGTGAGTCCATATTTCTTTTGTATCAGAAAAAAATGTTTTTTGAAAAATAAACTATGATACCATAGCTACTAAAATAACCTGAAGTATTTTGAAAGTTATACTTAGGCAAACGTTTTATGTGTGTGTGAATATGTGCATGTATATATGTATGCATATATATATGTGTGTATATAATATATAATCTGCATCTTTAATATGTATAGTGAAAATATATTTAACTATGACAGTTTTCCTACTGCTTTGTAGAAGAATATTTGTTTTATACTATCTAAGAAATGCAGTAATATTTCTCATAAAGCCTGTACATATGTTGTGAATATTCATTTATCAAATATCTTCTGAATTTGTCAGTTGTATATATATTTCAATGTTTGCTTAATTTAGAAGTGAAAAGGATATCCTTTTCTCCTACAAAGACATAAAACAATTTTGTCTATTATAATGAAATGTTTATATGTACAAATACATATGTGTATTTCAGGTTATTATTATGAAATCCCTTCCATTGGAGCAATAAGAATTAATACTCAGGTATGTTCATTTAAAACTCACTTATAATATTTTTTTCAATGTTTAAGATATTTTTCCAGTTTAAATGTGCTCAATATGGAAAGAATAGGTGAAAATGAAAAAGATCCAAAATGTTACATTTTTTACTAAAACGCTGAGTATTATGATGATGGATTTTTATTTCATTAAGGTCCCAAGTGATTTCAAACATCCAAAGCTCAGGTAAAAATGTGAATAGAAATATGAATGTTATTTTTCTTACCATAGAAAATGAATAAAATCAAAGTTACTAACAATCTCATGTTATTGGAACTTGATTCTGTTACAAATCATTTAAGTAAGTTCTTAAGAATATAGAAGATTAAGCAATGATTATTCTTGACAAATTATGCAAGACCATTTTCAAATAATCCCTTAAGATCTATTTACTGATTAAAATAGTTATAAAAGAGATGATTTTTCTAACTCATTGAATTGAAAACATGTCTATTGGGTAACTTTTTGTAGAATTAATAATTAAATGAATTTAAATGTATATTATTTTCAATTCATAAATTACTATTTAAAACTATCAATTTTAAATGTAGCTGAGAATCTACAAAATAGACTAAGTCACAATTTATCATGAATAACATGGCCTTTGTGGAAATTAATACTGAATACATTGAATGTTGAAATGAAACAGCAGCTGCATTTGAGTCTCATGTCTAGATTTGGCACTGTGTTTCATTTATTTTTTGATATGTTTAAATGTAGTTTTGAATCGCAGCCAAACAATCTTTAATATGAAAGCAAGTATGTGGCTGCTTTATTATTTCAAATTTGTGCAATTTCACACAGTAAATCACAGTGCCTTAAATAGTTTAGATCAACATGAAACAATTTATAAAGCACGTATTTTACTTATCATGGGCTGTACCTTGAGAAACAATGTTCTGATTATTGTTGCTAGAAAAAAACTAGGGTAGATATATTATGTAAATAAGTCAAATATTGTTGCTTCAAAGTATGGAGACATACCACTTATAGAATGCCCAAAATAGGAATCAAATAATTATTTACTCACTCTTAATAATTTGATCCATATTCATTTTTACCTCTAGATTACTTTTTCCTCTGTGGAGATTTGGTTTGTTAAAACACATAGCATTCCTAGTTTTGAAGCACAGCTTCTTTCCTTTTTCTCTTTCCTCCCTCTCTCCCTCCTTCCCTCCCTCCGTCCCTCCCTCCCTTCCTTCCTTCCTTCCTTCCTTCCTTCCTTCTTTTCTTTTCTTTCTTTCATTCTTTTTTTTTTTTTTTTTTTATAAATAGGAATATCTGGATGTTCTTGGAAGACCTATGGTTTTAGCAGGAGACAAAGCTAAGCAAGTCCAATGGACAAATGTGTACTTGGACGCACTGGTAAGAGGCTGGATGTTTAACCAGACTGCCATTAAAAAAAAAAAAAAAAAGCACACAACTGACTTCTTTTTAGATGACATTTCTCTTTATCCCTTTAAATTGAACCCTTTTTAAATGCCTTCTATCACAAGCTTTTGTAGCATGAATTTAGATAATTTCAGTAGAATTTTAGATTTGTATGTAATACAGAGCTACAAATGTCAAGTATTATCTTATTTTATAGTTAATCCAATGAGAATAAAGAATTTCCATCCTAGAATGTTGAATTTATATTTTCATAGCTTTTTGAATTGTAATGTAAAAAATACTCAATGTCATGTGAATGAGAACCTATTTCTGAAGATTTTGAAGAATTTTGAAGAAAATATTTTTAAAGCAGATGTCAGCTAGTAGAAACATACAACCTCAACAACTGTAGCCAGACTCATCAAAATTTAAAAGTGCATTCCGTTAGGCAAATATCTTACCATATCCTAAAATATTACAAACATAGTTACTTCTTCATATGTAATCTCATATTTTAAATTCAAACCCAGATTTTTTTTTAAATTTATTTATTTATTCTGTTTAGGTTTACATGATAGCAGAGTGCATTTTGATTCATTGTACACAGATGGAGCACACTTTTCATTTCTCTGGTTGTATGTGATGTAGAATCACATCATACATGCAGCCATACATAAAGCTAGGGCTATGATGTCCATCATATTCCACCATCTTTACTGTCCCCCTGCCCCATCCCCCCTCCCACCCCTGTGACGAAAGTTCTTCCATTCTTCCCATGTCCTCCCCCACATTGTGGATCAGCATCCACTTATGGAAGAAAACATTTGGCATTTGGTTTTTTGAGATTGGCTTACTTCACTTAGCATGATATTCTCCAACTCCATTCATTTACCTGCAAATGCCATAATTTTATTCTCTCATTGCTGAGTAATATTCTATTGTGTATATATACCACAGTTTCTTTATCCATTCATCTATCGAAGGGCATCTAGGTTGGTTCCACAGTTTAGCTATTGTGAATTGAGCTGCTATAAACATTGAAGTGGCTGCGTCACTGTAGTATGCTGTTTTTAAGTCTTCTGGTCAAACCCAGATACTTTTTATGGAAACAGGATGCTGGTGTTTGGTTCCAGTGTAAAACTACATGCACGTGCTAAAATTTTCACAGTAGAACTGACATTTGAAAATAGGTATTCCATCACGCTTTAAAGCAGTAGTTCTCAAATGGGGGTAATTTTGCCCTTCACAGTTAATTTGGAAATATCTATATATATTTTTTGATTGTCAAAGCTGGAGGGTGAGGAGTTGCTACTTGCCTTTATGGACAGAGGCCGGGGATGCTGCTAAACACCCTGTAATGCACAGAATAGCCCCCTTGTGTGCACACACACATGAGAAAAAATTATCCAGCCCTAGTTGTCTGTAGGGTCAAAGTTATGTTTTGATGTTATTTTTACTTTCCTAATATGAAATTTATAAAGAATTATAACACTTAAGATTTATTTAAGTGCTTAATCTTACTTTGAAGTCTTTATTCATGCTCTGCTAGAACAACATATCAGGGAGAGCCAAAATACTAAGTCCTAAAAAGTAACTGCTGATTCAGTAGTACCCTTTCCCCTACTTGGAGTACAATTATGTGCTGCTACTTCTTTTCTCCGTGCAATGCTGAACCCAAAGGGCAAAATACAACCCATTTAGAGTTACTTATCATTTGATTCTTATAAAGTAAACATATACAGGAAGTTAGAAGAAAAATAGGCACTATTAGCAGTGGCCTTGCACGCTAAGAAAGATAAACTGAAGCTTGCTTACCTCAAGTCCTAGCTAAAATTACCACCAAGTGTTCCTTCTTGACATCACTTATTTACTTAAGGTCACATGGTCATCTGAAGCTATGGACAAGATGTTTCACTTTTTCAAATCCATCCAAGACAATGTATGATAGGAGGAGCCAATAATTATGCCTTGTTGCTTTCCTATGACCAGAAGTTCATTAACCAGAATGTCTACATTGCTGGTAAAGTTCCTACTGATAGCACAAATGATATTAGGAGGAAATGTTAATTCTAAATGTGCTGTTTACAAGCTGAAACTAAATGTAAAACAAAAAAAATGGAACACACGAGTTGGCCATGCAGTGCACACAGATAGCATTCTTTTTACTGGTTTGAGAAAAGGGACCCATTGTATATTTCTAAGTATTTCTTTATAATTGCTGCAGATACAAAATATGTTAGTCAAATCCACAGTTTTATTAAAAAGAAAAAGTATAATATTTCAAGATAAAATATAATGTAATGTGAAATATATTCAAAGTGTTCTGGTATTTAAGAAATACCAGAAGCCGGGTGCGGTGGCTCAAGCCTGTAATCCCAGCACTTAGGGAGGCTGAGACAGGAGAATTGCGAGTTCAAAGCCAACCTTAGCAATGGCGAGGTGCTAAGCAACTCAGTGAGACCCTGTTTCTACATAAAACACAAAATAGGGCTGGGGATGTGGCCCAGTGGTTGAGTACCCCTGAGTTCAATCCCCAGTACCAAAAAAAAGAAAGAAAGAAAGAAAAAGAAAGAAAGAAAGAAAGAAAGAAAGAAAGAAAGAAAGAAAGAAAGAAAGAAAAGAAAGAAAGAAATACCAGAACAAAAAAAGTCATGTATCTAGGAATGAAGTAGTATGTGGTTCAAAAATAGTGACATTTTAGCTGAATGAGTTCAAGTACAGTTTTTGTAATTGATGGTGAAGACAGAAACCACATAAAGATAAAGTGTAAAATTTGGGAATGTACTGGATATATTGAAGGACTAATACTGCTGTCACCTACAGAACTAATAAGAACTGAATGAAGTAACTTGTAGAGAGATCATTTTATTTGGGAGATAACATGAGGCTCTTTAAATGAAGAGAGAGATGAAGGAGTTGGGTTTCAGAAAATAAATATTAAGTCCAAGGAAATAGAACTATTGTGGATTTTTTTTGGATTTTATTATTTAGAAATACATGCAGTGCTGGCAAACACAGTATATTTTTTTGGTTCACTTGATAAATGAGGGAGTAATAGAAGTTTGGTGCCAATGAGTTCATCCATGGTTATCTTAAATCTAATATGTTAGTTATCTAGGACCTCATTTTGAGGTACATAACATTTTTAGAAGCAAAGTATAGTAATCTATACAAATGCAGAAATGAGGCAAAGATAAAGACTGCATCCATATCTACATTGTCTATCATGACACTAATTTAATAACTGTGTATTTAGTCATTTTTTGAGTTTTGTGACCAAGTACCAGACAAGAAAATTTTAGAGGAGAAAATGTTTATTAGGGGCTCACAGTTTCAGAGGTCTCAGTCCACAGAAGGCTGACTTCATTTCTCTGGGCCCAACATGAGACAGCATAATGGGGAAAGGCCCAGTGGAGGAAAGCTGTTCAGTTCATGATTGGGTCAAGAAGCAGTGAGAGAGCAGAGGGGCCAACAGCAAGATGCACCCTTCCAGAATATACCCCTTATGATCCACTACTTAAGCCACTTCTCACTTGCCTATAATTATCCCATAATCCATTCAAACTAGCATGGACTGATTAGGTTACAGCTCTCAGAATCCAGTCATATTACCTCTGAATGTTCCTGAATTAACTCAGGTACTTTGGGAGGGATACCTCACATCCAATCATAACATTCTATCCCTGACCCCCCAAACCTCATTTCTGTCTAGTAATGAAAATGCAGTTAGTCTATCTCCAAGAGCCCCATGGTTTTAACAGTTTTAGCATTGCCCAAGAATTTAAGTTCAAAATCTCTTCTGAGACTCAAGGGAAACTCTGAGCTGTGAACCCCTATAAAAATCAAAAGCAAGTTACATGTATCCAATATAAAATGGTACAGAGCAAACATTCCCATTCCAAAAAATGATGAATAGGGGCATAGAGAGAAGTGATGGAGGCAAAGCAGAGCTGGGCAAACAGGTTGCCAACTATGCCTACAACATCTAGGACACCTGGCTTCAATATGGTTATTTCCAAAGGGTTTGGTGAGCTCTGTCCCTTTGACCTTGAAATTTGCATTGCACAAAGGCTCTCTTTTAGCCTGGTTTTCTGCTCAGTAAGCAGCTTTTCTCAGTAGACAATCCACATTACTAGAATCTGATTTGCTAGAGTCTCCCTTCCAGCCTTGCTTCGCCTTAACACTTTGCCTTCTCAGAGATAGCCCACTGGAACTCCAACAGTTACACTTTGCCTCACCTCATGGAGGTCAAAGCCTCCATAACAACTTAGCTTTATGCAAAGTACTTAACATCTCTTTAGAGGATGTTATCTCTTCAACAATTATACCATCCTTGGCCTCAGTTTCACATCCACATTTCTGCCCAAACCACAAGTTTTTTAACTCCTTTAGGTCTGTTTTCTGCTTCCAATTCTCAGTGTAAACCTCGTTAAGAACTGTCATAATATCTATGCCACTGATTGAATGCTATGCTGCCTTAAAATTTCCTCCACCACATTTAGTAGTCCATCACTTTTAAATTCAGCCTCACATAAAGTCTCATGACATGGGCAAAATGTAGCCAAATTCTTTGCCATAATATAACATGAATTATCTCTAATCCTATTCCCAAAAGAGTCCTCATCTTTCTCTCTGAAACCTCACTAGCACAGTCACATTTCTGTTGGTACTCTGTCTTCTAATTTCCCACCAGAATTGCCCATTAAGCTCCACTTACAATATTTTAAAGCTTTTCCAGCCTGCATCACCAAACTTTTCAAAATTCTTCCCACCAACTAGCTGCAAAACTTCTGAACCACATGGTCACTCAGTACCAATGTCTGTTTTAGTCAACTTTTGCTTCACTGTAACCGAACTACTTGACAAGAACACTTTGGAGAAGGAAATGTTTATTTGTGGCTTACAGGTTCAGAGGTCTGAGTCCATAAATGGCCAACTCTGTTACTCTTGGCCCACAGTGAGGTAGCATATCATGCGTAAGAGCCCAGCAGAGTTAAGCTGCTCAACTTGTGGTGGGACCAGGAAGCAGAGAGAGAGAAGGGAGCACACACAGAAGCATCCAAAGGGAAGATGCCCCCTTCCAGAGCACCCCATTGACCCTCCTTGAGCCACTTGCTACCTTCCTACAGTTACCACCCAGACCATTCAAACTAGGATAGAATAATTAGGTTGTAGCTGTCACAATCCAGTTACTTTACCCCTGAACATTCCTGCATTAAAAGAGGCACTTTGTTGGGGACCCCTCATCCAAACCATAACACTATTCTTATCACAACTTAAATAGAAAATTATCTGAAGTAATCTTCACAGAATTATCTTTTGGATACCAGCTTTATGAATCTATGTTCTGACTTTCTATTGAGATAGAATGTTTTCACTGAGAATATTAATTTGCGTAATTAGTTAAGGATCTCTTCATTCAAATGTTCTTGTTTAGGATGAAACGGAGAGCCAATATGTATATCATCATGTACTGAACTATCTGTAGTTATTCCAACTTACCTGGTATCTTGTTCTCCTTCCTCCCTGAATCAGTTTTCATTGTTTGGGGGCTTCTTGCATGCACAATTAAAAACCAAAACCTATTAAAATGTTCTCTCTATAAGACCACACTATTAATGGAATCAGAGAAGAGTTCATAAGATTTGGATTTAGACTTGTTTTTTTAGGAGATTACTAATATTTTCTCAGTTTATTAACAAATTCAAAATTTCTTTAAAGAGTGATCTTGTTGAAAATGTAGTTTTAATATGAAATAGTGCTTAAACACACACACATGCACAGACACACATCTGGCACAGATATCAGTAATAAAAAAAAAAAAAAACTTCTGACTTACATGATGTCCATGTATTCTTTTAATATATGAGAATATCAATCTGCTGATTAATAGAAGAGCATTATTTTGTTGTGCTAAATTGCTTCGTGACTAGATTTTCGTTTTTGCCATTTGCAAGAGTCTTTTCTACATTACTTTCTTAAAAAGTAATATTTATTTTGGGTGCTATTTAGAAGTAATATTTCTTCTTTTGTACAGCATAGCATTTGTCTAGAATGTTCCAGAAATGCTATGTCACAGCATATTTCTTTTATTTATCACATTATTCACCTATACTTGTGAAATAGCATGAATCGTTTGGGTTAGGTCATAAAAAGTTAAGAATGAAGCTACAAAAATGAAGTAAATCATTTAAAATAATAATTTTATACCACTCTGCTATGGAGGGCCCTGATGGTAGGTAAACTGTTTCTGTGAAAAAGCACATGGAGGGTGGACAGTTACTGAAATGTTTAGAGGATAGTGAATCTTTACATAAGTAGAATATTTTTTATTTATTTGCATTGCACACTGGAATAATATTGCAAACATTACATGCTTCAATAGCCACCTAAAAGTCTTTTATTATTTCCAAGATACTTTCATTGATACTTTGCAAACAAAACTTTGATATTCAAAATTAGCTACTAGTTTTTTGTGGTTCTTTATCAAGTAACTATAAAATGAAGTCTGGTATATCAGAGTCTAAGGCAGTAGGACAAAGTTCAAATTGTAATTTTCATTTGCCTTTTCTCTCAATTTGTTTTTAGGAACTGGGACTTGTCATTACTGGAACTCTTCCGGTCTTCAACATAACTGGCCAATTTGAAAATAAGACAAACTTAAAGGTTAAAAGTTAATTGATAAAATTAATAACAATAAATGATAAACTGTAATGTTGAAGCTTAGTGTGCATAAGATACTCCTATAAGGAAATGCATACACTGTAACTGTCTTGTGAGGCCAGAGGTCAGTGGCAGCAGCTGCCTATGTGATAACCACCTGGGAAAAGGAAGCACAGGTCAAACTCTCTGTCACCCCAGAGTTGAGGTTGAGCTTTACTCTGTTTAATTATGACCTGATGAGAACACAGATTCAGACTCTGGGAATAATTACATGATAAATGGTCAATACCATGCATCATTTTTAAAATGAATTTGATGTATTTATGGAGTTTAGGTGGGAGGGGAGACCAAAAACTACAGTGATGTTTGTATCGCGTGTACATAGGTGCATTTATTGAATCCTTACTCTTCCAATTCCCAAACAATAGATTTTTTGAGATTTGAATTTATAATTCAAGTATCTGATTTATAGCTCTTTTTTCTGTTTTTTTTTAAGATACAAGGAAAATATTTAATGAGTTTCTAAAAAATGTTAGATTTCTATAACACTGATAATATTGTCATGCAATGAAATGCTACTTAAAAGTTAATAATAATTTTAAAATGCATATACTTATTTTGTTAATTTTGATTTAAAAATAGTGATGCATTTTTATTATTTTGATTCAGAATGAATTTAAGAAAGTAGGAGTTAAGAAGTTTTAATAACAATACTTATTTTATAATGTAAGTGATATTTTTTTATTTCAAGGGATATTTATTTCTAGTTTATGGCTTAATGAAGTCTGTTATACTTAAGCATTATTTGTACAGTTATTGTAAATCTCAGTTGAGCTCCTTATCTTAATAATATAGCCATATCCAATATCAGTTATTTCTCTTTAGAGGCCCATTACCATTCTTGAATATCTGTGAGTTCTAAAAATTGCAATTCATAAAGGAGTAATTGTCATACACCTTATCATTTGCATTTAAGATCTCTGTATGGCTTGTCTCTGAGATGGCTTTAATTTGAGAGTTTTGTGCAGAGTAGGATTATTTCACAGCAAAAGAGAATAGTTGCTGACATGATTTTTATTTTATTGCATCCACACAGAGTTTAAAGTGCTTTTGTAATTACTGCATAGATTTATAATTTTCTTTGTAAACACATTTTGAGTTATTATTTTAAAATTTATATAGTTCTATTTCAAACAAAGTTTAATGGCTCAAAATTTTAACACAATTTCCAACTTTATTTCCCTTAGATGAGTATGATAGTTATTTTCAACATAGCTCCTTGACTTGTAATTAAAACCATGATGTCCATTGTTTAGTATTTAGAAGTTATTAGCAGCAGTTAGGAACATCATCTTGAAAATTTGATTACTAATAAGGTCACACATTTTGAAGATAGTTACACAAATATGGGTGCTATTATTCGTAAGAATCCAGTGTGTTTTTTATTCCATATTGGTCAATTTTTGAATTAGACGTTCTTGTGTTTTCTTAATTTTAGTATACCACAGAGTTAATGCACACACACATGCACACTTAGAGCTACAACAGCCAACAATGCAATAAGTAAATATTGGGAGAAAAAGGTACAAGAATTATCAAATAAAAGTTTTCAGTTATCTTTTAGTCTTAGTCATCAAGATTTCATTTAAGTTTAATAACAGTGATAATAAAACTGTGGAAAAGATCAAAGCAGAGAATCCTTGTAAATTGATACCAAGTACCTCAGTCTACACACACACACACATACATACACATATGTTTACACTAGTATGGAATACAACCATTAATACAACAAAAGGATGAGCATTTATAATTATTGTGTGGAAATATATAATTTTTGGTACAAGATACACTAACTTTTTGCCATCTTGTTACAGAACCAGCTGATTCTTGGTGTGATGGGTGTTGATGTGTCTTTGGAAGATATTAAAAGACTAACACCACGTTTTACAGTAAGATACTATTTCCTTTTTTGGTAACCTTTCCTGTTCTTAGAATTGTATACTAATTTAGCTTGTCTATAAAGCACTTAAGTAATTCTGAAAAACGATATGCAATTATCTTAGCAAAGGGGCTAAATATCATCCTTAAAATAAAAAGTAGAGATACCACGTCATCCTTTAGCATGCTCTAAAATCTGATATGCCAATTAATTCAACAAACTTTTTTAAAAAAATTATGTGGATTTCTGATCGTGAGCATGCATCTCTAAACTTTTTGATTATTTTTCAGCTCTGCCCCAATGGCTATTATTTTGCAATTGATCCCAATGGTTATGTTTTATTACATCCAAATCTTCAACCAAAGGTATGTATATAATTTGTTTACAATGTATAGTATTTATAAAATTAATGATATGTTCTTAATAGGATTATCATTCTAAAAATCACTTCTAGCATTGAGTACAAAAGAATAGTCTATAATCTGGCACCCTTATTAGATGATATGACCACAGATTATGATATATGAAGAGGTAAAAGCAGTTTTCATTTTCCCTTACCAATTTAGGTGAACTAATATTCTTATGTGAAAGACATCCATTATCACCTCCTGAACCTACCTTCACACATCACATGTGTGGCCTTCATTAAGGCTGTGGGGCAGTGCTGCTGTAGACATGCCTGTGACCCTCCTAAGCATTAGCAATGTTCTTTTCTGCCCAGGCTGCATTTCCCATTGTCCTTCTCTTCTGGTAATGACTCTGCTTTCCATTTCTCAGACTATTCTTTTCATTTTGGGTCAGGCTTGTAAAGACATAGGAAATTCAGTAAGTAAAATGTATGTGATAGGTTTCATAAATGGGAAGTGTAGCTTTTAATGAGTGAGTTGATCTGGAAGCCATAAAATCCATACAAACTATTTTATCCTAATATTTATATCTATTCTCCCAAGATACAAAATATTTTCAGAAAATACTTCATTCAATTCATTTCAGCTTTCACTAATGCTTAACAAGGCATTAATGGCAAAACTTATTTATCTATAAGTGACTGGTAAAATTTGAGGACAATGCTAAAGATGCTATAAACCATGCAGACCGCTACCTTCTCCTCCCTGTTCATGGATGTTTAATTAGTCCCAGATTAGTAAACACAGGTGTGCCCACACATAAACAGATGAAGTTGTGTCACTCACATATTCAAAACAATAATAAGAACAATTGATATTGAGTTACATATATTACCTATTAAATGTAATGATTTATTTTAATATGTTAATACATATCTTAATGTTTCTATTTTATTTCTTCTCACTCTGGAATTTATTTCCATGTAAAATCCATCATGATATAAATATTTGCCAACCACATATGGCCATTGAGCATCCTATATCATGTTTAAACATATTCTTTTTATAGAAGTTTATAATAGTTGTTCTTCATGTTATTAAATTATTACAGTTCTTTAAAGTATATCATTTAAATTCCTCTTTAATATCATTGCTTATGAATAGGTAATCACCTTATGGTTTTTGTCATTGTTAAAAATATTTAACTTTCTAAATATCAAAATGAGTTTTAACTTTTGCCATATTATTATTTGGACTTTATATATCCAGTGTATTTCAAATTATATCTTCTTAACTGAAGTAATCTAATAGCAATAAAAATAAATGGTTCTTAGTGGTACAAAGAGTCCCACTTTTTCTGATTATAGACCTTAAACTTTCCCCAGAGGAACTAAAATATGTCATAGACCAAATAATAAGAATAAGAATAATGAATGTATGGTACAGATATGCAGATAACAATTTAGGTTCTAGTTTTCATAGTGAAAGGGAGGTAACAATTTGAAAAAGGTTTCCCCTATTCTACATTCTCCTAATGACCAATATTTATGTAGAAGATATTTTATCACTATGTGAATGATGTTAATATATATTCAGCTTATATTTGGAATAATCAATACACTAAAATTCATTAAATTACAAGAAATATACATTTCAAAAGATTTGCATTAAAAGCTAGTCGACTTTTTTTCTTCCAGCTCACAAATTAGCTCTCATGTTTTGGTGTTGGATTTTATTTAAAGTAAGCATGCAACAGGAAGGTACTTTTAAAAATACTGTTTTAGGAAATTATGAAAAAAGAAACAAGTCTGAAAGTTAATATACTGTCTTTCCTGAAACTTGTGAATTAAATATTCTTGTGAATTCTCATCATTAGCAGGATAAAAATTATGATTTGTACTTTGTAAGTAACAGTGCATGTTGTATAGATGGATCCTAAAACCTCATTAAAGAAACTATATAGTATGAATGTTTTAGAAATTTACAAATACAGAGAACCAATATGGTAACATGGTATTCCAACAAATTCAATCTTATTTCTTTTATCAGAAATTTATCAATACAAATGAAGGAAAATAAAACTATATCCATAATGCCAATTATTAATTAACAAGCTGAAAGCCTAATGTTAACCAAATATTCCTGGCTTGGTGTTTTTTATATTTTCATTCTGTTACTGTAATCTTATTTCAAACTCTTTTAGTATAATGTTAGCTCATATTAGTTAGGATAAGTGTCTTCTTAAAAGCCCCAAATGTCAGTAAATAAAGTAGCTATTAAATTTTCATATACATAATTTTTCAAACACATTGTTTTTTCTCAATATATACTATAATCTTATAACCACAATTTTAAAAATGTAAATATGTCCCCTGATTTATCCTTAAATAAATTTTTTATTTCTACCATTTTGTTTCATTAGAATAACCAGATCGGGTCTATTTATAAAATTTAATTTTGACAAATTCTGATAGATATTTATTATATAGAAAATGGAGTATAATCTATGTTTTGGAAGTCAGTGTCTAAAATGAATATACAATGTTATTGTTGAATTATTCACCAGCTCAATAAAAATAACATTGGCCATCCTTTCCAAAAACAAAGGCACAAATTTCAAATGTTTAAGAATTTTAAATATCTTGTAGTATTTCTCTATTCAGGCTACTGTGGTTAAAAAAAAGTAGACTGGTGGTTTATAAACAACAGAAATATACTTTTCTCAGTTCTTAAGGCTGGAATGTGCAAGACTGAGGCATGGGTAGGTAGATGCCTATTTCTCACACATAGCCGTCTTGCTCTGACCTCACATGGCAGAAGGGGAAAGAGTCTTTATCAGGCTTCTGTATAGGTCACTAATCCCATGGAGGTGTGGGCACCTCCACAGCCTAATTGTTTCCCACATCTCTCCCCTCCTTTACCCCATCAATTTTGAGGTAAAGATTGCAACATATGAATTGGGGGAGAAAGTTAGCAATATTTGTAATTTGCACATTTGGGTCATATAAATTCTAACAATTCCTACTTCCCAATCTATTTTTTTTCTAGATCAGGAAAATGCAAAACTGTCTGGGACAAATTGTCTTTACCACTTTCCAAATATGTATTTTTCTATGAAAAACAAGAGAACCTTAACAATTGGTTTGCTTAAACAGCGATTTTTATGAGAAAAATAGTTTTTATTCGTTAAAATATTTTTTAACTTTCATTTTTTTTTAAATCAGCTCATCATGATTCTGTGCTACTTACCAAATATTTTTAATTCTAAGTATCAACTGTGTTTTGACCAAGGGAATATCTGATCACAACTGATTATAATATTACCTATGTTGACATGTAGTGTGATGAATTATCATTTCTTTATTGCTTCAGCCTATTGGTGTAGGCATACCAACAGTTAATTTAAGAAAAAGGAGACCCAATGTTCAGGTAAATGAATGAAGGTAGACTTAGCAGTGCTTTCAAATTTGCTAAATCAGAATTGAGATCAAGCTTGGTCTTATAGCTTTTGATTAAAACGGCATTTCCTGACATTAAGCTTATAGAGCATGAGATGGAAATGAGCATCATTTCTCAATAAACTGCAAAAAAAATGTTGTGAATTATGATAGAGGGTATGCATTGGCGAACTAAAGATTGCTATGTAAATTATGCAATAATATTAACAATCAAGAGTATTCATAATGAGATGGCTTCTAAAAAAGAAATGTTATTAAATATTGTGAAATTAGTGTGAAATTTTTGTGATCCTAACAATTTGCTTGTAAAATTGACTTCTAATTGCAAATAGAAATTCTTATGTGATAGTTTCCATAAAGCAGAAATTTTAAGCCAAAATTTCTTTGAATTTCTAAAAAGTATAATTTGGGATTGGAAGTTAATTTCCCTTCAGCTAATTAAAGATGTCCAATATTGCAAATAAATAGTGTGAATATGTAGCACCTGGCAAATTCATTGAAAACTCTGTGCTAGCAACAAGACTTAAAAGTTATTCTATATCAGGCATGGTGACGCACGCCTGTAATCCCAGCCACTTTGGGAGGCTGAGGCAAGAGGATTGCAAGTACAAAGCCAGCCTCAGCAAAAGCAGGGCGCTAAGCAATTCAGTGAGACCCTGTCTCTAAAATACAAAATAGGGCTGGGGATATGGCTCAGTGGCAAAGTGCCCCTGAGTTCAATCCCCAGTAACCAAAATACTCCCCCAAAAGTCATTATATATATATATGCATAGCTCTGGGCACATTAAAAATAATCAGCTTTAAAAGGATACTTTCTACAACTTTGAGTATTTCAGAATTTCAAAGAAAGTTCACCATTTAATATTTTCTATGTAAGCTTACCATTTCCTTAAAAAAAGGTTGGTCACATTACAATGGAGAGGTGGTGTGATTTTAGAAGAGGCTGCTAAGCTGTGAATTAGAACTAAGTTTGTGTTCAGTTCGTCTGGAGGCCAATAGTAGAGTACTTCAGTTTATTGACCTGATTAGCAGTGTCTCTGCTCTGCCTAGAATGTTCACCTGGGAAGTGAAGTGTATCTGTTAATACTGGGCCGCATCTCTTGAAATTTCTGATTTACTTTGATCTTCAAGTCATTTTTAAAGCTTCCTAGGTTGTTCTGAAGTGCAGAGAACTGAACTAGTAGAAGCTTTAGTTCCCTTCCAGCTCTAGAGCCCAAAGAAAATCTGAATTGCATATGAGTCCCTGAATCTTTTACAATTCCTATAGAGATTAATAGCATGTATAGGTCATTCTTGATATTTTGTTTTCTCATTGCATGTTTTCTTTTTATGTATTATCTTAAATTATACTTTTTGAAATTGTGCATTTTAGTGAATTTTTATTTTGTAGCAAAAACAAATATTGCATGTCAATATTATGATTAAAAAATAAACATCTTGAATAATAGTTTATTTTTGTTTTCATTCTAAGAAAACTCCAAATGGCAATCTAGCAACCATATAAGACTTCTCAATTTGAGGAATATTTTTGAACAATGAAGTATTGTAATAATAGTTACTAGTAATTATTTCAAATTCAAAATTTGCTAATATTGCATCCTGCCTTTTATTTTCATAAAAGGTGTAATTGTTATGATTGTTGATATTTAAATTTTGCAAATAGGAAATGTAACATATTTAAAATAAGCAAAAGTAATTGGTATTCAGGAACTACAGGATTAAACAAATTTCCATTCCAAATCTGAGTTTGCTTTTTCTTATTAGAATTTGGAAGATTTAAATTTTTCAGTCCTCTGATGAGCCTTTTTAAAAAGGCTTTTATAAAGCCTTTTTAAAAGCCTTTTAAAAAGTCTGCCAGATTGCCATTTAAAAATACAAGTAATGCATTGATATTTTTCTGTTATGATTTCATTTTCTTCTCTATGTCTTTATATGTTGGATTGGGACATGATCTCCATATTGCCAAATCTTCCTGATAATGCCTCCTCCCTGCATGCTGTTTGGGTCTGATCATGCTATGCATTATCCATTGCATGTAAGATAAATATTATTTTTTTCTGTTTTCATTTTATCATTTGGATTATTTTTACTTTGTTTTACATTGAGTTTGTGAAAATTTTAATGCTGATTTGAGAGTGTTTGTATGAGAAGGGTGCATTTCATGGGAATTTACATAAGCAATTCTGAAATATTAGATTCAGAGTGTCCTTTCATTAGGGGCTTTCTAGGTTTCTTTTATTTTCCTTTTATAATTTATTCATTTATTTATTTGTTTATTTATTTTGATACCGGGTAATGAGAATTGAACCCAAGGGCACTCCATCCTCAACTCTTTTTTTTTAATTTATTTTTTTTTTAATTGAGACAGGGTCTCACTAAGTTGCTTAGGACTTTGTTAAGTTGCCAGACTGGCCTCAAACCTGCAGTCGTTCTGCCTCAGCCTGCTGAGTCTCTGGGGTTACAGGTGTGCACTGCTGTGCCCGGCTCATTTTCTTAACCACAGATTTGAAGACTTTTCAGTATTATCTTTTACTTTCTTCTTACAATAGGTTTTCATTTTTTCATTTTCTTCTAAAATGAAAAAGAATATTTATTTGCTTCTAAAGCAAAACCATGTCTTCCCAATGATAGTATTTAGGGAGAGGAGTTGTAACAGGGATTGAACTGAGGGGCACTTGAGCCAAATCCCCAGCCCTATTTTGTATTTTATTTAGAGACAGGGTCTCACTGAGTTGCTTAGCACCTTGCTTTTGCTGAGACTGACTTTCAACTCAGGATCTTCCTGCCTCAGCCTCCCCAGCCACGGGGATTACAGGCATGTACGGCAGCGACCAGCCAAATGATAGTATGTTTCTCCTTTAAAAAAATTGAATATTTGGCCAGGCCCAGTGGTGAACAGCTGTAATCCCAGGAGCTGGGGAGGCTGAGGCAGAAGGATCACAAGTTCAAAGCTACCCTCAGCAACTTAGGGAAGCCCTAAGCAACTCAGGGAGACGCTATCTCCAAATTTTAAAAAAAGAGTTGGGAATGTGGTTAACCAACCTGAGTTCATTCCCCAGTACCAAAACCAAAACACTAAAAAACAAACCAAAAAAAATCGAATACTTACACTTTTAGTATTATAGAACCTTCTGATTATAGTCATAGAATTCTTAAGCAGTGAATATAGTTCAGTTAAGAAAATACAAATGAGATTAGCTTTTTTTAAAAATTTGCCTTTAAGGATCTTCATTCATCACAAACTAAGAGAATAAAAAATTATCATTATTTAAATGGAGCTATTCCTTGAAGGAAATTTTATCATGCTTATAAATATATACCATGTATGCTGTCAGACCACATCCAAAAAAGATATTAAAAAAGATTTAATTTTAATACATTTTTAACTGTTGCTCTTGTCTTGGGAAGTCTTCTCTCTCCCTCTCTCTCTCTCTCTCTCTCTCTCTCTTTTAATGACAGAGATGAGTGAGCAAACCTCACATTTATTATAGCAGCCAAGGCAGGCCCTGTTCTTGTGAAATAGGCCTGGATTCTCTTCTTTTGTTTATTTATTTATTCATTCATTCATTCATTCATTCATTCATTCATTCATTCTACTTAGGTATATATGATAGCAGAATGCATTTTGATTCATCATACAGAGATGGAGCACAACTCTTCATTTCTCTGGTTGTACTTGTAGAATCACATCATATATGTGAATCACATATATGCAGTCATACATGGGGTGTTTCAAATAACGATGATGATAAAGGAGGCTGATAATTACTAAGAATCTAGTGAACTTGCACTAATCCAGAACAGTGTGCATTTAATACCACTATCAAATTAACTCTTAGACTTGGATAATTTTTATTTTAATAAACATTTAAAATCTAGTTTCTAAAATTTTACATTTATAAAATCACACATATTATGATTTATCATTCTAGTGAACTTTGAAATTCTATGACATCTTACTTTACTTAGGAAGTGTTTTAAAGGTATGCATTTATTTAGTTCAGTAACTCTTCAATATGTGATTGTGAAATTAAAATATTGGCATATGATACATTACCAGGCTAATAGTGTCAAACACTTATATATAAATAAATAATCTTATTCCACAGTGAACTGTATTTGTTGTTATGCATCAGCAAGAAAAGTCAGTTGATGTTGAATCAGGAAATAGTATTGAGTTAAACTTTAATTAAAGTAGATAGTCTTCATTAAAGTCTTTGTGACTGGACCACAAATTTTCTCATAAAATCTTAATAATTTGAATTATTAAAATATAAAATTTCTGAGGTTCAAATATACAAAAATAACTGACTTCTTTTCCTTATGCATATTCAGAAGGAAGTATAGGTCTCATACAATTTGTTTTACTTAAAAAATTCAAACTAGTTTAAAAATATTTTTCCCTTACACAGTTTATTTTTCTATCTGAATTACAACTTAGGACTTGATTTGATTGCCTTTGTTTTATTGCCACATTGCTATATTTTGCACTTTGTCATTCTAATTACAGGAAAGAAAGTTGTGAGTAGATCTTCAAAAGTCAAATTACCATAGGCTTATGATTATAAATGCAGTGTATAATACAACACTTGGGATGAGACCTTTTTCGTTTGATGATTAATTACAATTTGTCTACTGCACTTAAAACTCAGTCTCTAGCTCTGTCTACTTTCATGTACATATGTTCATAAAATAGTTTCATGAATATATGAAAGAAGATACCTTTATACAATTATTAATGTATCTTAGGTAAGTAATTTTCACAGAATTTCAACTTTAAATAACCATTAAATTACTCTGTACACAGCATCATTTTATAATATGATATGTAATTATTTATTTTTGTCTTCTGTGTAGAACCCCAAATCTCAGGAGCCAGTCACATTGGATTTCCTTGACGCAGAGTTAGAGAATGATATTAAAGTAGAGGTGAGTGTGATCAACAGGACAAAGACTGACCTCAGGTCACTTTACTTCTTCCATGCCTCAAGTTATCTGTCCAGCAACTGTGTTGTGTTAGTCTATCTCTTAGGTACTGTAAACACATAGTTGAACATCCTCTGTCTTTAAATTTTCTAGGTCCGTTCTTCTTCTCATCCAAAAGATGATATGAGAAGGCATAAATATTTCAAGTTGGATGCAATATAATTTTTTTCCTCCTTTCACAGATAGAGGTATTTTTTAACTATTCCAATACAAAAATGACACAAATTCCATAAAAGTCATAAAAATGGATGTTACCATACAGTTGAAAGAGAAGTTGGGAGGCATCCACCCACCTGACCACATGAGGAAAACAAACAGAATTACTATGTTTGGCTTAGTACACTTGACTCAGCAAATTTATATTTTATTTCAAAACTAAAATCACCTGTTGCTTCCTCTGAGAAGTCTTTTATAATAATAATTAATTTAATAATTAAAAATAACATTAAGTGGGCTGAGGTTGTGACGCAGTGGTAGCATGCTTGCCTACCATTTGGGAGGCACTGGGTTCAATCCTCAGCACCACGTAAAAATAAAATAAAGATATTCTGTCTGCCTACAACTAAAAAATAAATATTTAAAAAAACCCATTAAGTACATGATATCTGTCAAGGATTTTCAAGAGCCTTTGAAATAGGTATTGATCATTTTTATTATATCTATTGCACTGATGATACGTTTGCAGTATACAAAAGTTAAATGGTAACTATAAAAAGTTATGCAGTAAATCGCAGGAGTAGGCTCTTGCACCCCAGAACACAGGTTTTAGGTTTTTTTCCAGATAGATTAACTCCTCCTTTCATCTATGCAAAATTGTCCTCGATTGACTCATTTTACATATTTACTCCCTCGTTGCACAAGCATATGATTTCACTATGATTATCCTAGTGGCACAGAGCTGGGATGTTTTCAATGGCTAATGAATATTTGTTGTCAAGTGTTATATACAATAAAGTAGGATGAGGTAGTGGTGGCAAAATGGATATCTGAAGTCTCCCCTGCCCATTCACCACAATGATCTTATTTAGTCTCTCTAAGCCTTAGTTTCCCCTCAGTTAACATAGTGATTGCATGAAATGATATCTAGAAAGAGCTCAGAAAAATACTCGGTTTGTGGTCAAGTCTTTATTAGTTTTGAGCCTCAAAAGACAATCAGCTTACCTACGGAGCTGCTATCTGCTCTTCCCTTTTGTATTTTTCATACTTCAAGTATTTTAACTGAATTAAACTGATCAATCACATACTCTTCACATTTAAATTATGTTTAGCCACACCAAGTTTGTTCACTTATCATCTGTAGTTACCAAAAGCCAAATATAAATGTCCGTTGAGTTCTAGAAAAACAAACATAAGCTAAAGAAAATTTTGAGAATTTCCAGGAGTGAATATTTTGTGAATTAATGTGACCTAGTTTATTTTTTAAATTTTGGGAAATTTTCTATAAGGAGGCTAAACTATGTTTTATTAAATCCTAGTAGGTCTTTATAATTCTCTCTATCCCTTGCTTATATTTCATTTGTTCTGCCAGAGATGATGAATAAAAACTGAAAAAGGATAATAAGTACTGGGAAATAAAATTGACAGAATTATACTGTTATATTGTGTACATATACAAATATGTAACAACCAATACCATTGTCCTGGACTGTATAATTATAATGCACTCATAAAAAGAAAAAAATTCTTGCTCATATGAAACTGATTATTTGAGTGAGGTTGAAATTTGAAATATTTCATATAAATGCTAATTCTGTAAATGCACATATATTTCTCTTTCTCAATGAGCACTTTTCATGTAAATGTAGCAAGCCCATAAGGCAGTTGACTACTTTTTTTTCCTACTAATTATGCTTCAAAAATTAATGATTGGTTGAAAAAAATCATTTCAGATGCTCTTATTCTTTTGAAGTGATATAAAACGATCAGAGTTTGACAACTTTAAAAAATAATTGCCAGAGAACAGCTACAACTAATAGTCAAACCAGTCTACCATTTTTATCCATTCTGTTCAAAATAAGGAAAAACCTTGAAAAATGAATAGAATCATACTTCAGTAGGTCTGTTTGGTTCCTGAAATTAAGTAGTTGTTTCATTTTCCCTTAGATTCGAAATAAAATGATAGATGGAGAAAGTGGAGAAAAAACCTTCAGAACTCTGGTTAAATCTCAAGATGAGGTAAGAATTAATTATTTTTTATTCTTAAAGTATATGTTAAAAATAATTGATATTGACAATTTGTCTTTCTACTAATCTCATATTTACTTACATAACAATGATGTATCTAATGAATAATTTTCTTTGACACTTCTTAACTAGGGAAATATTTTACTAAGATATTTTCATCTCTTTTCAAAATATTTTTGTAAAATAATATTGCTTTAGGTTTCCTGATGTATTCTCATATCTTTAACAATATATTCCTTAAAAAAATTCTTGAAAGCTATATTTTATGCCTGTATGTTTTATCATTATAAGAAATATAACACACAAGATAGTGTTGTGCTATGTTTTTAGCAACAATGAAAATTGAAGTTAATATTGAAGAGCTGTACATTTTATGATTAGTGCATACAGGCATTCTAATCGTTGTGTTCTGTGTATTGTTTTGTGTTTTAATTTTTCGTTTACTGGTTTGCAGTTTGACTCATCTCTTTTTTACTATTTATAAATTTCCTGCATTGAAATCTGAAATTAAAGTATAAGCTAACACAACTGCCCCCATTTATCACTTACTTGTGTACTAATATTTCTTGATGGTTTATATGTAAGATCTCTTGTGGACAAAGAGTAGCTAACCATTAATCACTCATGTGGAATGAAAAAGAACATTCATATATGTGAGTGTTTCAAAAATATATAGGACTCAAAGATTTTTGTGCCTAGAACTTCACTTTAAGCTTTTTACACACACCCCCCTACACACACACACATATAAAATATCCATTCCCTCAAAATCTCATACTTTTCTCCCAAATTCTCCCAAATTTCTCAGCAGATGTTTCCTTCAATGGATGTATGTTCTAAATGTGGTCCTTCATTAGCATGTGGCTTTTCTCATTTTAATATTATTGTGAGTCTGTCTTACCAGAGCATGAGGAGGTATATATAAACTTCAGTCTTTATTGAGCTATCTACTCAGTATTTACTTAGACTTCAGCCATGCACTTTACCTTTGTGCACATGAAGGATGTAAACTACTCAACAGTACTGCCAATTTCTCTGTGTTATTCTGGGAACTCTGACCTGCACTTTGTTTTCTCAGCTTACACAGTTATTTTCTTTCTATGTATTTATATTGATATTTTCCCTCCCTGTTTATTGCAGATTTCTTTCTTTGAATAATATCCACTTAGAAATTACATTTTTCTATCTTTGAAGTTTTGGAATTTTTTACTGAATGCACAATTAAAAGTAGATATAGCTGCTAACCTTCAATTACAATATAACTCCCCCTCCAGATTTCCATGCATGCTTGTATTTTCAATTAAAGAAAATTTGTTTACTCTGTGAATGAATACATCAGCTGAGAAGTGACTGTGGATTTCATTCTCTTTTTTTGTAGGAAATCATGTAACTTTTCTTTATACCATTCTCCATCTTTGTGAGATAGGAAACACAGCACATCTTGAAATGTCTGGCATTATTAGTTGCAAATAATTTAAAATTCCTCACACATGAAATGATTACCACAGAGCCTTTCTTCTCATCTGATTTATTGAATAGTTTTTACCAAAACTTGTCTCAAATTAATTTGTAAACATTTTCTTAAAAGTCATGTCTTTCAAGAATCCAACTATTCTACAAAATATTAAATGTATGGAATAAATAAGAAATTGTCTAAGTAATCAGAAATTCAATGCGCAGATGCAAACTCACTTAACTGTTCATTTTAATGTTACTGATGAAATAAGTTTAAAACATAATTAAATATTTCTGCTTAAATTTATGTCCAATTAAGTCTGATTTGTCTGAATCTGAAAATAGTTTGTAATTACTATTTATATTTCATCAGTAGTCCTTTGTTTATAACCATATGCTTGGAATAAAACAAGACAGCATTTGTACTATTTCATGCAGGAGTTTACTGAACATATTGAAATTGAATATACTTACTATATTCCCCAAGCTTAGCATAAAGTTGAAAAAAGATTTTATGACTGGAAATTAGATACCAAGCATGCTTAAAATTGTGTAATTGCTAAAATTGAACACTGAACAATATTATAATAATTTTTGCTATTAATATTGAAAAATGATTTCATATTTTTATTTCCCCAATCTGATAATGCCTGCCATGTTTTTTTTATTAGTAGCAAATATATACATATTGTCATTTTAATTCTCTAGGAATTTTACTTATTCAAAACTTCCTTACCAATCCTGTCCCCTCAACCCCCCATCCACCATACACACATACACACACATGCGCAAACACACATAACAGTAGGAGTGTTTGATGTATAAAAGCAAAATTAAATAGTTGTTATAAAAGTGTATTTGGCCTCAGACATTTTTCTTAACCTTGCAAATGTAGGTGCCTAGTCTCCTTCTTAAGGCTTATTTCTTGATCAATAAATGATGGGAAATAAGATCTACTCCTAGGATTTGAGTAGATGAGGTAAATGACATTACACATAGTGCATAATGCTGAATAACCCTTCCACAAATTTTTTATATGGTGAGGATAATAGATCTGGAAATAACTGACAAAGTTAAAAGTCACATATGTGCCATCACTGAACCTAATGGAAGAAAGACTGAGAATGTCTTTATGCTATTACTCAATAGCTACATTTGAAGATTCTATAGCCGTGAAGTTATTTAACTCTGCATTTCCTTTCTCTGGTGGATTTAGGTGTCTAACTAATCTTCAGGGACATCAAGTGATTATCCTCTTAGCAAACCATAATAATACCTTAATAAAGGCTTAATAAGAATAACAATAATATACTAATTTAGATCTAGACACACTGATGATATTCACTTCCTGATATTCCCAGTTACTCTTAAACATACTCTAAAATGAAAATATCTGAGTTATGGTCTTTTTCATTATTAAACTTTGTTTTTCAGAAAATGTTTTCAAGTTTTCTAGGATAGTACTTTGACATAAACTGTTAAGATCTAATATTCTAAACTCCTTAAAATGCATCATTTGGATACTTATTTCTGTTCTAAAATTTTGCGTTTCTCTCAAATACATGCACCCATTAATGGAAAAAAATAAATACAGGATAGAATGCATCATACATTTGTGAAGAAGGCTATGGAATTACTGTAGAATTTATAAGTATATATTACTACTCCATTCTTCATATGAATTCATGCAGATATGAGATGATAATAACCAAGTCAAACTTTTTTCTAGAGATATATTGATAAAGGAAACAGGACATACACATGGACACCTGTCAATGGCACAGATTACAGGTAATTAATTACATATATATATATATCCATTGTGGAAAAGAGTGTTCAATGTTTTTTTTCTAGCTTTTAGTAGCCACATTTCAATGGATGAATATTGTCTCTGCATTTTCATAAGCTATTTTCAATGTGATTTCCAATATAAAGTTACTCTCTCCAACATAAAAATGTATTAAAGTTATAGCACCTGATTTTTCAAAATGGAAAAGTTGGGAAAAGCTAGTAACATAAAATTTATAAATCAAACCATAGGTTATAAATCTGTATGTTTGTGTAATTACATCAGTAATAAATGTTGACAGAATCCCCATAATATTTTATAGCTGTCACTTCCATTGACTTCCTCTTTTAAATTGTCAGTTTACTTATTTTACTTGCATTTAAGTTGCAAATTAACCTAAAAGTAAAGCCTATTTTCTCCTCATAGCATCTGTTATAAAACGCTTAGTTGATGTAATTTGCTCCCATTGAATAGCAGTTCAGTAACATCAGGATCTGTCCCATTAGCTGAGCCTTGGAGAATTGTACAGCCTAATCCCTGATCATCTCTTGGAAGATTCCTCTCTTTCTCCAAACTTGCTGAGCATTTCCTCTGCTTTCTTGCTTTAAATCTCCTCTCAGCTCACTGCTTTCCCTCTGGTCCAGCTTCCTGCTTTCTCATAATACTGAGGCTTAGATGAGTACATCCATCTTGTTACTCCTTTCCTCTTTCTTCTCATTGAAAAGAACTCCCATCTTTGGATCTCATGTCATCAGACCACACTATCCACCTTTCTCTGTTTAGCACTTTTCTCCCTCTTATTCCTATAAGATTGCCTCATTGTTTCTCTCTCCTACATACATATAGATCAGTATTTTTTGAATTATTTATAATATCCTGACACTGGTATAATGTAAAACAAAAAATTTAAAACATTTTAAAAACACCAGCTGAAAATTTTACCATTAGATTCCATAGACACAAAGTTAGTCTGTCGAATTGCTGTTAAATTTCCTAAATGTTTACTTTCAATTTCTGTATTTTTCTATTCATGGGCTAGTAATAGTTTGCAAATAAGCTAGGTCTATGGACTACATTTCAAGTAGTATAGATATAGATGAGTTTTCTGGTGCCCAAACTCCCCATTTTTGACCTCCTGTCCTTGACTGATCTTGTCATCCCTCTGCCTTACCCATCTACTCCACAGTCATGTTCCATAGCTCTTACAGTATCATCTGGAACTCCTTCACACTCTAATGGAGATTTCTTTATCCAACCTTTGGTTACCACTTTCAGACTTTCTATCCCCTCTCACAAGTAGCCCAACAACAATCCTTTGACTCAACAGAGATCAGAAATCCACCAATCCATTCTCCCTTCTCACTCTCTGTAAGTCCTTGTGACCCTCTTTATTTAGCATAAATTTCTTGGATCCTATGTTCACTCTCTTGCACACAACACAGCTCAGGTCCCTTTATCAGACTCCATTCAGATTTGGCAAAATGCCAATCCTGATTAAATTCAAAGTATAACCACACTTCACTAAAAATGGTTGAAGCTAAGTATTTACAAACCCATGTCACCTAAAATTGATGAATTCTAACCTCAGGTGGACCTTAATAATGCCTAGGGTTCTCAATAGTCCAGGAAACACAGGATGCTTATGGATGATTGATGACAGTTTCTTCTCTTTCTTCAAAACCATAACACTCCTCATCCATTTTCTCTTGGGTGGTGTCTTTGCTTCCATTTTACTGAGAAAAATGGAAATGGAGAGAACTTCCATTCCCCTGGCAGTACATAGCTGCTTACATTTGGAGGTCCACTGTTGTTCCTGTTGAATTCTCAACACACTAAGAGTGAGCTTAACACCTGAATTCAATTGTACTCTACTCAAAACCTCCCAATAATTTGCTGTCTCATTCAGTGTAGCTTCCAGAGCCTGTCATGGTGGCCTAAACAATGGACCTCTCTCACCACCCCCTCTCTGAATCTCTCTTAGATTGTCCACTGCACATTCTCTGGTTAAGCATATTGTCCCCTCTGCTGCTTCTCATAAACACTGGCACTCTTCTGTTTCATAGCATTTGTTCCTGAAGTGACTTCTGCCCAACGTGATTTTTCCTAGACAGCCACATCCTTATTTCCTCATTTTCATATTGTTGCTTACTTTTCATTTCCTTGGAAAGTTCTTTTCTAGTCATCCTAACTAAAAGAATAAGTACCTCACCACACTCCACATCTCCCTGTTCTGCTCTTTGTTTTCCATAACCCTATCACCATTTTACTTTACACTTAGGCACATGTACATGAGTCATACAATACATATAATGATGTTCTTGACTCTCATTTGCCTTTTTTTATTACTAAGTTCTAAGAGGACAGGGACTTTTCCTTGTGTCATTTACTTCTGAATCATCAGCAGCTGTCTGACAGTGGCATATAGTAGGCACTCTATAAATATGTTCAGGATTGAAGAATTTCAATTCGAAGTTGACAAAAAATTTAATTGCAAAAATTTCCAGTCTATCTCTTCCTGTCAGACTCATATAATGATGTCCAAAACTTCCATTCCAATAATCAAGCATGGAAGCCTTTTTATTTATTTATTTATTTTGGGTACCAGGGATTGAACTAAGGGGGCACTCAACCACAGAGCCACATCCCCAGCCCTATTTTTTGTACAGACAGGGTCTCACTGAGTTGCTTATTGCCATGCCATTCCTGAGGCTGGCTTTGAACTCGTGATTCTCATGTCTCAGCCTCCCAAAGTACAGGGATTACAGACATGCACCACCACACCCAGCTGGAAGTCTTTCTTATGATACACTTCTGTGCAATTAACATGTATCCTAACTAATAGACTGTGGGGGCCTCAAATAATTTTTTTCATATTTCTTTCCTTTCCATCTCCTCTTACATACACATAACCGTTTAGGGTAGCCTAGGATGCTAGGGATATTTCTAGAGCTCCCTGTTATCATAGAAATCTGTCCTTTGTTCCTGGAATGGTGTATAGAACAGGTACAGAAGAGAAGAACATACATATTAATGTCTTCACATGCTACATGGCAGTCCTTCTTCCTTTTCTTTGACATATTTTAGGATTTACTGAGAAACACCACAATGATTATTTTAATTAGTTTACTTATTTCAATCTACTCATTCTTATATCTAATTTTTATCTAGGCATCTCTTTATATTTACACAATCTTCATGCATATACACAAGTCATTCTTTTTTCTCCCTCTTTCTTGATTATTGCCAAATGGATAAACTCAACAAAATGTGTGGAGAAGGCAGCATGGAACACAGTCTCTTGAAAGAGACTTTCATCATAACACAGGGCATTGGATGCCCTGTGTGAGAATGTGCATTGTGCTCTGTCGCTTAGGCAACAACCAGATCTGAACCATATATGTGTTAGGAATTTTGCACCATTTTGTCCCTGGCAATGAGGCAGCCACCATGGTTGGTTCTACTGCTGTTATAAGGACACTTTGAGAGTATTTAAAATTCTTGTTATACCCTGGCTGAAGGTTTAATTGTCTCACAAATGGCTTCTGTACTCCCTCACACACTTAGTAATAATATAATGTGTGGGCAGATCAATGGTTCCTCAAATTTATTGTCATTCCCTATTCACAAAATATCAAATTTACACTTCCAAAGCTGATATTGATATCACACGTTTCTACCCTAAGCTGTCTTCCCTGTCACTTCTGTTATTTCCATTATTATACATTTCACTTTTCTTTGAAGAGGCCCTGATTCCCTCACTTTGGCATGTTTTTTTCACACATTCTCTTTTCCAAGTCTTTAATTCTGGGCTAAATTGAGTCTACACACTAATAAACATATCCATGAATTTATAAACAAATTCAAAAGTAACAGTTTAGAACAAAGTATCACATCTGAGTTGAACAAAAAATACGCTTTGATTTAATGAATGAGATACCAAATTTTAGGAAGATGATTTCTGGTTCCATAAATTTTGATCCAACTTAGATACCATCTTTTGAATTATAGTAATTTCATTGTTGTAATAGAAAGCTTTCCCTTATTTGATAGATTTTCCTTTGAGATGAATGATTGAATTGAAAAGTGTGTGATATTCTACTTAACTCCGTTAATCGTGTTTATGGGTCACATAAACATTGCATGGACTCTACTATCCATCTGGTGGCCACTTGCTCTATTGAACTTTAATCTCCAAGAGGAAATAAAGCTGTCTTGGTCTATTGGGTTTATATGGAGAGAGACAGCAAGCACTGAGTATAATAGCACCATTGATTCTAAGAGTCGGTAAAGATCTTACCTGGCATTATGTGGAAGAAGTAACTATTGGCTTGAGTTGGAAATAAAGTGTAACTCTTTTTCTATGGAAAGGACTGTAGCTATGGATAACAGCATTAGTCTTGTAGGCCAATAAAATATATATTTGATATACCAGTTCTAACACATTTATGATGTTCCTCTTGGATTTCCACACTATTTTGTGGTACATGAGATGTAACCCAAGCTTACAGAGTGACACTGTAGCAGTTGTATGATATAACGTCATTGGTTTTAATTAGAAGTTTCTCTTAGCAATAAGGCTGATGGAGCAATAAAAATGTCCTAATTTCCCTTGAGAGGAATTTGTTGGAGACAATCTTCAAATGCTCAGTAATTCCACTCTACATTTTCTAAATGGCAAGTGAATCATGAAAGGTCATCTTGCTTTCAGACTGATTACACTGCTTATTTTAATTTTAATCTCTGCCTCCACTTGGAGTTACCTATGAAATGAATATAGAAATTTTTATTAAATCTACATAACATTTTATTTCCCTGACCTTTTCCTGTAAGGAAAGTCTTATAAATTACTGAATGATAGTGAAAGATTTGGTAATCTAAGGTAAAAAACATCCACTTATTTTGCTATCTTTACTGCATAATTCAATTTAAGCTAGTAGGCCCTTGGTTTTTTTTCCTTTTCATAAAGAAAACTTTTAATATTTATATTCATAAGAAGGAGAATCTGAAATTTTATGCTTAGTCTTTTGCCATATTGTCCACAAATGATACATAAATGGTATTACAGTTTGGATTTTCCAAAGCAGGTGATACATGGATTTGAGTGACTTCAAGGATCTGGAAGTGCCAAAAAATGCTCAAAAGCCTTGAATGCACACCTTTTCCTGTGTATTACTAAAATTTGGAATAAATGTTAAAAATGTATGGCAGTGACTCAATTGGTCATATTAATCAAATTTTGCTTTTTTTTGTTTTTTGATACTGGGGATTGAACTCAGGGGCTCTCAACCACTGAGCCACATCCCCAACCCTATTTTGTGTTTTATGTAGAGACAGGGTCTCCCTGAGTTGCTTAGCGCCTTGCCCTTGCTGAGGCTGGTTTTGAAATCGCAATTCTCTTGTCTCAGCCTCCAAAAGTGCTGGGATTACAAGGCGTGCGCCACTGCACCTGGCTTCAAATTTTGCTTTTTGAAAGTAGTTATGTCCTCTTAGAGAGGTCTGTTAGCTGGTGTAGAAGTGGTTGGTCCTCTTAGAGATACCCTCATTTTTTGTACTTTTGGCTTACAAGTTTCCTTTCTATTTTCAGAGCATAGCAAAAGTCATTTGCAACTGCATATTGGGATATAGGATCATTAGTTATGCCCCTCATAAGGGTGTTAGCTAGTAGTATGAGAATGGAATAATTTTACACACTTGCAGTTGTATTATTAGAGAAATTGCATATTTTGAACTTTTGATAGTTGTAAAACATGTTTTATTAATCATTAATTTTGAGCACTCATTTAAAGCAATTTTAATTATTTAATTTTTTTGGTGGTAGTTCTGGCGATTGATCCCAGGGCCTTGTTCATGTGAGGCAAGCACTCTACTACTGAGCTATATCCTTAGCCCTAAGGCAGTTTTTTATAAAAGGCTTGTTTGATATTCTTTGTGTCTAAAACATTCTGAATTTGACATAAGATTTGC
>CM053407.1:52191981-52395117 GCA_028644305.1 Xerus rutilus
TAAAATAAAATAAAATAGTATAGCATTATGAGGAGAAGTCAAATTTAGCTCACTCAGTAACTCAGAGTTTAAGTCTTGTAAAAACACTTTTTTTTTTTTTTGAGATTGAGTTTTGCTAAATTGCCAACCCTGCCCTTGAGCTCAGAATCCTCCTGCCTCAGCCTCCCTTAGTACCTTACTACAGATGTGTGCCACTGCACCTGGCTATATTTTGTAAACATTGCCTCTTTTTGTAAACCAAGAATGTTACATTGTTGTTGAAGTTCAGACAGTCTGTTCTGCTGTATTTTCTGAAGTTTTGCATTTGAAGATGTTTCCTATTTGTTTTATTATCTTAAATATTTGATTATTTTGTTGGTTGTATTAACCTAGATATTAGCATTCGGAGTTTTTATGTTTATGTTGCCTTATGTTTATTCTAAATTTCCAAATCACTTCAAACCACAGTTCTCAACATAAGGTGTACAGAACACTGTGGGTTTCAGAAGGTCCATGTTATTTTCATAATGACATTCAATATTGTTTGCCTTCTTCCTCATATTGATATTGATACTTGTGCTGACAGTGCAAAAGCAACAGTGAATCAAACCAGTCCCTATGAGCACTGGTAGCATTTGTAGCATTTATAATACCCCAGGTGAGGCATCTGCATGAAGGCAAAAGCCAATCTTCCTTTAAAATACACACAATTTTTGAAGCACTAAGAATTATTAAGTTTATAGAAGTTTTCCCTATAAAAGGGAAATTTTCCATATTTTATCATTCTATTTGATAAAGGTAGAAGTATTCCAATATCTGAGAACAGCTTGCATACCTCAAATAAGAGCACTTGGCTGTTATTTGAATTGGGAGATGAACTAATTGCTTTTCGCTTTTTAAAAAACACATATTTACCTGAAAAAATGACAGATGAAGATAAATTGATTATTCAGACTGGGGTTCTCAGCAGATGTTTTTCAAAATGAAGGTAGTGAGACATTTACTTTGAAGGAAAAAAATATATTTGTTGCCAATGACAAAATCAAGCTTTCAAGCAAAAGAAAAATCAGAAAGTTTGAAAAAGTTGTATCCACTAGTATAAGGTGACAGTTTCCCAGTACAGACTTACCTGGTGTTGACAGTGGTGATATTAATAGATGCAAATTTTCAATATTGTATAATGAAATATGTCATCATTTGGAATTTCTACACAACTTATATTTTCCAAATCATTTATATGGATACTTAAAAGATTGATTTAAATGCAAGATAAAGAATCAAAATTTTATTTGTGAGGACATAGTTTCTTCATATACCAAAACAAAATCCTGCAATTGATCGAATGCAGAGAGTACTTGTCTCCCAATTAAAGATACAAATATGTAAAACATGACACTTTTTTCACAATTTTTAAATATAGTAACTTCTCATTAAAATCTTAACATATAAGGTTTATTACTATTTCAATGCACACTTAGATTTGCTTTAATTTCTAGATGAGAACTGTAAAACCTACTATATATATATTGTACAAAACCTACAATAAAATAGTTTTATTTAATAAAACAAAGCCTGGATTTCTATAATCTCACTACTTAAAAACTATTCTTCTATTATGGAGATGAGGAAATAGAGGTAACAAGGCTTGCAAAGTCATGTATCTACTAAAAAAGGAGGTAAAAATAGTGTTTCTGCTACTTGTAATTACCCTGTAAAGTTTTGATTTTAATACCCAATATTCTAAAATATATTTTTTCAGAGATTACTGCAATGACCTTAAACCATCTGATAACAACACTGAATTTCTTTTAAATTTCAATGAGTTTATTGACAGAAAAACTCCAAACAACCCATCATGTAAGTAAACATTAATTTGTAGTAATTGCTTAAGTGTGGTTACATCTGAAGTGGTCAAATTGTGGTTAATATCACACACTATGATAATCATATTAGTTTATTGGTTTGCTTATTTATTTATGTACTTTATGAATTTTTTATGGTAAGGTTAACAATTTGATCCCTCTTCCCTCTCTACAACTCCCTTCTTTCTCCTTCTCTTTCTCTCTCTTTCTAAACAAAGCACTTTATCAGTTATCACAGTGAAAACCTCATCTTCTCAAAGCTGTTTCTAAATCTGTCACATACAAAAAGAAATGACTTCCTAGTGCCTCTATAGCATAGATTAGCAAATGGCTTCAAGGAATCCCTGCAAAAATATATCATGAGAAGCTGAGGTCTCCACTAATTCTGCCTTAACAGGATGATTCCAAACCTTTCTTCTCAGTGAAAGCTCAATTGATTGAGCCAGACCTTCTAATGTTATTTTATGTCATTATTTATGTCCTATTACCAAGTAATAGGTATTCCCAAGAGAGAAATGAAATAAGGTTGTTTAATGGTCCTTAATTAATGTAATACTCTCATGTGAAATGACAAGTTTATCCTAAACGTTCATCTTAACATTCAGAACACCATGAAAATTGGAATCATTCTCTTTAGTTATTAGGAAAGTGCAAATATGTTTTTAAAAATGCTTTCAGTATAAACCATAGTGCTTTTGTCTTTTGTTCAGTCTCTTCCTTTATTCCACCTTACCTTTTACTGCCTCTCTTTTAACCAAATAGGAAATATTTGAGATGATTCCATATATAAAATCATGTGAAGAACAGAAAAAGTATAAGATCTTTAATTGTAGAAAAGAGATCATGTTTATAAACTTAGATCTTCTTAATAGTTTTTTTGTTATCAAAAAACAAAAAATCTTGAAAAGGAGATATCAGCCATTGAAATCTGTGATCTAAATACGTTTGTATTTAATAAGTGCAGTCACATTTACTTTGCTTTGTAAAAATACCTATACTTAATCCACTAGTGAAATTATAATTATCCCCTAAAGTTTAAATGAATTTACTAACTTACCTAAATGTTTATTGTATAGAATGATTGTTGTCCTCACATCCTTCCTCCTCCTTTAACTAATGTTTATGAGAACCTGAGTATATAAAATATAAAGGGTAATTCTCATAATAATTTGGTTATATATTGTATTTAACCAGCATCAGAAAACCTATTTCAAGACACTTGGAGCATAATGAAATGATAAGGAAAATTATAAAATTGCTTATAACCTTGATTTATATTAAAAATTAGAATAATAATCTCACTTATTTTATCTAAAAGGTTTGGAGACAATTAAAATACATCATTTAATTTCCAAATGGGCTATTTTTAAAAGTAATGCAGTTTTTAAAATAACGTAAGACAGTTCCTAGAATGAATTGAAACATAGTCAAAAATATGGATTAAATTGATCCTTTTATCCCACATAAAAGAAAAATTAAACTAATTAAAAGGTTTCCAGCCTATTAAACCTCTTACAGTAATTGGATATTAACTAATAGCATATATTGCTTACTTGTATAAAATGAGATTGTAAAATAAATGTGAAATTTTAGAAGGTATCTTCAGATTGTTTCAGAGCTTCATGGGCTTAGAGTAGAGGAGCAAGAAGAAGGGGAAGATGGTAACACTGTTTAAGATTGTATTAATTGACCTTTGGTTGTCCTCATCTGTTCCCTCCTTTACCTTTGAATTTGGGCTGATATGTTGTTTGGGTACAACCTGAAGCCTGTGCTATTGAACCAAGGCAGTAGGTTCTAGAAGCCAGTCCCAGAGTAGAGCTGATGTTTGATGGCTATTTTGTTCATTTTCATGCTCCAAAAACCAAAAAAGGATGTTTATTGAATTTTTCATACAAATTTATTACATTATTATCTTATGTTTTTAAAAAGGAGGGAGAATTAAAATACATTTTCATATAAAAATAAAAGAAAATGAAAGCAGAAAGTAATTTGTTTAATATTTTACTTGATGATTTCAGACTTACCAATCCTATGAGATATATGTATATCTATCTATATATGCACAAACATAATTATGTACGTATATATCCATATAAGATTCATTAAAATTGGCCGTGAAATTTTGTTGCTTTGGAACCACCATGCTAACCTACAGAACCAAACTAAAAGCAAGCAAGCCTCTTTCCTCATCATTTGTCATCATGGCATATGCTAAGTCTCTTTGATTTAAAAAGATTTTAAGTCAAAATTGTACTAATTTTACAAAAGTTTTTTTGCATTCTCATTTAGAATTGGCTTTCCACTACTAATTCTATCCATATCTAAAAAAAATATGGCAAAATGGAGTTTTATTTTTGAAGGTCTAAATTGCTTTGGAAAACATAAAATGCATTTGTTTTATTGTTATCCTCATTAAAAAACAATAAGTATAATTGAACATATCATTTTTCTGTCAGGTAATACAGATTTGATTAATAGAGTCTTGCTGGATGCCGGTTTTACAAATGAACTTGTCCAAAATTACTGGAGTAAACAGAAAAATATGTAAGTATTTGTTTTTATTAATAAAAATATATACCTTATGCTTAGCTTCTCCCAGGGAATATTGTGGACAATGGGCCTCAAAATATTAACGTTTATTTTTTTGTCCTTAATAATAATTGCTCAAGGAAACTATTTAACAACTGTTGACAACTTGCATTCTCAAGTGGGTGTATTTCAGCCTTAATATCTGCCATCACTTAGCTTTATACTTCAGTGTGAATAATCGAATTAATAGGCATGTTTGTGTGCTTCTGTTTTTAGTAAAACAGGATTTCTAGTTAATATTTAGTTGGCTTTCTAATAGCATCTCCCATACAACCAGTCCAGAAAATGAGAAATCAGGAAGGATTCTCATTCATAATCTCTGCACCTCATTTCTAATCAAAGCTAAATGCTGAATTTTTCTAACAACATTTTCCTCTCTTCCTCATAAAAATGGGATCATACGCCCTTAAGAAATTACAGCAACTGATTTTTCTGTCTTTCATGCTTATGCTTCCAACCACAGCTTCCAGTCTATTCTTCATACCATACACACCTGCCAGAATCTTACTAAAATGGAGTTCTAATTTCAAGATAAAGATAGAGCTCTCTAGCTTGGACTTCAAAACCGTTCATGACCTGATCATTCCTAAGAAGCTTGTTCTTGAAACTTAACTTCCTACTGTTTATCTACTTTTCTTATGTCCTTCTTACACCAAACATCAGCACTTATGTATATGTGTATCAGCTTTCCCTAATACATACTCATCTCTCTCCATGTGATATCATCCGCTTCCTCCGTCATCCCTCCTAAAAACTTTTCATCTTCAAAATGCACCTCCCTCATTATTTCCTATGAGATCCCTTCCTTAAATATACTCCCTTTGAGTACTTACTCCAGGATAAGTAGAAAAGAGATAATATTTATGAACTTAGATTTTCTTAACAATGTTAATACTTCAATTATTATGTTTCAGTTATGTTTGTACCTGTGTTTACTTTGACTTCTTTTAAGAACTCGCTTTATTTCTTTATGTATCACCAACACCTAACATAATATCTTTGAGTAAGTTTAATAAAACATTTCCTTCTTTTCATCTTCTGTTCCAGCAAGGGAGTGAAAGCTCGGTTTGTTGTGACTGATGGTGGGATTACCAGAGTTTATCCCAAAGAGTAAGTTCAAATAACATCTGTAAAAATAAGTACCTTACAAAAGGATTGTGCCAAGACTATATAAGGAAACCTTCTTCAGAGCAACTGTTCATTGTTAGTAGATTAAATTAGAGTCATTGTTTAATGTGCTTATATTACTATAATATCCTATTTCTTTGAAAAATGATATCATAGGATTCTTCAATGATACTGTTGCTAGTCATATATATTTATTACAAAATTCATTAGCAGTTGAAGGAGACTTTTTTGTTTGTGGAAACAAGCCCAACTATTAAGTGAGCAAATGATTATAATCTGTCAGCAAGAGTTGTGTAGCTTTTTAATGTTTCGTTGTTCTTTAATGCATCCAATCTCTGTTTATCATAAGAGTAGTTCCTTCTGTGCACTGAGTAGTCACCAAGGCTATTAATATTAATTAAACTATTAACTGACTTATCTTTAATTTCCTATTTGCAAAAAGCAGACTAAAATTAGGACTCAGTTTTTTCTGGTTCTTCACATAATGCCATGCTGATTTATTGCTTATATCGAGTATCTGTTACACTATCAATTACCACTGACTTCCCTAGACACACCTGAGAAGTAGAAATATGTATAAAGCTCAGTGTTTCCATAAAGCGAGAAGTAGGTTATCCGGAACTTTAAAGAATACAAATGATGAGCCATTTCCTCCTTAGGGCTGGAGAAAATTGGCAAGAAAACCCAGAGACATATGAGGACAGCTTCTACAAAAGGAGCCTAGATAATGATAACTATGTTTTCACTGCTCCCTACTTTAACAGTAAGTATTGCTTTGGAACTCTGTTTTCTCAATTTTATGTTTTTTAAACAAATTATTTTTACTACCTTCTCTTCCCCTAGTCAATATATTTTATGTTAACTGCTCAGAATAGTCATAATTAAGCCACAGCATATGCAAGGCATTAGGAAAATAGAAAAGAAACATCCATTTAGTTTAAGAGGTAAAATGCGTGCACAGCAAAGTCACCCAGTAATATAGAATAGCATATCTAGCAGGCATGCTTAATAAATAGAAACATATGTAGTTCATCCTTCATGTCACATCTGAAAACACATGAAAGAATGTTCAATTAACTAAATGGGTGATTAATTGCATTTTATTGGTATTAATTACATAAGGTAGCATTTGTAAAAATAAAAATCCATCTCTTAAACTATTTTATCAGGTTCTTTAAAAAGAAAACTTTCTAATTTAATTCTCCTGAGCTCTGTCTGAGCATAGGTATTTTTTACTCTTGTTTTTACAAGTGACAAAACTGAAGTTTAGAGAATTTCAGTATTGTCCAAGGATTTTTAAAAGGCAAAGTAGTTTTATGAATCCAAAATCATTCTTTCTACTTTAATTTAGCAGCCTTCCCAATATTTAAGCAGATGTCATAAAACAGAGATTTGATGTTCATCTTTTATACATAGAAGATGAAATCAAGTTGAGTAATTCATGTTTCTAAATCAATAGAGATCAACTCATATACATTTCAATTAACCTGGTGTATAAAGGAAGATGAGAGAAAGAAAAGATGGCATGCCTCTTATAGATTTTATGTGCTAGATTTTTTTTTCTTTTTGATACCAGTGATTGAACCAAGGGACACTGGAGCACTAAGCCACATCCCCAGTCCTTTTTATTTTTTATTTTGATGCAGGGTATGGCTAAGTTTCTTAGGATTTCACTAAATTGCTGACACTAGCTTTGAACTTGTGATCCTCTTGCCTCAACCTCCCAGGGCTGCTGGGAGTATAGGAGTGTGCCACAATGCCTAGCTAGATGCTAGAATTTTTTAAGTAAAACACTATATTGTATCCATTGAAAGAAATTCGGTATTATGATTTATCTAGATTGGTTTGATTTTTTTTTTATTTTTTAGAAAGTGGACCTGGTGCATATGAGTCAGGCATTATGGTAAGCAAAGCTGTGGAAATTTCCATCCAAGGAAAACTTCTTAAACCTGCAGGTAAGCAAATATATACATATAAACATGACCAGAATTAAAAACATATAGTTAACTATAAAATTGGAGATAAAATCAACTTGATAATATATAAAGTTGAAGAATTATGTTAATATGCTTTAAGCTTAGGCAATCACTTTAGTGTAATATATCAGAATTAGTATAATATATCAGAATTTCAAATATAAAATATTAAACCTAAGATTGATCTATTGATCCTACTGGTCTCTCCTACTTTTACATACAAAATTATGTGGTTAAGGGTGTAAATATTTTTGATAATTTAAACATAAAACATTAGGTTTCTATCACTGAGGTAAAAGATATATCATAGCTAATCTATACACTAGGTTACTATATATCTGATAAAGATAGGTTTCTATCACATGTGCAATAAAATATGGAAAATAACTTTTTTTTTTTTTTTTGGTACTGGAGATTGAACTCAGGGGCACTCGACCACTGAGCCACATCACCAGCCCTATTTTGTGTTTTATGTAGAGACAGGGTCTCACTGAGTTGCTTAGTGCCTCGCTGTTGCTGAGGCTGGCTTTGAACTCGCGATTCTCCTGTCTCAGCCTCCCTAAGTGCTGGGATTACAGGCTTGAGCCACCGCGCCCGGCTGGAAAATAACTTTTGGTAAAATAATTGAGCAAAGAAAAACATTGTAAAACTCAGCATTTATGAGAATTGGAAGTGGGTAAATGCAATAAAGTGAAAACTATCTTTTGTTTTTTTCACTATGTGATTCAGTACTGTTTGAAGTTTAGAAAGAGCATATATTAAACTTGGGCCAGATGGAAAAACCAGGAAGATTGTTTTGCTGCTGCTGAGGGCATTTATACCCCATCAGTGATTATACTTTATGAATTCACTCCCTCACTCATGCATTCACTTCTTCCTTGCTTCACTCTATCATTTATTCTTTCGGCAGATGGTTCAGTTGCCTATGCATCCACTCATCTACCCACTCTGTCAACAGTCACATGCTACAGCTTCTGAAAATTTGTTTTTTTTCTGTTATGTTTGATAACATGTATTAAAATGCAACTTTTGAGGAAAAAAAATAAAGTATTAAAAAAAGAAAAAACAGTCACATGCACTGGTACAATTAGAGCAACCTCTTAAAATGTACCATTTGAATGACTTCATGTTGATGAAGCTATCCTTGACACTATTTTTTTTTTTAGCTTACAGTATTTGTTAATTGGCCAGATTTTGGCTAACAAATAAAACTCTTCTATGAATATTAATTATATTTTGTGGAATAGTTTAAGAGCTATTTACATTATTTCTTAATGAATATTCTAAGAAATACATCTTTATATTTCAAGCCAACATTTATTTGCTATTGTATAAACTGTCAAATGTGCTATTATAGCTAACTATGCCTTTAAATTAATCAAAATTATTTTTCAGTTGTTGGAATCAAAATTGATGTAAATTCTTGGATAGAGAATTTCACCAAAACCTCAATCAGGGATCCGGTAAGATAATTTTAAAAAATTTTAATGCTATATTTAATGTTCTAAAAATTCAACTTAGAAAAAATATCCTTATACAATGAAAAAATACTTTTTAGTGCCACTGTACTAAAATAGAAATATGAATTCCTATTTTTTTGGAGAATTTTTTGTTTCAATTAATAAATAAAAATATAGTTCAAATTTATAACTTGAAATGCTACTATACATTTCAATTGATGTATTTTGGGTTTTTTTTGGTACCAGGGATTGAACTCAGGGGTTCTCGACCACTGAGTGAACCACATTCCCAACCCTATTTTTGTGTCTCACTGAGTTGCTTAGTGCCTCACTGTTGCTGAGGCTGGCTTTGAAGTCACAATTCTCCTGCCTCAGCCTCCCAACAATTGTTATCTTTTATGATAAGATTTTCTCTCAATGGATATCAAGCCCTGGTGATTTTGTTTTACTTTATTCTAGATAAATTATTCCAAAACTCTAATTATAAGTCATAATTAATATTAATTAATATTATTTAATATATTTAAAATCAACTTTTTTAAAAGTGTGAAATAATTGTATTTCTGTCTTTCAGTGTGCTGGTCCAGTTTGTGACTGCAAAAGAAACAGTGATGTAAGAAAACTCTTTAAAAATAAATTTAACTACTATATTTTATTGTGTTACTCTTTCTCACTAAGACTTTAATGATAAAAAGGGATGCATGGATTTTTAATCATATGCTAAAAAATTCTGTGGAAATGTGAACTAATGAATAGGTATATATTTGAATTTATATGCTTTTAATTCCAATTTTATTTTATATTTTTCTTATTTGGCAGTGCTGAGTACTGAAGCCAGGGCCTTGTACATGCTAGGCAAGTGCTCTACCACTGAGTGATAAGCACTAATTTCTAACCAATAATGCTTTTTAAAATATTCATATAGTATGGGAAGGTTAAAAAAAGTCATGTTAGATTCTTTTTACATATTTGTCTTCAACTGTATTTCTGGATGGGAAATTTCTAAACAAAGCAATCTTTTGGTTCCCAATGCAGCAGTCTTCACTCATGTTCTGCACTTTCTCTATATTTGTTCACACTATATATAATAATGGCTAACTTTTTAACTAAACCCACAGTTACATAGTTTGTTTCAAATTTTTATTTATAAGGATTGGATTTCACATTTTCTTGTGTTACTCCCATTTCTTAAGAAATTGAAAAAGAAAATGTGGATGAACTATTCAAAAATCGAAGATGCTGCAAATATAATCCATGATACTGGCAAGAATTGTAAAGAATGACAATTTCCACTATTTTCTTCTGGTCCTCTTATGTATGCCTGTATAGTACGTCCAAGGGAAACAGGGGTATTGTTCCTACTTCTGCAAAATTATAAGCTGATAATTTTAATTGTTCTTATAGCTTTCCCATTTTAGACTATTTAGTAGGTATATTTTAAAACAAAGGTTTTAGCAAGGTACTTCCACATTAGGAAAATGTAATGTATTGTGTTCCTAAATGGTAAGCAATGTGTTTTTATTCATTAAAAATTATTGCCTTGCTCTGGGCAGAGTGGTGCAAGCTTATAATCCTAGTGGTGCCAGAAGCTGAGACAGGAGGATCACAAGTTCAAAGTCAGCCTCAGCAACTTAGCAAACCCTGTCTCAAAATAAAAGGTCTGGGGACGTTGCTCAGTGGTTAAGCACCTCTGGGTTCAATCCCTGATTAAAAAAAAATATATATATATATATATTTTTTATATTTTATAAAAATATATATTACATACACTCACATAGATAAAATATATAAAATACAAAAATGTGCTATATATATCTGTACATACACATACACTTTCTTACTCTTAAACTGAGTGGTACTTTTTCCTACATTTCAGGATGAATTTTTTTTTAACTCAGCCATGAGGATTTTGTTTTCTACTTTTAAATCTCTAATTATCCAACCAAATGTTTTCAATACAAAAATATGAAACAATTATAATAGTTTATGCTTTCTTTTTTTATAATTTGTAGTTAGGTGGAGCTATTTTTTTAATACTTTTATTTATTTTTATGTGGTGCTGAAGATCAAAACCTGTGCTTCATGTGGTAGGCAAGCACTCTGCCACTGAGCCACAACCCCAGCCTGATTGCTTTCTTTTTAATCTGTGAAGTAAAGTGCTGGTTTTAGTCAGTTTTTCATTGCTGTGACCAAAAGAACTGACAAGAACAGTTAGAGAAAGAAAAATTTATTTCAGGCTCACAGTTTCAGAGGTCTCAATCCATAGACAACTCGCTCCATTCCCTGAGGCCTGATATTAGGCAGAACATCGTTGCAGAAGAGTGTGGTGAAGGAAGGTGGCTCAGGACATCACACCAGGAAGCAGATAGAGCTGCCCTCACCACAGACAAAATATAAACCCCAAAGGCATGCCTAATCCACCCAGCTACTCTAGCCACACTACCTGCTTACAGTTACCAAATTAATCCCTATCAGGAGATTAATACACTGATTAACACTCTCATAACACAATCATTTTGCCTCTAAACTCTCCTGCATTTTTTCACACATGAACTTTTGGGGGACACCTAATATCTAAACCATAACAAGAACTTATTTTTAAATTTTTTTTTCTCATATTAAATATGTATTTAAAGTGATGAAATAATTATATATTATCAAATATTTTTGTTTGTACAATTTCCTGGGTCATGTATATGCCTTGAAGTAGAAAGATTAATTGGATATTTGGTGGAATGAATATCAAGGCCTGGTGATTTAATATCAGTATATGCATTCCCATAATTTAATCAGAATCTCCTATATGTATATGCTCAAGAAAAGATAGTTACTTGAATTTTTCTCCTATTTTTGTTGTTCTGATCATTTACAAATAAAGAAATAATGATACTGCAGTCTTTAACTCTTTCTGCAATGTGTTGACTATTATTTTTATTTTGATAGGTAATGGATTGTGTGATTCTAGATGATGGTGGGTTTCTTTTGATGGCAAATCATGATGAATATACTAATCAGGTATGTAACTCAAGTAGGAGAGACAGGGTTTCTAATGCATAATGCATATTTCCATGATCAACATTACAAAACTCCTCCAAAAACTGCACAAATTTATGCATTGTTTTATTTCTGTCACATAAATTTTAAAATGCTGAAATAATGTAAACTATAATGCATACATAATAAATGTAGCTTTTCTTTGTTTGCTAATTGTACTGTTTGTCACCAATAGTTATCATTAAAGACTTTAACATGATATGAACTTATTTTCAACTTTTAGAAATTTAGAAACTTGTTGCATATTAAATATTTATCAATTGATAACATCCACCTTAATATATGACTAGTTGGAAACTAGTTTCTAGTTCCAAATTTGCAAATTTGCATCACATAGGCTATTAGACTCACCCAAGAAATTCTCATTTTGAATTTATATTTCTGGTGCCCAAGCTCTTAGGGGCACAGGCATGCTCTGGAGTTCTTGCGCTCTCTCTCTCTCTCTCTCTCTCTCTCTCTCTCTCAGTCCTCCACCCCCACCCCTCTTCCTCTCCCTCTCTCTCCACACACACATCCAAAGATCTCTCTACACTGGACTATTTCTTGAGTGACAGTTGTTTCTTTGCTAAACCTGAATAGCTAGTGATTGCCCCTTTAGGTGAGTCTTCCCCAAGTTCACTAAAGACCTTTTTCATGTACTTGTCACTTCCTGGAAGGCATTTGCTGAGTATTTCATTGTATTTATTTAAGGTGTATAACAAGATGCTTTGATACATGATTATTAATGCAGTTGATTATGTTAACATATTATCTGACATAGTTATCCATATGGGGAGGTGGGAAGAGCAACTAAGATCACATTTGCAGCATGCAACACAATATTATTAACTGTAGTCTTCAGTTGCACGTTAGATCTCTAGGCCTTTTCAGCCTATATAACTACAGCTCTGAACCATCTGACCCACATCTCCTAGTTTCCCAGGACCAATGCCATTCTACTCACCTAAGAGGCATTTTACTGTGACCTTGATGTGTAATGATCTGTGTCCATTCTACCCACAAATAAAATAAACTCAGTAATGAGAATATTTAGTCTCATTTTGTTCTTTTCACATTGCCACATGAAGGTTTCTCATTTGATTTTGTTTCTAAGCTCTTGTTTTGGCTCACAATGTCTTAGTAATATTTCTTTTCACTGTATTGATTCAGCTGTTCGTGTTTGGCTTAAACTTGAAACTTTATTATGTTTTTCCTTTATCAGATTGGACGATTTTTTGGAGAGATTGATCCAAGTTTGATGAGACACCTGGTTAATATATCAGTTTATGCTTTTAACAAATCTTATGATTATCAGTCAGTATGTGAGCCCGGTGCTGCACCAAAGCAGGGAGCAGGACATCGCTCGGTATATGTGGTCAGTATCATGCATGGGTGAATCAATTCCTCCCAATGGGACACAAGCGTAGACCAACATAATGACATTTTTATTGTATTTTATAGCCATCAATAGCAGACATATTACAAATTGGCTGGTGGGCCACTGCTGCTGCCTGGTAAGTCAGATTTTTAGTTTTATTGGTAAAGAAAAAAAGTTTTGTTAAAATACTAAAGTATTTGATGAAATTATGAGTTTTGTGACAGGTACATTATAGTAATTTTTCATTTCCTGTAGCACATATTGGAAATATTTATAAAGAGTTGTTCTTAAATGATCATGTGAAATGTACAACTCATTTCTTCATATGAAAACAATGTTATACTCAGTCAAACTTCAGGTTCTTTAGAGACTTGATTTCCAGTGGTTCTGAATCCACTTTATTTTTTCCTTATATTATATTTTCCTTATATTATACTTTCCTTATATTATACTTTCCTTTATATTTCCTTATAGTAAAGCTTTATTTTTTCCTTATATTATACTTTGTTCCTTAAATTTCAGGTGCATGGACCTATGAAAGTTATTATTTTCTTTAACATCCAAATTAGACATTACATTGGTCCAACACATGACATGATGACAATTTTCTACCCTTTTACTATTATTAGTACAGGAACTGGCAGCATTTTAGTCATCATGTTGCTGAAATGAATTCAGTTTTCTTTCTACTGATTCTGTCTTCCTTCCTCCCACACCCACCTCTGCACTGCTACCTAAAAGAGATATTTAAACTGTCTACTGAGACACTGTGGGGAGTCTGGAAGGTCACATTTCTTGTTCTTTAGTCCTAACCAGTCAAGTCACTGAACCACTTCTTGTGTCTAGGACTAATTATTTCTTTCTTTTCTTCCTTCTTTTTTTAATATTGTCACCCTACTATATTGTCTTACCCTTATTCCATATAGATTAATCTATATAATTCATTTGATATTCAGGTTTTCCCAGTTAAAAGTAAGTGATCATATCATTCTATTGAAGTGACAAAGGATAATGTAGATTAAAAATTCTACTTTTTTCTAAAGAATATTTTTCAGTAAGATAATATTTGTATATTAAGAATGTTTTCTATATCTCATATGGATTTGAAATACTTTATTATATTTTTTGGCTCAGATTTACCCTGCTTTTTAAATGATTGTGTTCCAGATGATTCTGTACTTGATTTAGCTCAATTGTGTTTTATTATGAAGCTGAAATGTGCATATGCTGTTTGTATAATTTATATACATATTATTTCATGAATGTCACATTACATATGACAAATATATTCTTTGTCACAAATAGTTCTCAAGTCCAATTCTGTGGAATAGACAAGGTCATTTTTGTTTCAACATTGTTTTAAAAGCCAAACAGAATATCCCAGACATAAAAACCTTTGTACTGAAATATTGACATTCTCCCTGTCAGAGTTACCAGTCCTGAACAAAAGTATTGCATCTTCAGTTTCTGTCACACATTTATATCTCCGACTTGGTTTCTGGCACATCTGTCTTCATGATTTCTTTTACAGATTTTTTTAAAGTTTCAGTATTTTATATAATCTAAGAAATACTTATAGGGGAATGCTCCTATCCCTTTTCAATGAACAAACTCTCAAATTTTCCCAAACCAATGAAAAGGCAATATGTAATTGTATGCATGTATACTTGCAAAAATATTCATATTTTATTATAAATTTTGTAGTAATTATTCATTTTAAAAATGCAGGTCCATTCTCCAGCAGTTTCTCTTGAGTTTGACTTTTCCACGGCTCCTGGAAGCAGGTGTGTAAATGGTCAGATATTAACAACTACAAAATTTCTTTTCAGATGGCCTGGGTTCACTAAGCTCAGAGAGAATGTGTTTGTGTGTAAGAAAGAGATCATCCATTTGTCACTTTGGTAGATTGAAACGTTTGTGAAAATTTCCCTAGTTTACATTGGCCTCTATTTTGCAGTACATTTATTTTATTGATACATATTGGGTACCTCTTATGGGCTGTCAGGATAAATAGATCAATTGAAGCTTATGGCCTTACACATTAATTTTGCCCTGTAAGAAATGACTCTGGGGACTGACTAGTGTCCCCTCATGGTAGTGATTTTTTTTTTTAGTGTTTTATTAGAGCTTTATGGTTATACATAGTAGATGGGTTTATCCCAACAAACGTGATCTTTGTTTTGACTCCCACAGTTGAGATGGAAGATGACGACTTTACTGCCTCCCTGTCAAAGCAGAGCTGCATAACGGAACAAACTCAGTATTTCTTTGATAATGACAGTAAATCATTCAGTGGTGTATTGGACTGTGGAAACTGTTCTAGGTATTTTGTTCCTTGATTTCACTAAGAAATTGCATTGACTTCCACAATCATTATAGAAAAGAATGGACTGTCATTGGAGTTAATTATGTCATTTTTTTAAGCTGAAATGTCAGTCATTATAAGCTTCAAAAATTTAAAAATTGTAAAGTTCTAAATATTATAAGTTGTAATTCTTAGCCGGGCACGGTGGCGCAAGCCTGTAATCCCAGCACTTAGGGAGGCTGAGACAAGAGAATCACGAGTTCAAAGCCAGCCTCAGCAAGGGCGAGGAGCTAAGCAACTCAGTGAGACCCTGTCTCTACATAAAACACAAAATAGGGCTGGGGATATGGCTCAGTGGGTGAGTGCCCCTGAGTTCAACCTCCAGTACCAAAAAAATAAAATAAAATAAATAAGTTTAAATTATTTCAGCTTTAAAAATTAAATCATCAGGGTAATTGCTTCTCTTTGTAGGCAAAACAGAAAATTTTAAATTTCATTTAAAAGAATTCATGCTTAAAAATCTAACATAGAGAAAGTTAATTATATTAACTCTAATATAATTAACTTAAATTATATTAGTAGTTATAAGCCAAACATGGTTTCTTTTCATATAAGGTAACTAACCAGATTTTCAAAAATACAAGTCTGGGGTTTTCCTTTGCTTTGTTTTTACCCACTAGTTTTCTCTGACATGAAGAATTGTACATTATCTTTGACCTGGAACTGAAAAAACTGGGGATAAAATATCATTTCCTAAGGTCATGATTAATATTAGTATTCAGAAAACACCTTTAAAACTTTTTGCAAGGGATGAAAAATATAATTGGTTATAATGGGAAAGAGAAGAAGGGAAGATGAGGACTTTAGGTGGTTTAAAGGGAAAGTGATAATCCATGCCATAGGATTCCTGAGAACCAAGCAGCAAGTCACAGCTTACAGAGCACAGAGTTGGGACACTTTATTTTTAGAGACAGAATGCAGGTTATTCCAGAAGAAATGTTAACAGAGTGTAGAGGAAATATAAGGCGGCAAGGTAATCTGAGATCGTGTAAGGGCTGAAATAGTTGCTAAGGGATTCAAAAAGGCAGTCTATAAAAGTTAAAATGATTTTTTTAAATCATGAATTTTAATAAACATGGTTAGCATGTTTTATGACTTAATTTTGGAAACAACTATGTCTAAGAAGGAGGTAGAAGGTGTGAATAAGAGAGGAATGAGGAGAAGTCAAACATGAAATCAAAAAAAGCAGATCAACTTGTTCAGAACACTTTAAGCCATTAACTCCAGCAAACGGAGTTGTAGCAAGTGTTGTGTAGACATCAGAGTTTAGGGTTCTTGGATCTTTCATTAATTGAGGTCCTGTCATAACGTGTATCTCACAAACTAAGTTAATCCATAAGGTTATGATCAATATATATAGTCAAGACATTTAATCGAGTCATGGTTTTATTTGATTTGTTTTATGCTTGTGTCTCAACTTTAGTGGAGAAAAAGAAGTGAAATTCCACTTCTATGAAAAAATATGTTTCGGGAGGCTGAGGCAGAACAGCAAGTTGAAAGCCAGCCTCAGCAATGGCGAGGCACTAAGCAACTCAGTGAGACCCTGACTCTACATAAAACACAAAATAAGGCTAGGGATGTGGTTCAGTGGTGGAGTGCCCCTGAGTTCAATCCCTGGTACCAAAAAAGAAAAAGTATGTAATCATAATGAAATTACTTTAGTGATATTTTGCATTTTTACTTTGGTTGCACAGGAGCACAGATGCACCTTAAGGTATGGCTAAAACAGGATGGATTTTAAAGCCTTTGATTCTGTCTCTGTTCTGTCCAATGTAGGAATTACCAGCCAAGAGTGGCTATTTAAATTTTTATTAAAATGAAATAAAATTAATTAAATATTGTTCCTCAGTCACACGTGTCACATTTCAAATGCTCGATACTTTCTTGACTAAAGTATTCCCTACTGGACAGAGTAGAAAACATTTCTATCTCCACAGAAAGCTTGTTGAATATTATTCATCTAGTCTTTATTCTGTCCTTAGCTTGGAAAAGATGTTCAGTCACTTTTGTGCTCCTAGTTTTCTTACCTATAAAATAAGGCAACTTTGGTATGTTTTATAGGTCTATAAACATGCCAAATTAAATTTTTTCCCTAAGTTTCAACAATAGCTAGTAATGATTTTGCAATAAGTCTAACACTTTAAAATTGCCATAGTTTTTTAATATTTATTTGAGAGAGGTAACATATTCATGTTCATAAATAAGAGTGATAAGAGTGTGGTCATCTGTTTTCTAAAGTGACACTCATTCTGTTGTACTAATTTGTTACAGTGATATTTTGTGTTTCAAAGTCATATTTTGGCTTTCATTTTAATGTGACAATCTTGAGAAACTTTTTCCCAAAAGCTACTTTTAATTTTATATGATACTTTAACATTTGTTTTTCAGAATCTTTCATGTAGAAAAGCTTATGAACACCAACTTAATATTCATAATGGTGGAGAGCAAAGGCACATGTCCTTGTGACACACGGCTGCTTATACAAGCTGAGCAGACTTGTATCCTTTGATGTCAGAGATGTTTAGAACAGAAAACCATCTTAATGATTTTATCTTTATCACATTGTTGATGATCATTAGAGTACTATGATCCCCCACAGGGGCAGAATGGTTCCCTCATCCAAAATGTGGTTGGAATCTCCAAACTGATTATGCTGTTCACGCACCATTAAAATCCCTAGGTTATCAGTTTGATTGTGTTGCATGAGAGTGATGGCATAGATATCTCTTGCTTGCTTTGGGGAATGAACACATTTCATTGCACTTTAATTGTGTGGAAAAAGGAAAAAAATGTTGTATTCCTTAACAAGTCTCTTTAGCGGATGGTCCAGACCCCTGTGATATGGTTAAACGACCCAGATACCGGAAAGGGCCTGAGGTCTGCTTCGATGACAATGTCCTGGTAAGAAAATGCTTTCACTGGACTAAAACATTATAAGTTAATGGTCATTGTCCACAAGAACTTAAGGAAATAAGCTACAATTTAAACTCAAGCACAATGTCCTACCCATAGTTTTTCTCATTAGCATGATGTACTTGCTAGTAAACAGATTTTTCATTTCAGTAGTTTCCATGGTTAGCATAAACTTAATAGTTGCTTCTTTTCTCTGTCTTTCCCACAGAAATTGTACTTTCAAACACAACTCCAGTCAATTTTACTAATTCAGGGTCACAAATTTGATGATTTTAAATACTTTCTGATGAATAAAACCTTCTAATGACTGTTACTTATGATGTATGTATTGCCTACCTTCATTTAGATTCAAATCCTGAAAATACAAGTTATTTTGATTATGATATTTATGTTAGTTTGTGTTTAGTCTTTACTCAATGTGTTTTAAAACTGTTCCTTTGTTTTACACGGTTTTTGATTCTATCATATATTAGATTTGTATTATTTCTCTGGATTGCATTAATGCTTTTTTTCTATTATTTGAAAGAGACCAGGTCAGTTATACAGGGTTAATTTGATTAAATACTACAAAGCATGTTTAATATGTTATTTAAAGATAATCATCACTATTTTTGCTATAATTCAAGTGTCTTTAATAAATACTATTCTGACTTACTATGTATACAATCAACATACTTTTTTTAAATATTTTTTTTAGTTGTAGATGAACATAATATCTCTATTTTTATGTGGTGCTGAGGATCGAACCCGGTGCCTCACACATGCGAGGCAAGCACTCAACCGCTGAGCCACAACCCCAGCCCCCTAATCAACATATTTTTAAAATAATGATGATGATGATGATGATGATGATTTTGGTACTGGGAATTAAACCTGGAAGCACTTTAATATTGAAATGCATTCCCAGACCTTTTTGAGACAGGATCTCTCTAAGATGGTAAGGTTGGCCTCAAATTTATGTTCCTTCCTGCCTCAGGCTCCCAAGTCACTAGGATTACAGACATATGCCACTTCATCCAGCTCAAGTTATTGACTTATTAGGAAACTCAAAAGCCATATAAAAATCTCTGTCCACTTAATGATTTTAAGTATAATGTTCTATAATTCTGATTTTCAAGGTATGTGTCTGCAGTAAGTAGCTTGCGCATACCAATGAGCATCCACATATGGAACATGAATTGGCTATTCTAATAGCAAGTCAGAACAGCTCTTGATTAATGTATATTTTTAGAATATTTATTTATTTAGAAGGTTTAGCTACTCATATATATAGAGCTACATTTGTTCCACAGAGGGTAAGACATTTTCACAGACATACTAGGTAACGATGTAATATTAATTAAAAATGGAACAAAGAAAAATAAAGTCATTGGTGAGGAATACAGCTAAAACTTCAAGATGGGTTAGCCAGTATATCCCAGATACCTCTGTGAGGAGTTCTAACTGTTCATCTTGATAGGGAAGATGATTCAAAATTGTAACTGAGTTGTTCTTCAATTTTACCCTGTAAGACACATAAAATTTCAGACATGAGGACTTCCACTACTGTCTACTACACCTTCAGGATTCTTGCTCACATAGAATCATTCCTCAAAGGAAGATTTTTATGAGCCCAAGGATAGTGTTACTCTTTATGGAAACTTCACTCATCAATTATTTGTGACCAACTTTCAACAGTGCAAAGATCGTTTACTCAGACAAACTTTAAAAATGATATAAAAACCCTATGACAACATAATCTCTTTCCAGGGGCTGTAACTTTTGATCAATGGATTAAAAATATTTGACTCAAAAATTTTCAACAATTCAAGTTCGCATAAATTGTGTATTGGGTTGTGTGTGAAAGTACAGCTCTTGCTCAGTAGCTTGGTGTGCTAATAATGTGTTTCTTTAGCAGTGGAATATTTTGGTAATGCTTATTTGCAATGGTCACTGTGAATCTGCTCTGGATGGAGGCTCACATTAACTGCTAATTGCCAGCAAATTGCATGAAATCTCATCTTGTATGTCTTCTTTTCTGTGTTTTCTTTCCTTTCCCTGTACTTGCTACTTTGCCCGTTATTAATAGGATCAACTTATATGCACAACGAGTCGTGCCTGTACCATGATGTCAGCTCCTATCTTCATTTTACTGCAAGTTTTCATGTGGTGTGGATGGTCAGTCACTTTCTCTAATTTTTCTTTTTGTTTTTCACTTGAAATTTTAGAAAATAACCCATATTCCTAAATCCTGTATAAATGTGCTGAAACAAGGTTATTAAAATTCTAGTACTAATATTGATTTGTTAATTGCTGATTTCTAATGATGCCTAAGTTTCTCATCCTAAACAGAACATAGCAGATTCCTATATTTTAAAATCATTTTATCATAATGTTTTTGTATAAAAATTATCACTGTGTACAAAATGTATACAGGCTTCATAATTTCATACATTTACTAAAGAGAAATACCTAATAGCAACTAATTTATATTTTTAAAATTCTAGCATAAAATTAATTCTAATTTTCTTATCAACTGGTTTAGTTTACTTTCTAGGGTTTTGTTCCCCAAATATTGATATTTTTATTGAAATAAGTGTTTCTAATTTCTGTTTATTTAATTAAATATTACTGATATTAAACCAAAATTATTATTTTTACTAAGCTTTAGAGTAATTTTGGAATTGTAGAAGCAATACTGATAAGCAGGTGTTTGGGGGATGCATTTGTATTCAGTGTTCTATTTATTGTTACACAGTTTAATTTCTGATGCTCTGGAATAATCATGTTGTGCTACTAGAGCAACTTCTGTTGTATTCTTTCTTCATTGGTCTCTAGGTATTCATTGATTAGGAAACCACTAGATGGAGATATGACCATTACTAAGAATGCAATGAGCTCCTGGGGGTTGGGGGACTACAGTAGTAGAGGGAGTCTCAGAAAATAGCCTGATTTGTTCTGAGATAATAAGATAATCATTGTTATAAAAAAAGATTCCAAGTCAAAGGTATTTTAGCCAGTTTTATTAATTAAAATAAAAAACTCAAAGTAAATAATCCCTCTTCATACACACTATCTTGATATATAGGCAGCCATTTGAAATATAAATTTATCAAATCCCTTAAAGAGGCACATAATCAACCAATTACGAAGAAAAGTGTAATAGAATTATATGCTTCTACAGTTACCCCTATTTCTGGTTAAAAGATAAAAGAAGAAACTAGAGCATACGGCTATAAAATCATTGTACTCTATACCTGAGGAATAGTATAAAAATCATATTTTCATCTTTGATTCAAAGTTTGTCTTAGTCAAAAAATTTTAGGCAAGATTTCTAGGTTATCTGACATAAAAATGCATAATTACTGCTTTTTTGTTAGCACTACCATATTGAATGAAAATATTCTATAAAACAAAATGTTTTCAAAAATAGCAATATTAATGTCTCCCAAGTGACATAATGGTTAAATACACACAAGAGATGGACAATAACATTGATAAATTGTTATCAGCCACCTGTCTGCATAAGAAATAGGCAAGTGATGAAAAAAGGAATTCTATGCAGTTTGATCAAACGGGGAAGAAGCAACTAGATTGTCTCCTTCACAGTCTCACAGAAACAGATAAAATTTATAGAAATGAAAGTCAGTTGAATATATGTAGATTTAACCTGTGCTACAAGTGGCTCAGGAGGGGCTGATCTCCACTTTTAGCTTTCTTGACCTCCTAGGAAGGGGGAGGCAGCCCTAGCCCCTCAGCTTCCATTCCCAATATGAGGAAGTTGTTCTCAATTTGAGAGAGGCCTCCAACTTCATAGAAAGTCTGCTTCAAAATCATGCAGTACACAAGTGTTCACTTATCAAAATATATGTATTTGTTATTTTTATATATTTTAATTCAGCAATAACACTGAGAAGGTGATACCCAAGGTATTTATAGAATTCATCACCGGGTAGTGAAATTAGAGCATTAATTTTACTCACTTTTTCTACAGTGAGTGCAAATTACTTTGACTTTTTTCTACATAAATTTTATTACCAGAAAAAAAAAGGTTAAGAAAATTGAATTTTATTTGCTTAGCAAACAAAATATTTGAGTATACTTGGTTTCTTGAGACACCTGCCTTCCAAGACAGAATGCTTGTAGTACAGTTTTATAGCCAAACGTATGTAGCGGCATAAGGTAAACACATGCCAGCTGAATATAGATAGACGCTTTTGGGAACATGTAAAAGAAAGGTTCTTGTATTCTGAAAAATCAAAAAAAGATACAGATTGTGGGTATACAATTATGAAGCTCCACACTATGAGGACTTCCTTAAAACACAACTGTTCAAATGAGACCTTTTGGCAGGGGTTTTATGAAGATTTAAGTGGTAAACAACAACAACAAAAAGTAAATAAAGTTCAAGATGTTAATTAAAGCAGAAAACAAGCCAATAATCTATCCATTAAGAAAGTTTTATTTTACATAAACCCACTTTATAAAAGGATGCTACTGGGTATGAACATGCATAAATATATCTGTGTATATGTTTATTAATCTTTCTACATTTAAAACAGAGCTCAACAAATACTACCAATCTCATGGGTTAATGTAGTAAAGGTGATAAAAAGCTATGTAGAAAGACAGCTTATAGGTTATGAGCATTATTACTATCAAAGGATTTAATGTACAGTATCTATCTACCTTAAAAATTTTAGCATAAATTTTCTTTGGAGCTGCTAGGATGACTTTAGTTCAGACTTACCTGAACTCAAAAATTAGCCATTAATTCAGAAAAAAGTAAAATGTCCTTACCGAAACACTTTATTTAAATAGATTAAAATTCTGTTATTTGTACAACTAGTTGTACAAAACAACAGGTTCTGGTTATGGAAAGAAAGGCACAGAAGGATTTAGCAATACCTGTATGACAATAGCAATTTGAAGAGATTTTTAGCTACTAGTTTGCATAGTCTTAAGAATTATCTTTCTTTCAATGAGTTATGGAGAAGGAAAATAAAGAATTCTCAGGTAACACATTATTAATAGTCTTTTGAGAGAAGTCCCATATGAGAAGTCTAGTGAAAATTAGTCTTACTTAAAAATATATATATATATATGTATATATAGACAAAATATTTTTTTCTATTTTAATGTTAAACTGAAATAAGGTACCAAGTTGTTATTTTCTACTAAAATTATCTATCTTTTTAAAATGATAATGATTAATGTGATCAGGGTGTCAGTGGAATTTTAGCCTCTAAAGACAGAAAATGCTATGTTTTCTCCCACAATCTGTGCATTTGTAATTTAAAAAATGTTTTAAAACATGTATCTCATACTTCTATATCATAATGGTTGTTCTTAGTGCATGTGATTGCAGCATGCAAAACACGATCATCAAATTAAGGGATCAGATTTTTTCAGTGTGAATCAACATGCAGACTACAGGGACTCCAAATAATTTATGTAACCTACCACCTCCAAAATTGACAGACATCTTTTCATCACATGGAGGAAATGAGGGGAAAAAATGTATGTATATATGCACACACACACAATGAAGTAGGAGCCAGACAGCATAATACATTTCTAGAATATAAAGATATGTTTTATATTCATAAGAATTTCCTCAACCAAATACATCTTTTACACGTAAATGAGTTGTATGTGTACAACAGTTTTTAATACTTTGACAGAATTGCAGAGTACTCCTGGCTAAGTGACAATTAGGCCCCCTTTTAAGTTATACTTTGTATCTGTGGCCTTTTTAACCAATCAGTGTGTGTACTGTTTCATTGGTATCTACTATTATTTATCAAATGGTACACACCTACTGTGTATCATGCCACACATGATGTATGTGTGAGATACTTAGGGAGATAATATATCTCCACTCATGTACACATATGACTTTTTTAAATCTGAAATTTGGATATAACAAGTACCCTGTTTTTTATGTGGTTACTCTTGAACAGGAGGGAACAGTACCTGAACAAAAAAGAGCAATGCAAAGGCCCTGAGATAGTACGTGCTGAGCCCAATGCAGAGAATGATAGTGTTTTAGGAGCAGAGTGAGGACTGAGGAAAGGAGAGGAATGTGGGAAGATGCAGGGGCAGCCAGATTCCTGACCCACAAAAGACTTTGTAGGCCTTGGTAAAGAATTTGGATTTTGTTTTGAGAGTGATGAGGAATTTCAAGCAAGATATGAAAGGATTTGATGTATGGTTTTAAGAAGAAGCCTTGTTGGAGAAGGGATTGTAAAACGGCAGAGTAGAAGCAAGGAGACAAGGAACACAGCTTTTGCAGGAGCATAGCAGTGACTAGAAACTGAGATAGTGAGAGTAGAGTGGGTGGGGATGTATTTTGGAGGGAGAACCGAGTAGTCATGCTGATGGATGCATTTAAGAAAAAGAGGAATCTCAGATGACTGGGAATCTTTAGCCTGATCTACTCTTTTGGTCAGCTTTTTCACTCCTGTGACTAGAAGAACTGACCACAACAATTTTAGGGGAGGAAAAGTGTATCTAGGGGCTCACAGATTCAGAAGTCTCATTCCATAGACAGTCGGCTTCATTCCTCAGGGCTCAAGGTCAGGCAGGACAATGTAGTGGAAGAGTATGGTGGAGGGAAATAGCTCACATGATGATCAGGCAGCAGAGAGAGACTGCACTCACCAGATACCAAATATATACCCCAAAGGCATGCCCACAGGGACCCAACTCCTCCAGCCACACCCTATCTGCCTTTAGCTACCACTCAATTAATCCCATCAGGGGATTGGTTCACTGATTGGGTTAAGGCTTTCATAACCCATTTCTCCTCTAAACCTTCTTTCATTGTCTCACACATGAGCTTTTGGGGGCCACCTCACATCCAACCATAATGTCTACCATTCTTAGAGTGCCATTTACTGCTACTCAGAAGAATAACATTTGTGCGGTAGTTAAGCTTGAAATCTCCATGACACACATAAGAGAAGAGGTGGTAATGGGGACATCAGAGGAGAATGTAGAGCAGAGGAAATAAAAGTGTGAGTCATTAGCAAATAGATGTGATTTAAAGTCATAGAATCATATTAGATAACATAGAAGTCAAGTATCAATAGAGAACTAACCCCTGGGAAAGTCTAACATGTAGAGAACATGAAGAGAAGGAAAGGACAGACACCAAAGAGAGTAAGACTAACCACAAACAAGTTTCCACAAAAAACAGAAGAGGGCATAAGCCAAAGACATGTGGCAAAACATGTCCACACAGGAATATTATATATAGTCCTCATGCTGTCTGACCTTTCCAGAGCATTGGACAAAGAATTATTTTATGATTCTATTTGGGTTTAGGAAATACTTTTGAAAGTTAAAGTTTTCCTTTATAGATTGTTTTCTCTCAGCCTTCTCTTTAACAAATGAATAAAATGAATTGCACCCTTCAGATACAATTCAAGAAAGAAATTATATTTATTACCAAGTGGCAGGCACTTCATTTATTCTCATAAACAAAAACAACAACAAAGTTCTTAATTCTTGAGAGCTTAGAATCTTTGTAAAATAATAAAGAACAAAAGAAAATGCTTTGGTTCATTCTTTTATATAACCTATCATTTTGAACCTTCAATTAGTGAATTCTTAATAGATGTTTATGGCAATGATTAGACATGAGTTTTGTTTTTTTTTTTTTTAGTGAAGTTCACTACATTAAAATGCATTAAAAGATGTAGGAAATATACAGAATATAGAACCCAGGAATAAAAGGTGAAGAAGTTTGTACAACTAGAGAACCAAATAAGCCACCAATATACTGTGGAGAATCCAAGTAGGTGTAGTCATTGCTAATATTTCATGGTTCTCCAAACAAGGCAGTCCTCTCTTTCTAGTTTATCGTTTTTGGATGTAAGTTTTCAGAATATCCTTTTATTATTTGTGGTTCAAAAATGTTATTTTTCATTTTGCTTTAATTCTTAATGAAGGTTCAGGTACAACATAGACAACATATATTCCCCTTAGAAACTGGATATAAGAAATATAGGAAATGGAATTTTATTTCTTAAATTTACTCACTTTTCCTTATAGAGCACAGTTGCTAAAATCATTATCCTTGGGAATGATAGAATGTTATTAACTTTTTTTATTTCTTGCCTCCATAACTATATTGGATTTTTGGTACCATGACAGAATATTTTTTATTTAAAAATGGGTATGTTTCTGAAAACAGCATTATTATTTTCTTTTCACTATCATCAGCATCTACAACTAAAACTTTAAAGCATTTGTCAAATGGTTCTAGGGAAATTGCTTTACCTAACATCGCTGAACAATAAAATCTAGGTGAATGTTATTTATATGGATTCTACTTAGAGCAATTTTACAAGGTGAGTTCAAAGTGAACTACATATGGGTTACTCTGAAAGATGCCCTACTAAATGTTTTTCAAGATTTTATTTTTTTCCTTTCTTTCTAACAGGAGGACTATACTGACTGTGGTGGAGTTTCTGGATTAAATCCCTCCCTGTGGTCTATCTTTGGACTCCAGTTCCTACTACTTTGGCTGGTATCTGGCAGCAGACGCTACCTATTGTGACCTAAAACCAAAAGCAGCATAAGTCAAGTCCAGACCCTGCCAACACATGAGCCCTCAATTACATTAAAATAGGGCCAACTGTCCAATCAGCAGAACATTAGCTGGGCCTGTACCATGCGTAACTCTAAGGCACAGATTCATAAGGCACCCACTGGCTGCATGTCAGGGTGTCAGACCCTTAAACTTGTGTGAATGCTGCATAATCTATGTATAACATCAAAGCAAAATTCTATATGTGCTCTATTGGAAAATTTGGGAGTTTGTTGTTGCTTTGTTGGTGATTACATGTAAAAGGGCTCCCCATGCAATTGTTTATGAATCCTAAGAAATGTCTTGATTTTGACCTAGAATTTCAACTTGCTGCAATTTTACCAAGAAAATCTCTAGGGGTGGGGGGAGTTATTTTTGCCTTCACTTATTCTTCTGTTCAGAATTCCTGCTTTGGGTAGTTAGAGAGGGATGGCAGGAAAGAGTAGTAACATTGATCTAAACTGTTGAAATATAAAAAAATGACTAATTTTCTACCAAAAATTAGCCATGAATAAAATGCCTTATGAAGAATGACTTCTCTGCCAAAAACAAAACACAATTGATGACCAATTAAATTTTGGTGGGGTAATAAATTGATGGTTTGACAATGTTAACTGAGAAACTATTAAACTAAAGGTGCTTGCGGGTGAAATTTGAACATGTGACGTATTTCCTCATAAATGTAAGCCCTTAAACGCTTTGACGTAATGTCCTTTTGTTCACAGTACAGTTATGTAGTGCTAGCCAGATATTTAAAAATGCTCTAAGAAAAGCTTGTTGGGGGGAGGGGAATGTTTTTCTTGTGACAAATGAACTTGGGTTACCAAGGGTATTTTGCATGATGCTGCTGCTATTTTAACTTTTTGGTTTTTCTCTTACTGTAGAGTGTAGTCCATTGAAAAGTTAACTGAGTGACGTTATTGTCATGTAAGAATCTGAACCTTGCGTTGTAAATGCACTTAAGTCATCTTTAAAAACATTGTTAAACTACTCTGAATATACTGTGCAATGTAAATGCTGAATGACTGGGTCAGGTAAACGGTGAAATGAGAAATAATGGATTTTATACAGATTCGTGCTTTTGCCTGAAAACCTATGTACAGATATTTTAAGTACATAAATCAGATTTAACACATTTATTTTTTGAAAAGTACATATATGTTCTCAATGAAGATTCATCCTAGGTTTCCTCTTTGTTCATTTCAATAGTAGCATGTACAATCCCAAAATTGCTGCTGCTGCTGCTTCTGTCCCTCCATTTTAAATGATATAATCATTTAACCAATGGTTCCATGGAATTTGGTGAGGGTTTTACAATAATCTGAACAAATAGGAAACCTTGAATCTATATGTATGCACATGAACACTTGATTGTGAATAAAATTTGTTTTTATACAGCCTCATTGGTGAAAATGGTTAGTGTAGTAAATTGGAAATTTCATTATAGATTATATAGTAGCAAAATATTATTTATGCTTTTAAATTATTTTCAGGAATAAACAGTATTTGAAGAAAGGATAAAAACAATGAATGTGTAATTCTAGGAATAGTGAATAATTTTATTGAAGGCTGAAAGTATAAAGATATTTTTATGATAAAATGCATTTGTTTTCCAAACATGCCAACTATTGGTGTGTGTATATGCTGGAAATTTTCTTATGTATCATTTTAAAGTCAAAGTTATTTACATTATCCAGCATGCTTTAATATGTTCCACATATCAATGATATAACCAATTCTTTAGTAATGTTTAAAAGATATATTTGTTTTTAGTTTTGCATACATTTGTAACTCCCTCCTATACCTGATAGATCCTAAGTACCATTCGTTCGTGTATATTTCCTTATTTAAGATTTTTTTTTAATTTAAAATGGGGGGAAGGGGAAATAGAATCACTTTGCCAACTATTGTTCTAAGAATTGACATCAGTTACCATTTCTAACACATTGTTGTGATTTTGTAGTCCATTCATAACTGGTATTGACATTTTAGAAAACACCAAAGTGATTTAAAATATTAGTAATGATATGTTTAAATCATGTTGTTTGTTAATGAAATATTTAAAACTTATTAACTTTTGCTAGACCATTTTAAATCATGAAAGTGTTGGAAAGGGAATATCAAAATATAATACTGTTAGTTTGTGTCTATAAATAACGCACATTAAAACAATTGAATTGCTTCCAGCATACAACAAAACTACCTTAAAATCATTTTCAAATTCTGTTAAATATATCTTCGTAGTTAATGTCATTTATATAGTCTGTTTTCATCAACTGCATTATTCTTGTATTGATCACAGTTAAACTTGGCATCTAGTGGCAGGGCCCTATTTAATTATAAAACTATGACGTGACAGCCATACACATGGTAACAAATTGGGTATGAACATGCTCTCTGACTAAAAACTGTCTTCATGATGTAGCAGTCTTCTGCTTTTAGCACGCTTTTTGTTGTTGTTGTTGTTAAAAGACAGTGACATTCATCCCATTAAATTATTATGTTAAATTTTCTATTTTTCTGTGAACTCTGTCCATAAGAACTTAGATTTTTTTTCTGGTATTAGTATTGACTTCCAAAGACTGAACAGTTTAAGAGATCAATAAAAAGCTTTTTAAGCTTTTTTTCTAACTTATTTAATTTTTAGTATACTCATGTAGTTTAATGTAGTTTGTCACTAAAACAAAATAAAAAAAAAAGTCTTGCTTTGGTGTTGCCGAACAAGAATTTTGCATTACTGGTTTCTTTATCTTTTCTTCATTTGAACAACCAGCATTACTGCCAAACACCAATCGTGGTCCATATTTGTAACGAGTTTTTAACATGACATAGTTAGCAAGTTTGATCGAAAAGATATTTAGGTCCTGGGCCTATAAGATTTTAGTATGATCTTTTTTCATGTTTCTAATGCTTGAGGCATTCTTGCTTAACTTGGAGAAAAACAAAACAGTGTTGCTGCCATTTGTAAGTTTTCCTATTTATAATATTCTTTTATTGACCTTCAAACTGGCCTTATGGGGTTCAAATAGGCAGTATCCCTTTTAAGTGACCTTTGCAACCCAAGTGTTACTTGCTTATTTGATGCTCTCTTGTATTTTACATCTCATTTAAATCTTTGTCTTGTCTTCAACAAAGCTAAAATTCTGTGTCTTAATTTAAAATTCTTAAGCTATTCCATTGATCATATTAGTTGACATTAAAAATCTCTAAAGGTATAGCATCTGACCTAGGGCGAAAAAATGGATTTTTTTGCTTTTTCAATTGCCCAAATCACCACTATTTCATTATTGTCTGGAACTTCCATTGTTTTCCATAGCAGAATGTTAATATTGTTAATATCCACTGTACATTTCTGTAAAGAGCAAATAAAAAGTATCAAGAATTTAAAAATTCCAGAACTTTGAAGAATTACACTGTCCTTACCAATGGTTACATCTACCTTTTAAGTTCACATAAAAGAAATTATCTCAAATTCCACTGAGACTAATGAGATACTGTCTTGTATAGATGCCAACGGAGTTTACAGTGTGACCTGGCAAAATTATCTTTTTTGTTGTGTTGTGTGATTGTTGGATCATGCTTTTAGGGAAACTTTTAATGAAACGCCCAGTGTGCATCCATGCAAAAGACCAAGTGGCTTTTGTGAACAATAGCTCTTTTCTCCCCTTTATTATGTTCTCTTGACACTTTTGTGGAAATTAACTAGTCTGATAAAAACATTTTGTAAAAATTTGTATAATACTGTTATAAAAATATTTATAATCCCAGAAAATGTTGTGTTAAATCTTGTGCAAAAACAGTATATTCAGAATAAAAGTTTATCATTTAAAGTCACCACACAGCTTGGATTATTTGATTTTTGTTTTAAGATTCAGTTGAAAAAGACAGAGACCTCTGTTATAAATGTATTTTAGGGAAGCAGGTGTTCTAGTGATAAGGATTCTGGATTTTGGAAATAAAATTTAGGATTATGGAAGTGTTTTTTTTACAGTTAAAAACATGCTTGCAGGGGCTGGGATTGTGGCTCAGCGGTAGAGCGCTTGCCTCGCATGCGTGAGGCCCTGGGTTCGATCCTCAGCACCATATACAGAGCAATAAAATAAAGACATTGTGTCCATCTACAAAAAAATTTAAAAAAAAAAAAATGCTTGCAACTTTTCTTAAAAACTTTTAAGAAAAAAGGTTTTTTAAATTTTTTTTATCTGTTTTAATTCATTATATATGATAGCAGAATGCATTTTGATTCATTGTACACAAATGGAACACAACTTTTCATTTCTCTGGTTGTACACAATGTAGAGTCACGCCACATGTGCAGTCATACGTATACCTAGTGTAATGATGTTCATCTCATTCCAAATTCCAAACTCCCTCACTTGTGCCTTCTCCATGAAGGTCATTTAGGAACTTAATATTAAATCAGACTTTGGACTACTATTATGAAAAAAATTTCCTAGGCAAAATTAATGTTTCATTTCTCAAAGACCTTGAGACATAGTTTGAAAGAAATTAGAATAGCCGAAATATGCATATCTTTTATACACCTAACATTTAAATATTTCTAGCAATTTTATAGCAGAAACAGCTGAAACAATGGAGTGTAACATAAGAAGTTTTATAAAGAAGCTGAGTGAGGTTCCTTTTATATTTACAACAGTTCCCTCCTCCTCATAGTCACCTAATAAAGTCTTGGGCCCGACATCGTGTGGAATCCAACATAACCTAAGCCTACCTGGCTTTTGCTTTCTGAAGAATCCCACAAACTAGAACAAAATACCTAGGTCCTTATCTTTTATTTATTTTGTGGTTCCCAGGCCCTCATACATGCTGGACAAGCCCTATATCCCCAGCCATTGACCCCCATATCTGATAGATAAAGTCATTTTAAAAGAAAAAAATACTTAAAAATATAAAGTAGATAGTATTGGTTTTCTGAACATCTGGCTTCATTCTGTACCAATGTATCTTCTCAATCATGTAACTCCCCAGAGATCCTCATTTCCTCCATCAATCTTATTGACCCCATCCCCACCTCTTCCCATGGTCCCTAGCTTCATCAGTTTGTCTTTATCAAGCATATTCAGTCTCATTACTTTGCAGCCTTTTTGTCCCCCTCTACCTGCAAATGCATTCAGAATACCTCTATTTAAAATAAGCAGAACAAATATCCCATTAATCTTATCTTCCTAGATTTGTAAATCTAGAATTAAAGTACTCACATGTACATCCATGAATACATATGTGGTAGTGTTTTCTCTTTGCATTATACTCAATAAGGCCTTAGAATTTTGGTTCTGTAAGGAACATTATCTGTGACCTCTAGTTTTATACTACTGAAAATTTTTAATTATTGACAATAAATAACAAAATCAAGGTCTTGAGTGTTTGATTCCTGAAACCTAAACCACTCCTTTATGACAGTGGTTCCATACACCAGCTCAGCAGCATGGTGAACTAAAGACAATGTATAGATTGGAGAAAAATTGGAGCAAGATTGCTAACTTTTGCTTGAAAGGACTTCTCTTTTCCAGATATTCTCTTTCTCATAATTGTTTAAGAAAAAGTGACGTTTCTTTGTGAAAGTATGGCATAATTGATTCTAAAACTACTTTAAACAACAAAATAAAGTATTAGTGCAGGGTGTGCTCTGGTAATCCCAGTGACTTTGGAAAATAAGGCAGGAGCACTGCAAGTTCAAGGCCAGTCTCAGAGGGGTCCCAATTTAGTGAGACCCTGTCTCAAAATTAAAAAAAAAAATGTAAAGGACTAGGCTGTTAGCTCTGTGATAAATCACTCCTGGGTTTAATCCCCAGTACCATAAATAAAGTGTTAGCAAATTTATATAATTTGTTGTTATCTCTGCTCCCTTCTCCCTTTTTCATTTACAATTATCCTTATCCATAAAATTTCTAAACCCAGTAACTACTACCCTAGACCTCAGTGTTAAGGCCATGTAGCCAAGTGGTAACTATAATCCAATGATTACATACGGACCCTGACTTCATCACTTACTAGCTATGAACCATGAACAAGTTATATAATGTCGCTAAGTCTCAATTTCCTTATCCCCCAAACTATAAATAATATCTACATTGTAGAACTGTCATGACAATTAAGTGATATGATTGATGTAAGGCACTTAGTACAGGGCCCAGCACTGCATAAGCACATAATGATGCCATCCATTAGCACTATGAATGCTTACCATTACATTCATCTTCTTGATCATCACAATCTTGTGTTGGATCCCTAAATATTCTAACCATATGTACCATTAGTGTGTTATCTAAAACAGTCATTCCTTATTCACCTGAAATGTTAGAAGTAGAGACTTACACAAGATAAAAATAGTACCTTCCCTTATGGAACTATTGGCTAAGAATATTGAAAATGTAATAAGCACAATAGCATAAGAAGTACTATGGTATAGGAAATAAATAAGAGTTACAGAAGTGTACCCCAGCAAGACTCAACTGGCTAGAGAGGATTCCCACAAAGTAAACCGAGGGAAGCGCTGATACAAATAGAGAAATGTATGTGAAAGCCAAGAGACATGCAAGGAATTGTAAGTAGCTAAATGACAATTCAGCATGGCTGGAGGGCTGGATGAGGAGTGCAAGATGGGGCTGAGGAGACCAAGAGCCAGAGCCAGGACTGCTCCTGGATTACATGGCTATCTGGGTATTTAGAAACCACTGAAGATTTGTATGCAGAAAACAGTTTGATCATGGTTGCATTTCCAGACAACCATGCTGTGGAATATGAGCTGTTGATAGAAAAACACCTACAAAAAGAATATCAACTAAGAGATTAAGATGAGAAAATCTTGTTAACTAATTTTTGAAATATTTAGAAGAGAAAAAAGAAGTGACTGCATGATTCATAGGGTTTTCTTTGTTTTGTTTTGTTTTGTTTTGCAAAAAAGGAACAAACTTACAATTTCTTTCAGGGTTCTGAAGTTTTTGGGGTTAGTGGAGCAATCCCCAACTGTGAATGCAAGTTATTTTTGAATTGTACTTTATAAAAACCTATCCAAATGATGGTTATTGGTTCAATTTTACTTGAACACATTTTTCAAACATACTCTGATTCCAACTCAACTATGGTCTTCAGGGCTATTTATTTATTTATTTGTCTAGATTATACAGCTGCACATACCTAATAAAGTTCTCATTTATTGTAGTTAATGATCAGAACTACTATTAGAATAGTAAAAACAGGACATTCTATTCCTATTTCAGTCATACTAATATCAAAAGTCTCACACAGTTAAACTAAGATTTCTTTATATTATCAGAGAACCTTTGCAATTAGGTTCATTCTTACAGTAAATAGTACCTACTGTCAGAATAAGGTGAGAAAGTGCTATTGACAATCCAATTTCTTTATATATTATTTAATTAAATAATGACTTAATAAAATTGAAAGCTAATCAAGACTTTTAAAGACCCACTTAAAAGATAAATGCCTTGGATTAACTTTAGATTGCCTGTTCATCCTGTTCCACTGGACTGCACATGACTGAGACTGAGAGAGATCATTTGGTACATGGTAGAAATTCCAGGCTCTGCCACCAGATTAGGGATCCACATTCCAGCTACCCCAACTTGACATATTATGTGACATCTCTAACTTTCTATGCCTTGTCTGTCTGATTTATTCTGTTCACTCAATAAATATTTGTTAATAGTCACTGTCTAATAAAGCTTTTACTTCTTACTCTATCATTCTGATGCTGCAGGTTTCAGGAATACCTAGAGAAGCTTCATGTTATGTAACACATTTGTCAGAACTTTACAATTTTCATTCTGCTGACATGTTGAAAAACACAAAAGTAGCACGAGCTATGGGAAAGTACAAAGAAAATATTCATCTGAATAGGGTATAAATAAGCATACTATGACTAACTCTAACAAAGCACTACGCAATAAAAATGCTTGGGAACAAAGCGCTGATGGCAGGCAAAAAAGAACCCGCTGGAAACTGAGATGGTTTTAGTGACTGAGCTGGGGAAAAGGTAGATGGAAGATTCATACTGTCATGGGTGTCTTCATCCAAATGTCAAACAATTAGACATCTGGAGCACCTCAGATAGAGCTGAAATAATGGTGAGGCAGTGATGATGTTAGCTCTGGGAGAATGTTTGACTTCAGCTAAGAGCTTAGTGGTGAAAAAGAAGGAACTTCCTTTTAAACTGTCAGGACTGTGTAAGTTTCTCTCAACCAAAATTCATTCCCTCATTCATTTTCTTGTTTTATCATAAAACAGAAATTCAGCCGAAATTTTTCTGAGCACATTTGCCACTTACTCTCCCAACATTAATTCTTTTTTTAAAAAAATATTCTTGTAGTTGTTGATGGATCTTTATTTTATTCAATTATTATTTATATGTGGTGCTGAGGATCAAACCCAGTGCCTCACATATGCTAGGCAAGTGCTCTACCACTGAGCTACAGCCCCAGCCCCCAACATTAATTCTTGATCTCCTGAAACGTCATCTTTCCTCTAGGAAAACTGCTCTTGATGACCACTTAGTTGTTCGTTCCAATCTCACTGTGTTCTATCAACTTCCTTCTTCCTAAAGCTTGGACTACACTGCATTCCATGTTTCACTGTCTTCTCACTCTCCTCCTCTATTTCTGTTCCTGCTCAAGATCTTGCAACTCATCCGTTCCTTCAATGTTGATATTTAGAAAGTACAGAACCAAAGGTAAAACTTATCTCAATCTATATTCTTTACCATCTGATTTTATTAAATTTCATGACTTCTTATCTGCTATTGGGTCCAAATTTCTAATTGGCATTGGATAGTTAGACCTAGGTGTCTTAAATATATTTCACATTTAACATGCCAAGAAAATTACTACCATCCATTTCTCAAAATATATCTTTTTTGTTTTTGTTTTCTTCATCTCAGGACCTAGGCAGAGGTACAAAGCCAAGTAAGCTAGAAACTTGGTGTCATTTTCAAATTCTTACAAATCTACCTCTTAAAACCCTTTTTATTCCTCACTGCTTCCCATGTCTAGTATTACTTTCTTGCTTCAGAATTTTGACAACTCTTGCACTATTTAAATGGTTCCCAAGTGGTTTCCCTACTTTTGGTTTCTTTGCACTGCAATTCATCCTCCATGCTATTCATTTTTCTAAAGTTTACCTCCAATCACATCTTCCTGTTTAAAAATATTCTGTGACTCCCTGTTGCCTATAAAACAAAATATAAGTGCCTTAGGAGGACACAAGATACCAGTTAGAAGCTGTCCTCTGACTAAATATGACTTCATGTCTCCCTCAATCCCATCACAACACCAATTTTAACTCAAACCTTACCACATTACCTAAAATTCTCCAAGTAGATACACTAATTTGTGATTCAGTGCCTGAACACGATTCCCACAAGGCTTTCTCCTAACTGCCCCTATTAATAATTATACTTCAATACACAGTTCCAGTGCTACCAACTCTCTGGAGCCTTCCCTGATGTCCAAAACAACCATATCTCCTACAAACTGTCATAATAATTGAAACATGTCTCTGTTATAATCCATAAAAATGTGGTATACTTTTAAAAAAAATGTACTTTAGAATTTAAGAACACTTGGTTTCAACCATAGATTTGAGTTTTACTATTATGACCATAGGGAATTTATTTAACATCTCATGCATCAGTATCTTCAACTATAAGTTGTCACAACATTTCCTTTGCAATACTTTCATATCAATTATTAGTGAGATAAGATGAACATAAAATAGGGGCTTAATAGATAATACCAACTTTTTAGTAAAACAGGCACCTAATCTAATAACCATACTCTCACACTGGTAGAAAACAAGAACGCTTCTATTTTAATTTTTAAAATAACATTTTCATCTTAGTTTAATGTTTAAACTGTCTATATGCCAGAGATCCTCTTCTACTTATCTACTGTAGCATCATTACACCTAGTATAACTCCATGTCAGATCAGGAAAACCTAATGGGACATGTCAACCAGCATCTCAGACTAACTCATCCATTCCTCAAGAATTTACTACTAGATTCTTGATTTACTTTGGTTTTAATTACTCTAGAATCTTGGCATTTGTATCATACAAATATCTCGTCACATATTGAATCAGAGTTAAAAATTAGAATTCTGGAAATAGCAAAAACCAGCCAGGCCAAACTCATAAACTGGCAGATTAGATGGATCATTCTTAAATTTAAAAAAAGGTATGATTCAAAAATAAATAAATGACTTAAACTAGGACACAAAACTTGAATTCAGGAGCAAGTCTGATTTTATACAGAGCCATTAAGTTACTGATGTTACAAGCAGGGCAAGAGAATATAGTTGTTCATATTTCACCTGTCTTGAACACTGCCTGCTCTATAACTAAGCAAAATCGTAGTGGAAAATGTTTCTTTAAAAAAAAACTAATTCTTTACTGCCTTGATATTTCAAACTTTCTACAATGAAATGTCACTGCACCTAACTGGTCTTAAATTGAGGAAAAGAGCAAGATGGTGAAGCAGTGTCAGCATATTTATATTATTGATTACGGAAAAGTGCACATTATATACCAAATATGTTACCAGAAATAGCTAAACTATAGCCCACAATGGACTATGAACTATATAATTCAGTAAGAGGTTTCAGCATATATTTTTATTATATTCCTCATCTATTAGTGGAATTAAAATTCACAAGATACTGATTAAGCTAAATCTGAAAACATATAGCTCCAAGCTGTCTCCAAATATTTAAATTGTGCTTTCAAAACCATGGTGTGCTCCTCAGTATCCAAGTGCTTGCTTAATAACCTCTTCAAACAGTTTTGTCTTAGCACTTAGCACATTTCACGCCAGGGGAGACCCTTCAGGTGAAGAGTTATAATAAGGCTGTTTTAGTCAGCTTTTCCGCTGCTGTGAGTCAAATATCTGACTGTAATAATTTTAGGCGAGGAAAAGTTTATCTGGGGGCTCACCATGTGAGAGGTCTCAGTTCATGGAGAGCAGGCTCCATTGCTCTGGCTCGCGTTCAGGCAGAACATCATGGCGGAATGTGCGGCACGGAGACGCAGCTCGCATCATGATCTGAAAGCAGAGCAAGACTCCGCTTGAGGGATACAAATATATATCCCAAAGCCACACCCCCAATGAACCACTTCTTCCAGTGACAACCCACCTGCCTCCAGTTACCATTCAGTTAATCAACTGGGATTAATTCACTGATTAGGTTAACGCGATGCTCCTACCATTTCTCCTCTACAGCTTCTTGCATTGTCTCACCCAGGAGCTTTTGGAGGATGACCCATCTAAATAATAACAAAGGCATTAAATTTGAATGTGTCCCCAGCAGCTGGATTGTTGCTGCTCTGAACAAACCCGAGTCACTCCCTCTAATCTGAAGGAAGGAATGTGATGTTGAGGTCTGTCAAGCCCTTCTGTGTTTGTCCCATGGGGATATCAAGAACCTGGGGTAGCACTGAATAATTTGTTAGAAATCTGGAGCCCACTGATCAGTTCCATTGTTCATTCGTGTTATGGATGTATTTATTCTGTCACAATGGAGCAGTTGCATATATCAGAGCACACCTGCAACTGAATAATCAGGAGCTACCTCCTCCTTAACCTCTCCCTGTATTGTCACTGATTGAAAAAGAGGAATGTGGTTTTCGTGGAGAAATTCCATTGAGACTCCGAGCCCCATTCTATTTCTTCTAACGTATTAGGAGTTATTCCTAGTGTTTCAAAACCTTCAGTGACTCAAGTTGTCATTAATTTTTGTGTTTCTCTTCTAGACGTTTGCTATATATTTTTTAGGAAAGTTTTTTATTGTGTCTTTTATGTGGTAGGATCAACATGTACATAAAAATAATTTATTAAAATGTATTCACTAATGCTTTGACCTCCATATTTGCTGAATTAAAGATCAATCTAGACTATTACTAATTTAACTTAAATGTCTTACAGATAACAACAAAATTTCTTCCTATTATTTCCTAAGCAGTATATAAATCTATTATTATCCATATAAGACTTCAGCTTTTTAATATTGTTTTACTCCTTAGGTATAGGGAATTGACTACATATGATATTAATTGCCTAGGTCTGCCATAAATTACCATGAAATAGATAACTTAAAAACAATAGAAATTTATTCTCAGTTTTGGAGGTCAAAATGCCTAAATCAAGTTGTGATCAGGACCACTCTCTCCTGAACCTCTAAGAGTCCTTTCCTGCCTGTTCCAGCTTTTGTTGCTATAGGCCTTCCTGGGCTAGTGGCATCCTACTTCTAATTTCTGTGTTTTTTGTCTCTTTCTCTTTTAAGACCACATATCATGGGATTTAAGGTCTTCCCTAAATCCAGGAATAATCTCATCTTGAGATCCTGAACTTATTTATATGTGAAAAGACCTCGTATCCAAATAAGGTCATATTCACAGATCCCAGGGATTAGAATTTAGTCATAACCTTTGGAGGATGTAATTCAAGCCATTACACATATTCCCTTGGCATTGTGATAATTGCCTAAATAATGCTTATTATGAGTTCTAAACTTTATAATCTTGCTTTGATTTTTCTTTATGTCTAGGTTCTTATATCCAATTTGATATGTTAAATAGACAATTGCACTCCTCTGTGTGTGTGGAGGCACGCATTCCCCCATCATCAGGAGAATCTACTGTTTGTAACTCATAGCTAAGACTTTCCCCAGGGATTGCCTTTGGGTGTGGAAATCTACTTTTATCCAAGTAATACCCATATCCAAGGTGTTGGATGGGAGGTTACAAAGAATCGGAATACATATCTCAGTTCTCTGCATCTGTCAAGGACCATCCTAGCTCCAGAACTTCAAGTGAGATTGACACCTCTGTTGCAACTGTGCAACACAACTCTCTCTTTTCCATCCTGCTTCTTTCCTTACTCCACAAGTATTATTCCTACCAGCTGTTTGCAATAAACCACTTGTATGCAAGTGATTGTGGAGTCTGTTCCTGTAGAAGCCAACCTGGGAAAAGAAGCATCTCTAATTTAGTATGTCCTAGCACTGTTCTTATTGTAATGCATCCTCCACCACCTCTCATTCCCTCCCTTCCAGTAATACAGTTCCATCTCCCTGCCCAACTTATTAGGTGGCAGTATCCTCCACAGAGTTCTCAAGCCAAGAGAGCTGGGAGTCATCATTACCAATATCCTTTTTTCTTACCAATATTCTATTTTGAACAAGGCCAAGCAATTTCACTTCTAAATAATTTTGATATCTTTCTACTTTTCTCTGCTGCATTACCACTCCCTAATGTGATCATCAAAATAGTTCAGTTTTCCACTGAACCACTTCAAGTTACTATTATTGGGTTTGTGGGCAACTTACTTAACATTTCTAAGCCTCCACAAAATGGAGAGTATATAACCAACATAATAATGGTACCAATATTATAGAGTAAATGCATTAAATGAGTTAATACAGAAAGGTTAGAATAATACTTGACATATAGTAATGCTATGGTATTAGTCATAAATATCCTAAAATTTAATTAGATCATTTCTTATTGTGAAAAACCAAAAAATCACACAATTAAGTGAGAAGGCTTATCTGTGAACTAATTCATAGGTCAGCTGTGTCCTCACTATCAAACAATATATATCTTTAAGGCATATGAATAAACCATATCATTCCATATGGTAGAATCAAGAGTCAAATGAAAATACCATAGGAGTTTTATTAATTTATCTAAATAATTTATCTAAATAATAATTTTTGTCTTTTTGAAAGACAAAAATTGTCTTTCAAGAATAAGCTCCCATATTGCTCCCAGAAGACAGGTTAACAGTGCACTCCAGGAACACATGATGGGCTGACTGTTCCTGTACATGGCCATATTACTGCCTTCAATTTACTTACTTGTTAATTTCTTTAAAAACTCCTACACATGTACAAAACTACTTATTTGACTCTATTTTCTCTTGTCTGTCCCTTGTTCCTTTTGGTTTCCCTGAACCTGCGGTTAAAATGTGGTATTCAAAACTATGATCCATAGGCTTGAATGTGTGATTTGGTACCAGAAATTTTTTCTAAATAAAATAAGTATTAATACCATGAATTAGGTTTCTATGTCATCTTTTACATGACATTGAGAGTACAGTAAGGATAAGATGCAAACTCCAAATTTAAATCCAAAATAATGGCTAAATATATCATTTGAAGAAAGCCATATAATTACTCTTAACAACAATAGAATGGGAGACATGAGTACCTAAGCTTCAAGTTTTAAGTACAGTCATAGAAGGTTATGTGTTAAAGTTTAATAGAACTGAGCCACAGCTGCTTTATTAAAAACTTAAATCATTTCTGCTTTGTATTCTCATTATCTTATTAATATATCTAACAAGTTTTTAATGTTTACATACTATATAAAGAAATTGTTGAGTGGTAGATACTATTAATAAAATTTAGTTTAATCTCTCTATGTAGTTGGAAAAAAATGATTAATGTTGGAATACCCCTGTTCCAGAACAAGAAGAAATTGTCCAATTCTGCCTAGGTCCTATGTTGGGATTCAGAGAGATATAAGCATGGTAGAAATAAACATGACAATGATGGCAAAATATTTTCCCCAAATGCACAGAATTTCCATACATAAAGTTTCTATTTGCATTTGGTTCTATATAGGTCATGATTTGAAAATAAATGTACTCTCTGAAATTAAAATTACAAAATACTGCCGGGCGCAGTGGCGCACGCCTGTAATCCCAGCAGCTCAAGAGACTGAGACAGGAGGAACAGGAGTTCAAAGCCACCCTCAGCAATAGTGAGGCACTAAGCAACTCAGTGAGACCCTGTGTCTAAATAAAATACAAAAATAGGGCTGAGGATGTGGCTCAATGGTCAAGTGTCCCTGAGTTTAATCCCTGCTACCACCCCCCCAAAATATACAAAATGCAAGTACCTTCTTTGGATACTGGAGGGTAAAATTCTGGATATACTGCTCCAAATAATTTATTGAGTAGCCTTAATAAACTGCCAACTTTGGTAGCCTGAGCAGGAGAAAGTCCCATGGAGTACAGGATTCCATCTGCACAAGTACTTCTGCTGTTAAACTTTATGAATGTGCCAATCTACTAGTGCTCAAATTGCTTTCCCAAATTCGGGGTTCTTTGTGGAGATTGTGAGATGCTCCAGTAGGAGAATAACAGGGTGCTTAAGTAAGGGCATATAACTTTAAGCATGCGGATTCTCCTTATGGAGGGGAGGACAACTCAGAAATAACAATACAGATTTTTAAAAAATCTATGGAGGAAATTAAATGTGTAATCTTGCAGACCAAATGGGTACCTATGGAACATTAATCACGGGTCCAAAATTATCTATCTATTCCAGTCACAGCTCCAAAATTATTCACCTGTTCTACTAAGGGGTCAAGCATAACTTGTAGCTTTCTATGCTTAAGGTAGAAATACGATGTGAGGACTAAACCTAAGAACGCTCTGAAGGCACAAATGAATTGTGTGAGTAGGTTGTTAAGGCTATAGGGTTTCTACTCATGCTCCTCTCTACTTATCCCAACTGATGATCCACAAACTGCTCTTATGACCAGTTGAAAGGTAACACATAATTGTGAGCACTAGAGATAGCTTTGTAACTCATTAGTACCACTTATTGAAGAGTTCCACAGTATTAACTGAAGAACTATGAAATGAAATGAATAAAATAAATACTCTGTAAGCAGACAGTCAGCATCATGCCTTAGTCTGAGATCAGAATCTACAATGGGATATTAAGTAATTTCTCATTCAGATGAGAAGGGGCTTAGGAAAGGTAGTATTGGAAGACAGGTAATCTGAAAATTTGAGGAATACTCATGTGGTTGAGTTTCTAAGAAATGACTAAAATCTATAAATAAATATTTTCCCTTAGGAAAGACTACCAGATATTCCTCTTAGGAAATGACATTTAATAATTGGAATGTAAGACCTAAATTTACTTCTGAATATTATGTGCCCCCTTAACATCTAAAGGTGGGACAGTTTGAGGGCCCAAGCACAAGTTCTCTTCCCATTCTGCTCCTGGGATAAGGTCCCCTTCTTATCAAATCAACCAAGGTCATTCTGTTTATCTTTAAGTTTCAGTTCCCTGACAATCTGGTAGAATTATTTAAAAAGCAAATTATATCCCCTCTCCCTGGAACCAGAGTTCACCTCACACTCTTGATCTTGCAAAGCCTTTCATAACAACTAATTGTTCAGTCTGTTCTTGAGTACAACTGCATAGTGGACCCATTTGAAGTGCAGTGTCCTCCTTCCCCAGATTTTGAGTATATGTGACTTATAAACTGCTGTCCAACTCATTTGTTCAATATTGGTATTACATGTTCAGTCATACCACATCCTTGTGGTGGGAATCTCTTCCTTGCCAGTGGGCTGAATATGAGCCACTTGAAACAATAACCAAGACAATTGAATAATCAATCTCCACATTTTAGTTGGAATTTCTATAACTTAGAGCAAATGATCCCTAACAGAAACACATTGAGCTAGAGGTTAATCATGGCTTCATACATGTGATAGATAGAGCCATTGCTAAGTAAAGAAAGTTGGGATGAGGACTGGATTTGAAGTCAATGAGATCATTTGACAAAGTTGAGTTTTAGTGACTTTAGAATAACAAGGTATAGATCAGTCAGATATGAATTTAGATCTTAGTAGAAAATTTCATAAGGCAAAAGTACAGATTTTGAAGTCAATTTAAAAATGTCACTTGAGGTCAAAACTTATATGTGGTAGGTCAGGAAAATAAAAAGAAAAATTGGGAACAAATGCATATTTAGCCTGAGTCTTTGGGCCCCTGAAATTTCTTTTATGCCAATCTTATTTATTCAAATTCTTATAAATATAGACTTTTTAAAACAAGGATATAAGAAGTATTTTTACAAAAGGTGTTAATTTGCATTTGGGTGCATGTATAATTTCTTGGTTTTTTTTACATAAGCTCTATAACAAAACTGTGCCTCAAGTTCAGATCATTGTCCTAGCCAACACAGATAACTATCATAAATTAGCAGAGTCTGTGTAACTTAAAAACATAAATTTATTTTTCACAATTCGGAAGGCTAAAAATTTGGGATGAGGTTGCCAACATGGTCAGGTTCTAGTGAGGGCTCTTTTTTGGGCTGCAGACTACTGACTTCCAACTCATAAGGCAGAGAGCAGAGAGGAAGTGGGCTCTCTGGGGACCCTCACAAAGACACTAATCACATTCATGAGAACTCATCTAATGCCAGTTACTTCCCAAAGGTGCTACATGCTAGTGCCATCACACTGGGGAATAGGGTTTCAATGTTTTAATTTTGGGCAATACAAAAATTCATTCTATAACAATCATGTTTAAAATGAACCCCAAAATCAAGTAGGAATTTTCTAAAGTTCCTTATGAAAAATTAAATGTTTCCCACGCTTAGTTTAGATGGACTTAATGACAGAGTAAGAAAGCTAGAATATGAAAAAAAGAAAGCAGAGTAACAACAGGAACATTCATTTCTAATATTACTTCTCCTATATGGATTTTTTCTATCTATTAGGTAAAAATAAATTCTCCATTTTCTGTAACCCAGTACTGTTCTATATTCTCTTCACCATTTTTAAAAAATTAATACTATACATTCATATTTACGTATCATCCTTTCTTGATAAATTCTGAGTTTCAACACAGGATGTTATCTTTATGATCCCACTGTAATATTAAGGTTAAATTTTTAATATTATAGTTGCCCCTTAAATTTAGTAAGAACAGACCTTTAATATGCTTTTGGTTAATGAAAAAGGCTGATCTCAAAGCATTTTCCTCATATTTAGAAATATTTCCATGTAAGATAAAAAATGAGACAAGAAAAAGTATTGTGATATCATACTAAGGATAGTGGTACTTTATAATCTATTCTTTGTAAAATATATTCACATTCATACAAATTATTCTTTATGGAATTACACTGGGATCAATCTGTGAAATTACAAAGAAGAATAAAGGTGTAACACTCAAGAACAGGAGGTGGAGATGAAGTGTCACTGACCCACTGGGGTGTGGGCAGATGAGTCTTTGGGTGAGAGCAACAGAGTAGCTACAACCTGCCTAGCTAATGCCGGCAGACACTATGAGGAAGGAGGAGGGAACCAATGAAGAGGACCTCAGAGAAGCTCTGATCTCAGAGTACAAGAAAGTGTAGAAAATAAAAATAGGCTGAAATTCAGCAAAGATATATGTATGGAAAATTTATCATTAGATCCTAATTTGCTAATACTTATTCTGAATACAGAAATAATTGTCATCCATATTAATTCTCAAGCTAATTAATTCATTGATGGTATTATAGATCATGTGACTAAAGTCAATGGATTGTTAGAGAAAGTAATGTGAGGCCTTTTCTGGTAGGATCATTTAATTTTTACCCTTCCAGAATCTTCTTCCCATCAATCACAAGTCAGCAACCTTGAGATATTGAGTGCTTTATTAGCCTGCATTCCAAAGTGAAGAGGTATGCAGATACCACTTTCTACTGTTCTGACAGTCAGTAAATTTTGTAGTTTGTCATTTCATCAAAATCTAGTCTGTTCTCATTTCTCCTAACTTCTTTCTCAAAAAATTTACAGAACAATGGGAAAATTAAGACTTCTATTTGTACCCCAAAATTAAGTCCTCATCATTTTCGTACTTGGAAGCTCCCATAAAACAAAGAAAAAAGACGATGGACAAAAGAAAGATGTGAGGTGAGATAATGTTCAGGATGAAAGATTCCACAATGTGTCCATCATTTTAAATCTTAATAATTGCACAATTAGAGGCTGGTGCTGTGGCTCAGTTGGCAGAGCACTTGCCTAGCATGTATGAGGCATTGGGTTCAATCCTTGGCACTACATACAAAAATAAGCACATAAAATAAAGGCATGTTTTCCAACTACAGAAAAAATACAATTAGATCTGTTTGCTTTAAAATTCAAAATAGTAAATAGAAGATGTTAAAAGTCCCTAAAGATTTTTTTTTTTACAAGTCACTATCACAGTGAGAAAGTGACCATCCCACAAAGTATGCTGTAGTATTTAAGCACAAGATCTCCAGAATTAGGCACTCCAATTTACTAACCACAAGACAATGTACTTAAGGTGCTTCAATTTCTGTAACTACAAAGTAGTGATAATAATAGTCTCTATCTCATTTGGTTGTCAAGAACTTAAAGTGCTTAGAGTGGTACTTTAGGTCTAATACTTTGCTAACATGTTAGAGGGAGGATGTGCTGAGAAGTGATATTAGCCAAATAATATTGTATGCATGTGCAAAGATGTAACAACAAATCCCATCATTATGTACAACTGTAATCCAGCAATAGAAAATGTGAGAAAAAATTAAAACAGTAAAATATCCCAAAGATGAAGGAAACCAAATGTTGGCTATGTTAATTTTCAGGTTTATCAAAATACTGAATATGAGAAAACAGTAGGGCAATGCACTACTGTTTATAAGATGCTTATAAGAGTTTATAAGATGCTTCAGACAGTTGCAGTTACAGAGTGGATCCAATTACTGGCTCCTTTGTAAATGTATATCTTCCTAAATGAATTTGTTTTAGCTCAATTTGTGTTGGATAGTATGAATAATTATCTGGCCAATACAAGATAACTCAGGTTTTTAAGGTTTAAAGCTTAGGCTCTTGCTACTCGTCTTGCTTCTTTTATTGCTAAAAGGAAGGCATGATAATGGGAAATACCTAGCAGTACAGTGTCGCTGCCAAGGCTGGCATTTGCCTTTGGCAGTCTCCATGTCTGACTCAAGATATTGACCATTGTAGGAATTATGAACCCATACAGAATAATTTATGATCTCTACTCTCAATATAAAAAATATACAAATTTTTTTCTGAAGTAGAGCTTGGTGAGTCTCCCCCTGTCGATCAGGATTCCATCTTCATACTCATGTATATCTAATGCTATAGACTAGCCGCCTATAGCCTTAGCTCCAGTCTCTTTGCCCCATTCCCCTATGAACCTTCAGCAAGTATGCTGCTTCCATAATCTCAAACACATTTCACAACCTATTCAGAAATTTCCTGATCTTCTTCATGTGGACCTCTGTACCAAATTACAACTATGCTGCTGCATACATGACATATACTAAACACTATAAATAGTGTCACCTGGAGGCAAATATGGTAACTAGACTTACAGATGAATCAAATGAGAGTATGCAGTCATGTAGTAACTGGAGTAAGTGTGAGAAAGAAAGTGAGTTTAATTTTAACAGAAAAGAATCCTAAATTTAGCATTTGAGTAATTCATATCTTAAAGAATTTTCTAGAAGAAACTTAAGCTCACCCTGTCTCATGCTCACACTTTCCCAGTAATCTCTCCCTTTGCTCAATTACATGTATTGGGTAAAAATTAATTCTTTGTTATGAAGATAACTGCCATAATCAGTGAATGGGTGGGAGCAAGAGTTCAGTTATTAGTAACTAATGTGTGGATGTTGTGATTTTAGGCTCTCTTTGCAGTTTTAAAGTTGAACATGTCTCTGGAATTCATATATGGTTTCCTGTGATTAAAACATACACAGTTTAATTTTTTTTCATTTTAGTCCAACTGTTCTGAGTAATATGTTTTGAGTAATTGAATACGACCATATTTGCTATTATTTATTCTAGGAAAAGTACATGATACTGCTTTAAGATTGTTTTATTTTTGGGGTTGTTTTATAGTAATCAAGTTCTTAAACTATAATATTTCATGTGCACCTCTACTATGCTACCTTAATCTATGGAAATGTGATCTCTCAAAATGATTTTTAAGCTCTTATATTGAAATTGATTAGTTTTCCTTCCTAATTAAGCATATTATTTCTAAAATAGAAAATCTTGATTATCAGCCACATACGTATGTTTTTAAAAGGGCCTCTTGCTTATTCTTTAATGGTTAAAGAGAAAAATACTTTTTAAAATATATCACTTCTTACAAGAAACATCAGTAAACAACACTTCAAGTCACATTTTTGCTATTTTATTTCAAAATCTTTTCAGGGTTAGTGAAAAATAGCTCATAATTTGTAAATCATTTTAAGGCATAATTGCGGGAAACTAAATGAAAGCAAAACAGTTCTTTTTTTAAAAATTAAGACATGAAATTTTCATCCTCTGATCATGCTGTCCTATAGCACCTAAGTTCAAAGATATGTGGGATAAAATGTGATAAAGAGTCTATATATGTTACATATTACATTACCAATGTCTAGCTTCAATAAAAATTTCATCCAGCTTCTGTACCATGTGGTCTGTGAGTTAGACTCAATTTAATTGACTCCAGATGTTAGTTTCTATGTGGAATAATGAATCATCATCTTTTTAGCATTGTCTAAAATGAGATATGTGTACAAAGGGAGAAAATGTGCAAAAATAAATAAATAATCACTAACCTATATTTAGTGAGTATACAAGGCCCAAATGTAAGGATAGAGGAGACCATAGAACATAACAAAGTAAATAATGAAATAAGTTAAAGGCAGTCAGACAAAATGCAAATAACAGATGTCTAAAAGTCAGCGCACCTGGTTTCTGGCCCTGTCTGTGTCACTAACTACCTGTGTAAGTAACTAAAGTATGAATTGTGCTTTCTCCTTAACTGCTCAGATGAAGCAGAAGCAAGAGGGAACGATTTACCAGACTTGAATAGGCTAAAGGTAGACTAGAGCAGCAACAGATCTACTAATAGCCAAAGGAAATTGATAAACTCAGGCTATTCTGGGCCATAGCACCCACAAGTATCCTTGTGGTAGTAGATGGCCAGCTAGAAAGGTGAAAAAAAGGGACAAATTTTTTTTGTTTTTTTTATTTTTTGTTTTGCTACTCGACCACTGAGCACATCCCCAGCCCTATTTTGTGTTTTATTTGGAGACAGGGTCTCACTGAGTTGCTTAGTGCCTCGCCACTGCTGAGGCTGGCTTTGAACTCGTGATTCTTCTGTCTCAGCCTCTCAAAGTGCTGGGATTACAGGCATGCACCACCGTGCCTGAGCAGATGATATTTTTGAATCAAATAAAATCAGTGATTCTTAGACTGACTACATAGCTGTGGAACCCACTGATGAAACCAGACAATTAGGATTGAAACCTAGACATGTGCATTTTTTTTTACAGTTCCCCAACAATTGTAGTATGCAGTTAAGGATGGAAACTAATGAATAACGTGGCCACTTTGAAGTTTTTCCCTTGAGTTGGCAGGTCACAACATATTGGATTGAAACTCAGTTCTAACAGGGTAAACTGAGCTGCAGTACTAGAAAGGAAACACATAAGGCAGGGACAATTATGAGTCAGGAGTAACTTGAGAAGCCAGTGGAACCAAGCAGACAGTAGATCCCAAGTCTAACTGAGAGCATATTTGAGAAGATGAACAATCTTGACCCATAGTAATAAAGGAAGGCTACAGAATATGGGGAGATGATGGCCAGATCAGCTGAAGAAGCTCAGCATCAAAAACAGATTAGGAGAAAGACAGCAAACCAAAGTCATATTAAACATGGGAAATCAAAAGTCTGATGCTACTTCTGACTTGGCCACTTCATCAATATGAAGTGCTTAACAAGTCATTTCTGGGAATATGTAGTGCCCCTGTAAGTTATCTGCACACAATCAGAACCCTCACAGCCATTCTTCCCCTCACAGGTATACTTCCATTCATTCTGTTTATCAGTCCTTCAGAGCAGTTGAAAGTGTACCTCTTTCATGCACATATGCACACACAAAATCCAGATTGATTTAACTAGGTTACTACATCACTTTCACTTAAGAATGACTTTGACACCTATAATCCCAGCAGCTTGGGAGGCTGAGGCAGGAGGATCATGAGTTCAAAGCCAGCCTCAGCAGTGGCGAGGCACTAAGCCACTCAGTAAGACCCTGTCTCTAAATAAAATACAAAAAAGGGCTGGGGATGAGTCTTAGTGGTTAAGTGCCCCTGGGTTCAATCCCTAGTACCAAAAAAAAAAAAAAAGAGTGACTGAATGATGCTCTAAATAGCTAGTGCAATAAAAAATGCAAAGGGTGAATTGTAAAATTGGAAAGGAGAAGGTAAAATTATCTTTTGTTGATGACATGGCACCAGCTAAACCCTGGAGACCATTATACATAATACATTGCTAACAAAATGGTGGGTGCAAAATTAATATATAACATTAGGAGTCATATATAAAATGATTAAGAAAATAGAAATAAAGAGATTAAATAAAAAAATAAGGAAATTGGAAAGATAACTTTTAGAAAATGATAAAAAGAAACTTTTAAAAAATAAATGGATATGTTGGTTTGATAAGAAAAGCTATAATAAAGACATTAGTTATTATGAAATTTTAAAATAGGGATTTTTGAAACTAAATGTGTTAAATTTACTGTTTATAAGGCAAAATATCCATATAACAATTTTTTTCATAAGAAATGAAAATAATTTTAATAATAATATTTTGGCTATGTAGACAACACTTAAAGAAAAGATTATAAAAAAGTATGAGATTTATGCCCAGGCAGAAATTATTTTCTTTGTGTATTGAAAAGTAGTGATTGACTCACTGAGATTGTAAATGGAAGTCTAAACTATGTTGCTTGATTCTTGACTTTACTCCCTCCTTTTAAGGCCTTGGAAGTTTTAATTTTAATTGGAGGCATTTATGTTCATCAATGGTGTTCCCATTCTCACCCTCACACTGTGTTTCTCTCTCATAATACAACGAGACTTGCGTTGCTCTTCTGATCTGGTCCATCCTTTGCATTTTGACTCTTTGCTGAGGCTTCTTTCACTGTCTAAAGCTTACCCATACCTTGACCTTTTATCTTATACCCACTACTTTTCTAAATAATGCATTTACTTCCCATAGATTCTAAAACACAATATTGTTGCAGTCTTTTCTATCTCATGGAAACTAAAACTGCTAAGCATTTTAATATTTGATTCTGTAAAAGTATAATTGTTGTCTCCTGCCCTTACATACTAATAATTCTCAGTAAACTTTGATGACTATTTTCACTAGATTTAATTTCCCTATCATAATGTATGTTTTATTGGTAAATAATCCAGATTCTTAGTTTTAAAAAGTATTAGCAAATGAAGAGTTAATAGTGTGTTTACATGCTATGTGGATTTATTCTGTACTTTGAGACTCATTATTAATTTTTTAAACACTAAGTCATTTACAGTTTTATAATTCATTGGTATTATTTTAGATGTATGGTATATTCATGAGCTTTGCAGGAAAAAACATTTAGAACAGCAATATTTTAAGCCAGAAAATGAAAACACATACTTTTTTCTTTTGCTAAACACATATATTTAGTTGACATTATTTTTTCTGATTTTCAACCATATGGTTGAAACATAAGTAAGCCTTTTAAGAGTGATGTGACATGGTACTACATTTTAGTTTAAATTTTTGTTTTTCTGTGAGTACAAGTTGCATTTATCTTAACAAAGGAGTGAAGCAAAGCTTATACTTCACAAAGGAGTTCTTTTTATATTTTATAGTTTATTTCATTATTGATAGTTATACCAAGGAAAATGCATTAAACATTTCTCTCTTCTAAGTAAATGACCAGTCCATACTGTTCATTTAGAAAGGATAGATTTTTGTTCACCTGAAGCATAGAATTTGGTTCTGGGCCACTGGAATAGTTTGAAAAATTACCTCTAAAATGTTAAATTAACAAAGCAACCATATTGTATGTATTCTTTTCTGTTTCAGCGGAAGTCATTCATTTTACACTCTTTAAGCAATGTAGTTAATCTATCACTAAAGTTCATTTGATAATATATTTAAAGAAAGACATGTATTTTTTTAACTAAAATATGGAATAGCATTCAAGCCAATGAAAAGATTGTTTTAATGTTTTACACATTCTGGAATATTTTTACCACCATTTACCTACAATTTGCCTGAAGATTGAATAATTATTTTCACTTTTTCATCACAATTTTTTTCACACCCTGTATCAGTAGTGTATAAGAAAAGGAGAGTATCTCACTTAAGGGGTTGGGTCAGTGGAAGGGAAAGAGAAGAGGAAAGGGAGAGAGGAAGGTGTTAGGTTAAGTGAGACAAATGCAGAACAAAGTTGGCTGCCTTTGCTGAGGCAGACCCAAGCGGTAAGCAGCGCACATGCACAGAACACACCAACTTGGCCACCGTGGGCCAAATGCACAGAGAGACACGGAACACCCAGTATGGGCGCCGCCATGTTTTCCAGCTCATCCCGGAAGGACTCTGACCTCAGCAGGATCCCCTGACCAATCTCAGAGGACACCAGACTCTAGATCACCTCCTCTTCCTATCCCAGGTCCTTCCCTTCCTGCCTTAAGTCTTCCTTTTCCGAGCAGGGCCCTTTAAATTTTCTATGCCACGAGGTTCAGGTGCCAGATCACCCGCTCAAGCCTGGTGGTTGGGGGGTGTGGCCCGGGAGCGTACTTTCCAAAATAAAGCCTGTCCAGCGGTTTGCTTTACTTGCTTTTGGTCATCTGGCTTTACAGAAGGGAGGGAAAGAGGAGAGGAAAAAGGAAAAAGAAGAATGAAATAGTGATCTATTAAGTTAATGGCGTTGATGAGCTTAGGCAAACTAGATATAAAACAGCAAACCTCTGATCTTAATGGCCTTGATTGCAATGAAGTGTTAGGGACAGAAACCACCCTTGAGGAATTATGCTGGAATTGAGATGGGGCATTAAAAGCATATTATGTTACTAGTTGAGCCAATGTGTTTTGCAGTGAATAATTGTGGAAAGATGAAGTTATAAGGGAAAGTGTGCTCAGGTTTTGTTTTTTGAAACAAATATGTATTTTGACACTCTGGACAAATTTACACTTAAAAATGGAACTGAAAAATTTGCAAGATTAAAGTGGTCTGCAAAGGAAGTCTGAGAAAAATAAAAAAGGCAATCATTATCACTAATTTGTATATGCAATGGACATGAATCTTTGCATGTTCCATTTTGTAAATTATATTTTTACCCAGTCTTGACAGTTTTATAATGATAATGTCAATGTCTAAAATATTTGTTGTAACCACACATTATTTAATTCTTCACTATTCAAAGAGAATTCCTTAAAACAGAAAACTTGACATTCTTCGTAACCTTTTAAAATAAATCACTAATTCAATGAAAAAAATGTATTTGATTAAAATGGAAAGTCACTAAAAGTGCAATAAACATGAAATTCATCATTATCAACTCAATGAAGACATAAAAAATTGGAGGACTTTGAGAAATTCACTTCTCCATCAGTCACATCTGTCATGAATTACAAAAGACTTAATGTATGGGAAGCAACTCTCTGCAGAAATTGTGGTATAAGAATTTGATAATACTTAAAGTCCACCTTTTCCAGTGTATGAGATTAAATGCATTTGTCTTATCTTAAAAGAGATAATTCGACCTAAAATTAGTATGTGTATCTCCACTACCTATGAATAAGACACCAAAAAATCAATAATTATGTAAATTACAAATTATCCCATTCTGATATTAATAAGAATATAAAACATTATAAGATAAGCTATGGAATATAGAATGTGAATTTACTTCTCCCAAATGTTTCCAAAATAACTTCAGAGCATTGTAAAAATTATCTGACAAACTGAAAGAATCCTCAGAAGTGGGTAGATTCATAGAAAATTCAATAAAAGCTTAAAGAAAACATAAATCAAGGAAGCTATACTATTTTAATGAAAATTTGTATATTAAAAGTGTTGAATTACACTATTGGCTATTAGCATATAGTAATTTTCTCATGGTTTGGTTTCCTACACTAGGGTAATTTTAATTCTATTGGTGATATTTCAAAGGGAAGTTAATGTCTTAGTAGTCCTTATTTCATCTAATTTTGCTTTGTTTTTCATGACAGAAAGTTCTAACTTGTTCTGCAAATTTCTTAATATCTGGTCAGCTTAGAATTATTATTATCATTGTTATTTATGGCACTTGTCATGAATTAATATTTAGTTTTGGTGCAGTGAAATCAGTGAATGTTGCATAAAATTGTACTAGTTTGGCTTTTTAGAAAGTTATCTTTGTGAAGTAATGTTAATTTTTGTGATTATTCAATGAACCCTGGAAAAATAGATAATTTATTTATAGTGCAGTTTGATGTATATCAATTAGATGTGCCTTCTTAAAGATACTATTTTAGTCTTCTATGTCTCCCTTTTAAGTATCCTCTTGCTTTATTAAAATGTGAGAAATAAAAATTAAACTTCCCTATTCCTGGCGTGCTATTTCCATTTCTCCTTGTACCACTTACAAATTACATTATGTAATAGCTGAACTTTACATTCTAGCTAGCCAACCAAGAGAAAAAAGGAGGAGCTACAATTTACCAATATGAGGAATAAAGAGATATCATTTTGATACCACCAATACTTAAAGAATAATAAGAAAGTATTACTCCCAAAAACTATAGCCATAAATTCAATAATTTAGATTATTGGACCAATTCCTTTAAAGAAACAGACAACCAAAACTCATGAAAGAAGAAGATACCTGAAATAGTTTCAGGTCCATTTAAAAAATAAATTGTAAGTAAAGCTTTGTAAAACAAAACAAAAAACTCCAGGACCAATATATCTTAATCTGAATTCAGGCATTCAAAAAATAACACCAGTCCTACAGCATCATTTCAGAAAATAGAATTAGAGGAACATTTCTCAATTTTTTAATGACTCTAGAATGTTTCCAAACCAGACACATTATAAGAAAACTTTAGATCTGCATACTTCATGAATGTAGACATAAAAATCCTTAACAAAATATTAGCAAATCTAATCCAGCAATCCATGAACTTGTGGAGTTCAACTATAAAATGTAATTTGGTTCAATTTTGGAAAATAATCAGTGAATCTAATCATATTGACAGACTACATAAAATAAAAGCAGAAAAAGCATTTGACAATAATTAACATTTTATGACGAAAAATACTTATAGCAAACTGATAGAAAGTGAAATATTTAACCTAACACAAAGAATCAATAAAAATTCTACAGATAACATATTTAATCATGAGAGAGAGAATCTCTCAAGATCTAGAACAAAGCAAGGATGTCCTCTTTCTCACCACTCCTATTCAATAACACTGCAAATGTTGGCTAGTGCAATAAGACAAGAAGAATAAGTAAAAAGCATTCAAATAAAAAGGCAAGAAATAAGACTCTCTTTATTAAGATGATATGATTATCTATGTAGAAAATCCCAATGAGTCTTTATTCCCTGCCCCACTCACTCAAGATAAAAGGTAAAATACTTGAAAGTGAAAAATATGAGTTTTTCAACTTTGTTCCTTTGAAGAAGTTTTTGGCTAGTCTAGTCCAAACTTTTGCTTTGCATATAAAAGATACAAGGTCAAAATACAATAGTCAATTATATTCTGATAACCCAGGAACTAACCACTGGAATGTTTTTAAATAATTAGAAACCATAATAAACTGAATTGACTACTTATCTGTAAATCTAATGAATTATTTGCAGGATATGTATGTGAAAAACTATAAATCAATGATGAGAGAAATAAAATTATCTGAATAAGTTGAGAGACATCTGGTCCATGGATTGGAATTACTAATATCATTAAGATGTTAACTTTTTCCAATTCGATATATTTAGTCTATATTTAATCCTTATTAAAGTCCTCCATTCATTTATTAGATACTGATTGTCTCATTCTAAAGTTTATATACAAAGTAAAATCCCTAGTATATAACTCACATTTTATATAAAACTTACAGACCAAAATGTAAAATATAAAACTACAAAATGTGTAATAATATAAAATAAATCTTTATGACTAGAATAAAGCAAAGATATCCCCTCTCTTACCACTTTTGTTCAGTAGCATACTGAAAGTTTTGCTAGTGTAGTAAGATAAGAAACAAAAAGCACATAAAGGTCTCCATCTTTGGCAATTGTTTTTTCTAGACAGCATCAACAGCAATATCCAAGAAAGAAAATATCAACAAAGTAAGCATTACCAATATTTTAAAAATTGACCCACAAAAATAAACAAACAAATATACTGGTAAGAGAATGAAAATACAAATTAGAGCTGGGAGAAAATATTTGCAAATTATGTATCTGATAAAGTCCTTGATCTACAATATAAAAATACTCAATTATAAGAAACAACACAATAAAAAATGAGCAAAATATATGAAAAAAACTTCAAAGATATACAGATGAAATGTAAAAACTTGAAGTGATGCTGAATACCACTAGTAGTTAGGGAAATGCAAATTAACTACATACTCATTAAAATAACTAAGATCCAAATAACTCACGATACCAAATGTAGACATGAATATGGGACATTAATTGCTTATAGGAATGACCCAGGCACTTTGGAAGAGACTTTGATACTTATTTTTATATTAAGTTTAGATTTACCACATGACCTAGCAATCACACTTGTGGGTGTTCACCAAGATTATTAGAAAACTTATGTTCACTCATGAGAGTTGTACTCATAGACAGTAAAACTGGAAGCAACCATGTTATCCTCTGACCAGGGAATCGAGAAAAATATAATGCAATACTATTCAGTGCTAAAAAGAAATTATAAACTTGGAAAAAGCCAAGCAAAAAGGGCTACTTATCATCATTCCATTACTATGACATCTGGATCAGTCGATATAATCAAACTGTACAACAGATCAGTAATAGCTAATGGTTTGTTGAGTGGGATAGGGGTGCTGACAACAAAAAAAAAAAAACACACATAAAAAAATCTGTTAATACATAAAGCTGATAATGTGTCATGTTCAAGTGGAGTTGTCATTATATAATCAAATTTTAAAAAATGCAAAATGTCAGAATTAAATATTCCCTTCTTATGTTTTCCCATAGCAATAAAAATTATGCAACCATCAATAAACCTTTCCTTTGTGGGAATTTTAGAATTTTGGCAGGGAGTTGTGAAATGCTGGGGGAGCCTAAGACCAGTGAGAGCCATTTTAAGAAGGGAGATTCAAGAGATGGCAGACATGAGCAGTAGGGACATGAAGTTCAAGTTATGGTTCTGTGGACTGGGCATACTGTGCTGACCCTCACATACTTTCTTTAGAATGGTAATTTGCCTGAGGCTGTTCTGGCCCTGCCTGGCTTAAGTCAGTAGGAAAGGGTACAACAAACACTCTGTTCTCTTCAGGAAATACACAGGCCCAAAAGGCCCAAAAGTTTACTCCCTGCCTATAAGAAAAACACAAGCTACCCTGAAAAGGGGTAGGTGAGACTCTTGTGACCTTTATTTATATAGACCAAAATCCCCAATTCAAGGAGCCAAGATGGTGGCTATGGAGAAGGAAAACTCCAACCATAAAAAGCACAAGAACAAATTTCAATTAGAACATGGGCCAAGGTGACTTAAAGTTGTCTTGGATCTTTAACATGTCACTGTAATAGCAATATCTTCCCTCCATGGGGTAAGACCATGCACAGTGAGGACTTGAAAGTCTGATCCAATCCTGTTGTAAACCAAAAGTCCAGTAATGGACCTGGGTGGTATTCTCTTGAAACTTTCTGCCACTCCAATAAAATAGGAGGGCAAGAAGGGTATACTATCCCTACACTCTCTGAGAGAACTCTTTCTCTCTTAAGAGCATTCTTTTTCCCTTTTCCTATTCCTTCTAATAAACTCATGTCTGCTGCTCTGAGTAACCTGTTTCAAATCCTTCCAGGGTGATCACAAAGAACTGGTGACTGAAGACCCCTGTGGTCACTTCAGCTCTAACTGCAAAGATGGCCTTACTTTGCAACAGATACTCCCAGATGGCACATTTGCCAAATATGGTACCTACTCCTGACCCAGATCCCCCACCTCCATCTACAGTGGAGTGGATTTCGCTACAGCTACATTTAACCTACTCCTGCTACAGAAACCATTTACCACAATACCCAGAAAGAGTTTTATCCACTCATGCCTCAGAGAATAGGGTTACCAAATTTGATCCTATTAGACCTGAAATGGTCCTGTAGCTCAACTGTAACCTCTCTAAGCTGTGCTATGAGAGTCCTGCTCACACAGGGAACCAAAGAGAGATATTCTCATATGTGCCCCCATGAAGATCTCAGTGGCAGTCTAGCCTACCGAAAGGATCTACTTCCAACCACTTGAAATAGGCCCATCAGTTGTGGGACCATCTGTAGACTCAACAGCAACCAGATGACTTAGTTTCAACCCTGTTCAACAGTGGTCTCAGAAGAAATCCAATTAGCCAAAAGGAAAAGGCCTTTACTTGCCAAAACCAATATGAACACTAGAAGTGTTTGCCCCTTCAAATGCACAGACACCAATACAAGACTAAATAAATAGCAAAGAATTAGGCAAACAAGCTCAAGAATGCAATGACAGAGCTGGAATTTTTCATAAAGAACTTCAACAGTAAACCCAGTCATGCAGAAGAATCAATAACCCAAAAATTCATCATTTGAAATTAGCTAAATAGATAAAAAGAGAAAAGAACAAAAGAAAAGTCAAGAAAGAATAAGGAACCTATGGGGCAACATCAAGCATGCAAATATATGGACTATAAGGGTTTTAAAAGAAAAAAGGCGCATAAAGCTCATTTAAAAGAAACACTTATAGAAAACTTCACAAATCTTGAAAAGAAAATGGATTAAACATCCAGATTCATAAAAGTCAATGGATCACAAGATGATTAACTCAAAAATGACATTCTGAGATGCATTATAGTCAAGTTAAAAAAGTCAAAGGAAAAACAATCTTAACATCCACAAGAGAAAATATAGTCATCACAAATAAAGGATTCTCAAGAAAGCTATCAACAAACTCCTCAACAGAAACTTGTTTGCCATGAAGGATGATCTATTCAAAGAGCTGAAAGACAAAATTGTCAACCATGAATACTATACCCAGCAATGCTATCATTCAGAAACAGATATTTCCAGACAAAAGAGTGAAGGAGTTCACCAACACTAAACCTGCCTTACAATAGATAATTAAGGAAGCTCTTGAAGTTGAAATTAAAACACATCAAAACGTCTACATAATTATAAAAGATGAATTAATTCATCAAGACACTAGAACAGTTGTGAATATTTATGCATCCAATATTATATGGCACTTAAATATGTGAAGCAAGTGGTAATAGGAATGATGATAAAAAGGCAGAAGTATAATAGTAAGGTACTTCAAACTCCATGTACTACAATGGATAAATCATCCAGAGAGCAAACCAATAAGAAAGCAGCAGACATGATTAATATTATAGACCAAACAGACCTAAAAGACAAATATATTTTACACTCAACATCAGTAGGATACAATATTTTCAAGCATATACAGAATATTCTTCAGGATAGAGTATATGATGATTCACAAAATAAGTCTTAATTAACTCAAGAATATTGAGATCATCTCAAGAATCATTTCTGAGAACAATGGTATTAAACTAGAAATATATAAAAGGAGAAATCTTAGAAAATTCACAAATATATGAAAAGTAAACACTTTTCTGAATAATCAATGGTAAAAAATTTAAAAGGTAGAATTAGACAAAATTGGAACCACTACATACCAAAATTTATGACATGCTTCTAAAGCAGTTCTAGGAAGGAATTTTACAGTGATAAGTATCTATATGGGATGAGGGGCTCAAATAAACAATCTAAGTACACACCTCAAAATAGTAGGAAGAGAAAAAAATGTCAAAAATTAGTTGAAGAAAAGAAATAACAACAATCCTAGTAGAAAGGAATGAAATACAGACTAGAAAAACAATAGAAAATGTCAACAAAATTAGCGGATGGGTTTTTGAGAAGACTAATAAAATAGAGAAACAAAAAAAAAGAATGAAGATTCAAATAAATAATATCATAAAGGAAAGAGGCTACATTACAAATGATATTAAAGAAATACAAAACAACATAAGAGCCTATTATGAACAAATACATGCCAACTAACTGGATGATCTAGAAGAAATGGATAAATTCCTAGACACATACAAACTACCAAGACTCAATCATGAAGAAATAAGAAAATCTTAGTATACTGATAATGACTAAGGAGAATAAATAAGTAATCAAAAGCCTCCCCATGAGAAGGGTCAGCCTAGGACCAGATGATTTTACAGGAAAGTAAACTCTTTCAAATATTTAAAGAAATGACACCAATTCTGCTCAAACTGTTTCAACATTTGCATAGGAGGGAATACATTCCTACTCATTTTATGAGGCCAGTACTACCTTCATACCAAAGTCAGATAAGGACATTTCATGACAAGAAAAATTGTAGGCCAATATTTCTGATGACATAGATGCAGAAGACCTTAATAAAATACTAGCAAATCTATTTCTTCATAACTTTAAAAGAATAATTCACCATGATCAACTGGGCCTTACACTTGGGATGTAAAGTTGGTTCAACATATAAAAATCAACAAATGTGATAAATCACACATGAAACAAAGGATAAAACCATATAATCAACTGAAAACATGAAGTAAAAGCATTTGACAAAATTCATTATCTTCTCATGATAAAAACTCTTTAAAACTTAGGTCTGGAAGGATTGTACCTCAACACAATAAAGGAAATATTTGACAAGTGCACAGAAAACACTATTCTCAATGGAAAAATTTCAAAATTTCAAAAATTTCTAAGATCGGAGATAGGACAAAGATGCCCACTGTCACCATTCTATTCAAAATAGTACTGGGAGTCCTAACCAGAGCAATTAGGTAATGGAAATAAAGAAAAGCCATCCAATAGGAAAAGAAAAAGTTTGTAGACAACATGATCTTATGCATTTTAACATTTTAAAATTCATTAGAAAGAACTTTTATAACTAATAAACAAATCAACATACAAAAATCAGTAGTGTTTGTGTATGCTAATGACAAACTATGCAAAAAGAAATTAATAAAATAATCCCAATTATAACAGCATTAAAAGAATAAAATAGTTTGGCATAAATTTAAGCAAGAAGGTGAAAGATATGTGCACTAAAAATAAGACATTAATGAAGGAAATTGAAAAAGATGCAAATCAATGGGAAAACTATACCATTTTTCAAAAGAAATTAAAAGTATTAAATATCCATACTACCCAAAGTGATCTTCAGATTGAATGGAATCTGAAATTTGGAGGATATTGCATTAAAGTGAAGTTGTTAAGTGAAATAAGTTAGGTATGTGTATGGTCTCACTTCCGGATGGAATCTAAAATTATCAAAATTATAGAAGCAGAGAGTACAGTAGTTGTTGTCATGAGCTAGGGAAATGAGAAGCTGTCCATCAAAGGGTAAAAACTATTGCTTATGACTAATTTCTGGGAATGTAATACATAGCCTGATGACTATAATTAATAATACTATATTGTATACTTGAAATTTGCTAAGAAAATAGATCTCCAGTGTTCTCACCACACACACACACAAACACACACACACTACTTACATAACATATGTTGGATGTTTTTAATTAACTGGAATGTGGTAATTATTCTACAGTGTATATGTATTTCAAATCATCACATTGAACTAGCATATAGCTTTGTCAATTAAATATTTTAAAACAAAAATATTTTTAAAACTATGTGAAGAAATAAATGGAAAATCAAAAGGATCATTGCAATATATTAAAACAAAAACACTTGAAAATATGCAATGACCATTCATAATAGCCATTCTGAAAACTAGAAAGAAAAAGAAATCTTAATGCAGTAAGTATCTTAAAAGAGTCCAAAGCTAATACCATACTTAATGGTGAAAGTCTCAATGGTTTCCCTTTAAGTTTAGGAACAGGGCAAAATAAGAGTATCCTCTCACTACCCTTTATATGTTCTTGTCAGTGTAATACAGCAATTAAAAGAAATACAAGTATTTATATTGGTAAAGAAGTTGTAAAATAATCATTATTTACTGACAACATCTTAAAATAATTTTGGCAAAACTATAATTTTGGTAGCAGAGCAAATTATAATACTCTAGGCAGAAAATAGACACTTGTACAGATCAAACCAAGTCCTACTGTACAATCCAGCTATCTCACTTCTAGATATATATTCAAAGAAAATGAAATCAGCATTCAAAAGAGATGCCTGCACACTATGGTTATGGTGTACTACTCACAATAGCCAACTACACACATAAACACATGCATATTATTCAGCAATAGGGAAGAATGAAATGCTGTATTTTTGCAAAACAGATGAAACTAGAGAACTTTATTTTAAATGAAATAAAGAAGACCAGGAAGGCAAGTGCCACATGTTCTCTCATAAAAAGAAGCTTCAAAAATACTGAGTATACAATAGTGACTAATGGAAGTTGGCGAGGAGTGTTGGAGGAGTGAGGTGAGTAAAGAGGCTAGCCTGGATCAGTGCATGTTGTTGGAAATAGCTCACTGAATCCCATTAATATGTACAATTAATACACATTGATTAAAATATTTCAAATACACATGTGAATTTAAGGTTGAAAAAAGGATTAGTAACAACAGTATCCATAGGGCATAGGTATTAAATCAGTTGACACCCTGATTAATGTTTAAAAATAAGCTATAATCTTCAGTGATAATAAATATACAACTTCCAATGAGAAAGAGTAAAAATACAAACTATGTTAACAACTCATACAAAAGTAGTTAAGTGAGAAAAGTAAGAAAATAAGACAGATGTCAAAGAGCACAAAGTTGATAAATCCAGTCACAAAAATATGATCATATATATTACTAAATAAATATGATATACTCACATTATTAAATAAAAATATGATTGCATTCATATTGACTATATTAATATATTATTATTATCAGCAAAAATTGACTAATTGTCTTTATTAAAGAGAAACTTTATTTGACTATGTTCAGTTGAATATTTTAAAGAGATTTTAACCATCAATCAAGTACTGTGTGTGTGTGTGTGTGTGTGTGTGTGTGTGTGTGTGTGTGTGAATGTCAAATAAAATAGACTTTAGACTTTTAGGGTAAAAAAAATTCCAATCCAGTAAGTAGAGAACAAATTGAAGAAATTATTTTAGTGTAATGGTATAATTGTAAGAACAAGTAGGTTGTAATTAGGAAAACAAACAAAATAGATTCAAAAGAGAAAAAATAATATTTCAAAACGGTGTTTCTTGATAAAGTTACACAAAGGTCACAAGGAATGTGCAACAAGACCAAAAACCTGAAACACTCCAACCTCTTTAAAAAATATATACCTAGGGGGCTGGGATTGTAGCTCAGCGGTAGAGCGCTTGCCTCGCATGCGTGAGGCCCTGGGTTCAATCCTCAGCACCACATACAAAGCAATAAAATAAAGACATTGTGTCCATCTACAACTAGAAAAAATTTAAAAAATAAATAAATAAAAAAATAGAAAAATATATACCTAGAAGTGTACCTAAAATTCATTGCATTGCATTATAAACTTACTTTCTTTACAAAAAAATTAAAATTCTAAAATTAGTTTTCCAAATTTGTCTGTAACTATTTTGCCAAATATTTCCATTTAACTTAAAAATAGAACTAAGTCAAAGGTATGCACGTTAAAAGTTTAATTCTGCTTTGTGTAACATGCAAATATGAAGACTGTTGATGTGTCTCTGAATAGGAATATGAATTGATGAACAGTCTTTCACGCAGCAACAGACATGCTGGTTTTGACAAGTAATTAATTTTGACCATTTTCTATTTGACAACAGGCTGCAGATAATCCAGACTCACAAAAGTCTGCATTAGCAAACAGAAACAGTGCTCCCAGCCATTTCTCCAGATAAAGATTGCTTATGTCAAGGAAACTGAATTCTTTAAACATTTATTTAAAATCATGTCAAATCTTTTCTTTCATTTTCAAGGGTGACATAATATTTGCAAGGTATACTATATTGATGCTTTCTATATTGGACAAGAAATGAATATAAATTTCCATATTAATTCTGATATTGAGCAGAAGTGATCTTTACAAGAGGGTTTCAGGGTTCCCAGGTACTTTCACATCCTTGCCTGTAGTGAATCTGATGTACAAACTCTCCATTTATTTTGCTGAAGTATTTCCAGCCCTTGGAAGTTCATGTGTTATCTATCCCCAAACTCTACCTCTAAATAATATAAGCTTCTAAATATTTCAGGAGACTCAGGCATATGTTGACCAAGAAATATAAAAATTTAGTCCGACAAATGTTCTCACCACAAAAAATGATGAGAGGTAAACCGCATGATAATAGTGGTTTAAATAAATAATAAATGTGGTTAGCCCTCCCACAATGTGTGTGTACACATATATAATATTAAAACAACATATTCTATGGTAAATATATACAATCTTTATTATACAGTGAACAGTGACTTCAACATGGTCAAAGGCACAAAAATAGAAATTAAATTGAATTGGGCTGAAAGAGAAGCTAAGCAGGGAAGATTGAACATTTGAACACCTCCCAAACAACTCCTGCTGTGCACTCTGTGCAATGAATGGTAACATCTTCCCTCCAATGCCAATATAAAATGGGATTTTCTGAAAGCAACCTGAGTACAGTGGACACATTAATCTACCTCATATTGTAATAGAAGTTTAAACTGAGACTTTAACTTTAATCTGGGACAGTTTTTTCAGAGTTGCCATTAGTGACTGATAAATTGTTGCAGATTCACATGGGTGGAATACACCAAGAGTGGTAAACACAGGCAGGTGTTTCCTTGCTGAGTCTCCCACTGAAATCAGATTCTAAATCCCTGGTTCCTTTAATCTTCCATTCATTCTGTCAGCTCTTCCAGAATGGGGTAGTGTTTTTTCCTCACATTAAATTATTTTCTCCCACTAAAAATTATTTTTTTCTGTTATGAAATTCTTTGTCATACAATTAAAAAGGAACTTTATTTTCTGAGTAAATATACATTAGAGTTCACTTGCCATAGCTTTTTTGGTGGATATTTCTTTTCTTTTTTCTATAGACAATGCTCTTAAAACTGTGGGGCAGAGGGTGCAGCTAAGAGCACTTGCCTACCACAAGTGAGGCCCTGAGTTCAGTCCTCAGCATTGCAAACATAAAAACCACACATGCTATATTAATACACTTAGAGCTGGCAGAAATTTCCAGAACTAGAGAGGCATCTTCATTGGGAGAGGTGAGATTTCTAAGTTGACATGGCTGCTTATTTCTACAAGTACAATGTATGCCCAGAAAACTGAAGCCTGGCAGCCGTTTTTGACACAATGCAGCTGCTACCCTCGAAATACCATTTTTCCATTGACCCACCTCATTACTGGAAAAGTTAATTGTAGCAAAACTTCTCTAGATTTTAGCTGGGGTTGGAGAGGATTTGGAGAAGATGGTAATCTGCCAAATTTTCTAACTCTAGCTACCTAACTTAACATTAGTCTTGTCATTTGCCTTATTACTGTCTATTTGACTTATCTATAATCAATTAGCTCCATTCCTGTACACAAAAGCAAAGATAAATATTTACAGGTCAACTGACAAATTTTAATCTGCATAAAAAAAGTATTTTCATTTCCATTCAAATATATATGTTATTATGTTGATGTCTATAAAATTACTTTTTAAATTGAGCAGATTGCAAAACCTGACATGGGGCAGATTACAATTTAAGGAATAAAGTCTAGCTTGTCATAATAATGAAAAGCTAGAGCTGCATTCTGTTTACTTGGGATGTCAAATAATTTTGTCTGGTGCATAGGTAGAAAAGTATAGTAAAATTGGTGTGAAAATCAATTGGTGTGAAACTCTCGGAATCATGTAGTTCTTCAGGTGTCTAACAGTAAACGGTGTGATAATAGTATTTTATTTCATATATGATAATAGGTACTTTGCAATTTGCTATATTTAAATATTTTCTCTTAACGCCTCCAAATTAAGTGTGTGGGGGGGTCTGATCTATTTAATTCCCTTCTTTTAGAAATGAGTATACTCACAGCCAGAGGTCATGGTAAAGCAATTGCCCAAAATCATTGTTTTCTTGGTCAACCTAGGAAGATGGTCCATTATGAAACTATGGCAATTTGAGAAAAAAATCTACTCATTCCCAGAGCTGAAATTTTCAGTATCTCTGAGGCATCCGTATTGGTGATAACTGTCAAACTCTGCATTGCAAAATTCAAAGCCAGGACTTGAGTGGGATATTAAACATGAGGATTCTGTTTTCAAGCACTATAAAAGGTAAAAAAGAAACTAAAATCCTGAAGGCAAATATATTGTGCTGACATTTAAAACTCTTACAATAGATTTTATTTATTATGCTTTTTAAAAAACAAAGAACTAGAAATACACATTCCATTTTGCAAGGTGAGATATATTCTCTCTATGACAATAAAAATGTAAAAATAAGGTATTTTATGTATTGAAATCCCAATGAATTTGAAATTTGCAAATGATCTCTTTCAGAGGACCTCAGGACAATAGTTTTAAAACCTCTAGTGACCATATAATGATTCATATTCACAGTGTGCTTGAAAATTGTTAAACACTGATGGTTTGTAATACAAGTTGAAATAGTCCATATTGAAATGACCTCTGGTGAATTGGACTGGGGCTGAAAAAACTGTTTTGCCAGGGATCATGTTAAGTGAGTGCTAGCAAGCAGAGAGACAGGTGTTTCCTGTTCCCAACCACATGGCATAACCATATAGATTAGCTGCAAGAAATCCAGCCAGAAGATTTTTTTTTCTTTAAAAAAACCTAATTCAGTTTAACACTGCTCATATGGAAATTGGTTTAGGTTCCAATTATATTTTAGAAATTTAAAAATTTAGAATTAAAAACTTCTTTTTTTCCTAATACATAAATCCTATCTAATATCTCAAAATCATAAGTACTACTGATGGATGTGTTCTCAAGTTATCTCATTCCAATTCCCCACAGATGTATTTTATTACTATCCTGGAAGAGGGGTTACCATCCTCAGCTTCCATGTCACGAAGCATAGGGAAGGAACTCAAAGATGACTGAGACAGTTAAATTGGATTTTAGACATCTCTGTAGCTACTGTTTACTGATAATTGGTCAGATATTTTAACTAGAATCAAAATAATAAGTGTTACATTTGAAAAATATGGAAACATCATATTTGCACATCCTGACTCTTTTGTTGGCCATATATGAACAGCAATTTGGATCACTGAACAGTGTTGCTTTTACATTCCTCTGATATTTTTGTTAGGTCTAACAGGATACTAAACAGCAGAGCATGCTTTCTAGAGATAACACTAATAATGACATGTAGCAATTAAGTGGCATCTGTACGTCTGCAGCTCTCATTCTCGTGGAACATAGTCTTCCAATATACCCTGGAAATCAGGCACCAGAGGACACTTTAGCGAACTTCCAGATTCTGTATCACTGCTCTGCCACATATTATTTTAAATCATCTGATTAGGTGCAAGAGTGACAGAATGCAAGTGGCAGACTTAGTCACATGTCACCCTATTGGATTATAAAGCATAGAATCTTGGGTGTCACAGAAGAAAAATATACAGGGAATTCCTAAAACTATTACTTGCATAGAGCTACAGGCTGGTTAGAGAGGTAAACCCTCAAAATAGCAGCTCACTCTCATACCACTTTGTTAGAAACAGTGGAACAATCACAGCACTTTAATGTCTGTAGTACGGTGAAGACTCTAGAAAAGTTGCCTGAGTCTTAGGTATAAATCTGTCTTAATAGGACAGAAAAGTCCAGTAGCTCAATTTGGAACCAGAGTCAGAGGCCCATGACTCAAATCTCATCATCACTACTTACTTAATCCCCATAATTAGGGACAATATACTTAACTATACTGTGTCTCAATTTCTTTATCTTTAGAGATAAGCTGTATCCATTAGGGTTGAGGTGATAGTAGTTAAATGAGGAAAATCTGGCATAGACTTTTCACTTGGTGAACTTATTAGTATTTTTATTATTGTAAAAATATTCTTAAGTGTCATTAAAAGTGGTCTGTAGTTTTTGTTTGGTTGGTTTTGTTTTTCTCATTTGAGAGAATATACCTTGCCAGCTCTTCTCTTTGTTTATTACTCTAGCTATGAAACTTCTTTTTCTTTGGTGGAAGAAAAAAACTTTTTTTTCATTTCATTTTTTTCCAAGTCCTTGGTTTTGTAGAACAGAACAACTGTGTACTGAGGATCTGCCCACACAGGTAGTAATTTCCTGGGCTGCAGGCTGAAAGAATAAAGACTGCACGTGGTGGCTGGGACTTCCTCAGCTCTGGACAGATGTGATCATATTTTGGCCAAAAGACAAGGGGGTGGGAAAAGGAGAGATTTCTCAGAGCCGTGCTTTGCTGGTGTCTTTCAAAAGGGGGGAAAAAAAAGATCATACCTCCAGGTTAAAAAGCAAAACTAAACCACAGTTATGTAATTTTGAAAGATTTCTAAATCAGTATTGGCATTATTTTTAAAACATTAGACTTCAAAGAGATAACCAAAGAATTTCTTCTGACCTCATACTACATACATTCCATTAAAAATGCAATTTGTAAAACATATTTCAGATGGTTATTCTCAGGAGAATATGCCTCAGTAAAGACCAGACACATGGACTATTTCAACTGTGTGTGGCTCTTCTTCATCCCTCCCCCCCCAATTTCTTCCATACAGGACAGAACTTCTAGATGAATAAAGATATGGTGTGTGTTTTCCAGGACAAAATTATCTTTGGGCTGTGATCAAGCATGAGAAATTTCCACTCTGAGGGCAAATATTTGGAGGTTACAACATGAATGTAAGTTCATGAGTAACACTTCTTTCATATTATAAACATACTGTAATCCTAATATATTTTCTATGGATTAATAAGCTTCATAAAATTTTACTATGGCAAAGATGTTAGAAATTTTCTCATCCAATGCTCTTATTCTGAAAATAAATAAATAGATATGCATTGTTAGAAGGGAGGGCATTTTAATTTTGAAATGGAAAACAATTTTTGGTTTGATTACTAATTCTGGATACTTGCTAGCGCCTGTACTCTAATTTCTTTTGAGAAAGATTGAGATTAGATTCAGTTTCAGATGGAAAGGGTTCTCTGATCAATTAACACCTGCCACAGACATGGGCTCAAATGAGGGAGCAAGAATCTCCTGTAGTTGATGGTTCTGTACTGACTGGGAAAGCAGAGCCTTTGAAGTCAGTAAGACCTGGGAATAGCCTATGGTGCTACTCTTTTTTTTTTTTTTTTTAATCAGTTTAAACTCATTTCCTAACATTTCCTCATAAGCAAAACAGAAATAAAATATTTACTGAGAACATATTCATTGATCTAATGAAAGCTTGCTGTACACTGCTAGATTTGCTTTGCAGAAGCCATAATGCTGAGCTTCAAGTTGGCTGATCACTTCTGCAGACTTTGGTAGACCAGGACTATGATAGAGAAAAGGACAGTGAAGGGAATCTGTGGAAAATTGGTATGAATAAGCATACCAAGAAGATGAAGAATGTTGAAAAAAGTCAGATGGAAAGAAAACCTGAGACGTCTCACCATACATGACTATAAATACTGCATAGGCAAGCATATTTAAACTCTGCTACGAATTACTTGTGACACGAACAAAGAAAAATTCAAAAAGAAAAGCAACCTGTGGTTATAAATCATCATGTAAGAAATTTAAAGAGCTTTAACATAAAAACCAACTCTGCTCAGATTTTCCCACCAGCAGATGGGGAAAGCATGATCGTGTCAACCCCATCAGATGCCAGGGTGACTTCATTTTGTGTTGGAAAAATAGTGTTTATACCAGACTAGCAAGCTGATGTCTAAGTGAGCAACCACAGGTAAGCCTGTGTCGAGACAATGAGCATGATAGTGGGGACTTTCTGTTGACAACTTTGACCGTGTGAAACAGAATACTGACATCAGTTGAAACTCTTCATTGAATAAAGCAATTGACAAGATAGGAAAATACAAACTGAAGTTTTCTGCTTCTTTTAACCATGGATATGAAAAAAATCTGCAAAACTAAAGAAAAATGTTTCCAAGTGCTGTGGCTAGAATGGACATCGTCTTTGGGACTGCTTTAGTAAAATTGCTATCTTCTAATTTAATAAATCTAGGGTTTTCAGTAATGGAAATTATTTTGCTGATCAATTTGTACTTTGTGTTTTCCTCTTTTGAGGCTGTGGTGTCAGGCATAGATAGTCAAACATAGCTGTTGTGAGAATTGTGAAAATAGAGGATTAATAAAATGACTAGAGGCAAAGGAAATACCTGTGTTTGAGATACAGGAGTAAAAGTTTCCTACAACCAGGGGAAGAAGTGAAATGAGGACAGGCCATATCAATGTTAGTAGAGCTGTTAAAGACCTATAAATTCCACAAGAAAGACAATTTTTAGAGCAGAGAAGAACATTTAAGATATTACTGCCTATTTTAAACACACTTGTTTAAAACACATTTGTTCATGTTTGACTTGGCAGGTGAAATTAATATCATTATATGTCATATGAGACTTTCTGTTCTAGCTTATGTAAATATTTAAAACTAATAAGAAAAATAATAAGTACTTATTAAGTACCTACTATGCCAAGCACTGATAAATCCTTTCAACTGTTTTTGATGCCTGGGAATAATATATATATACAGCACCTGAGAAGGTAACGCCCCTCTTTCATTTCATTCCCATACCTGATTCTAATTTATTGTTTTCCTTTTTCCATATGATTCAGAATCCTTCCAATAATTCATTACATTAGATAATAAACCCCACATTTATTGGTGTTATCGCCTTCATTAACTCATAGTAGATTAAGTGAAATTAGATACTGATGTCAGAAAGTCCTGTGCATTATAGGAGCAGGAAACACACAAACACCTGGAAATAGCATTCTCTTTTATTTTTAACGTAGGCCATTAATCAGTAAATATCTATCACTTCTGTTACATGGCATAAAATGGCATATGTTAAACTATTAAAGATGGTGTTGGTCTTCCTTTTGAATATAGTTCAAGTATACCATCAGTACAATGTGTTGATAAATGAATAAATAGAAATCCATCCCTATGCTGTGAACAGAAGGATCTGGTCAGTTTATACGCAGCGGGCATAATGAACGTTCTGAGCATGGAAAGATATTTTAACCAGAATAAATTTTAATGTTAGCCTATATTGCCATTGTTTTGTATTGTCAACTGTTATTGTTCAAATGGTAAGAGCAAGCATAATTTTAGCCAGGAGTGCAACTGGCCTGGAGGAAGACAGCATGTCAATTCCTCTGTGCTACTTTCATCAGAGGGACATGCCCTTCCCAAGGTTCTGGTGTGTCTTTTTAAACATAACAGTCCCATACATATTACCACTAACCACAGAAAGTGTTGAAATCTATTTTCAGAAAATAATCATATGTGAGAATCAAAAGGAAAATATGTGCCATTTATTTCACTTCCCTCTATGAAACTGTTATGACCAAGTCCCATTAATCCTACTAATATTACACTTCAGTGGACATTTATAGAGAGTTGTCCTAGCTGGTTTCTTTTTTAATGATTTAGTTTGTGATAGATAAACTAATATAAACTAAAGTTAAAAGATGAAATTGTATTCTTTTATGTATTACATATATAGAAGCTAGAGATATAAGAGTATTCTGTCACATAGCCTATGTTATTTCATAATTTTAAAATCAGAAATATGTGAATATTTGAAAAGTATATAGGAAAACATATAGAATAATCATATTAATGCCACCATTCCAAACTATTCATTAACATTCTATTTTCTGTTTATTTTTCTATTTTTTAGCAATGAAACTGCTCTGAATTTTTTATTTTCACTGGTATCATTAGCATTATCCTAACTTCTACCTTTGTTTTAGAAAGGTATTATCTATTTTTTTCTATAATAAAATGTAGTTGTTTCTCCATTTTTTTCCTTGTTTGGATGTCATCTGGTTTCTGTAGCAACTGTCACTCACAAAATGGACACTACATCTTAATTTCAATCTTCAAGGAAATTGTACTTAGTTGTCTTGCTGTCTATACAAATACAGAAGCAGATGAAAAAAATCACAATATCCCATGCAATCAGGTTTATATTTTGGCAAACACATGAGAGAAATCTGAGACACAACTTTCTGATTCTTTAAGAAAGAAACAATTTTATTGTCTTAGTATTTGATCAATTAAGTTACTTTATTCTTCAAGCCATATTCTCAAAAGAATAATTAAGTCCTATAAAATGGTAAAAGTTAATAGTTATAAATTCTTGGAAAAAATGTAATATATTCTTACAGGTAAGATCTGGATAGTTCATTTTAAATTCATTCCAGGAAGGGCAAATTTTTTTTCCTTATAGTTTCAGATAATTCCACCATCGACATCATCTCTTGACTGTTTAAATTTTAGACCAACTTTTATTGTAGTCATAATAAATTCATCATGTTGCTACTAGAATTGACAGGACACAGTAATAGTCTAAATAAGCTATATTCTCAAAGCAATTGTAATAGCTATGGTACTTTCTACTTGGTGCTACTTGCTTTCTACTTTCTACTTGTACTTTCTACTAGGTTAAATTAACTGTTTGTACAAAAATTCTAAAAGAGACACTATCCTGTTACTATTTATCATGAGACTTTTATTCAACAATGCTCTTTCCGTGTGACTGAACTAGATTTGAATAAAGTTATGATACCAGTGGTATTAACTTAATGAAGGACTACTATGTGCCAAACACTTCACAAATTTAACAAAATTGAATGTTACTCATTAGTAATCCATTTCTCTTATTACGAAAACAAGTATAAAGTAATTAAGTAATATCTCTAAGTCCTAACACTTAAATATAGCACAATCAGCATTTCAAATCGAAATTTGAATGATTCAAAATCCTGCTCTATTACACTTCATTGTTATTTGGTCAAAAATGGTCCAGGAAATGTGAAATCAGGTGTTGGCTCCAATAATACCTATGTGCCATCAGTGCTTGATAGGAGAGAAAACATCATATTTTGTATGTGAGGTTAATTCATTGTAACAGCCAGAACATCACCTGTTATTTCCTAAGGCTCTGAAGCCAAAGTGCCAATCAATTCTTGCATGTGTCAATTGTGATAAAACACAGCAGGTGAGCCACAGCACTGGCAGCTGCACCCTCTGCCTATAATAATGTAGTATAAACACTATTCAACCAAAATTTGTCTCCATACAATATAATCATAGATTACCCTTGTTCTGTGTTTTTTCTCTCATTTATAGGAAAAATTTTTTCCTTTTATTTTGACAACAAACTTCTTGTTTCACATTGTTAAATTCCTACAACAATAGGAATATATAAACAAAATTTGAGCAAAGCTTGTGACTTGGTCTTAGAGACCTATCTCACGTGTCTGAGGTTGCCTTCTGTGCAGATGCTTGCAGCTACCTAAATAGAGTCAAACTTAAATTGCTATTACTCTCCCATTTTTGAGGACAAAAGTTCAACTAACAAATGCACATCTATAGCTTACCAGTCTAGACACAGCATTGGCAATTTTAGTCTAGGCTATGTTGCATTAAATTAGTAAAGAGATTACTGTCTACTTCCTTTTTTAAAATTTTAAATAGTTCCCCATTTCTTTCTTATTTCCTATTACGTTAGTTAAAAATTAACATAATAAATGTTTACTTAAACAAGAAACTACAAGGTGAAATGGATAAATTTCCCTTTGCCCTAGTATTCTCAGCACTCTACTGTAATGGTATCTATGATCTATGCTATTTTTAATTTATTAAGGCAAATTCCATGTATTAATTTATCTTCACATTTTTATCATACCATAAAGTATCATAGGGTTCAAGTACATGAATTATCATACCATAAAGTATCATAGGGTTCAAGTACATGAATTATTATAAAAAGTAGGTATTCTGTTATAAATGTATTTGTCAGAACTCTGAGTTGCAAACACAGAAATCTAGTTTGTAATAGCTTAATAAACAACAGGCAGTGCATTAGACACATATTGTCGTAGTGCAGAGTACTGAATGAGGAGCTGAACATCCAGACCTTAGAGAGTACAGGTCCTAATTCGGAGCAGTTCAAATCACATGACAAGCGCCTGTAGGCTTTAGTCTATCACAAATCTCTATTTTTCTGTATGAGTCATGTTTATTATCTTTGACTGCAGATGGACTTCTCCACATGGTGGGTGAAATAGCCATCTGTAGTTCTGTACTCAATAACTCCTACCTCTGAAGCTAAAGAGAAAAGAGATCACCACTCCTATTTAAAAATCTTTCCAGAAGATTCTGCCTGAGCCAGATTGGGGCACTTGCCAAACTTGAACCAGCAAGGCTAGTGGAATGAAATATCATTATTGACCCAGCTGAGGTCTCTGCTATGTCCTCAGTGCCTGCAATGGTCAATTCTCAACAAATATTTATGTAATAAATATCCCAAAGACAACTTTGTTAAAATACAAACATTGGGAAAAAATGTCCAAGTACATAATAAACATCCTGTATCTGTAATCTACAACTATTATTATAATTTTGAAACATAAAAATCTTCAGTGTATTCATAATATATTAAAATGTAATTCTGACAAGATTATTTATACAGCATCATCAAATCTACCATTTAATTCATCTGCTATTTGAAACTAATTAAAAGACCCATGACTGTATGCCCAGTTATATTGAGTGTATGACAATTGAAGGAGACTGTTGGATGGGTTTAAAATATTGAATAAACTCTTTCATTAAAAAATTAATAGTTTATTATTTCTCCCTCCTCTTCCAGAAATATTTATTGAACATCTATTTAAGTGTGAGATCCTATTCACAGTGCTAGAAATACAGCTGTTAATAAGACAATTCCTTGCTGGTACAAAGCTTATATTCTAATTACTGGAGTTGAGGAATACATAAATATGTAAATCAATATCAGGAATTATAAAGTACTATTAAGAAAAACACCAATATGTTAGTCAGGTAAGAGAGTAATGGCATGTATAAGGACCTGCTGTTTTAGACAGGGAACCCAACCCAGGGCAACTAGTCCCTGAGAATTGTTTGAGCAAGAGCTAAACAAGGGATAGAGTCATAACAAAGTCCAGAAGGGTTCCAAATACAAGTTCCCTAAGGAGGATCCAAACTCAAACTGCAAGATATCTAGGAGGTCTAAGAAAAGACAAGAGTTTGAGAAAGGTGATATAAGAAAACATGGCAGAAGAAAATTTCATTTGTTGTAATTAATCTGTGGCTTCTATAGTTGGACTATTTTATGGGGAGAGCAGAGTGAAGTAGAGAGACTTTAACCATCCTAAATGTTAATATTCACTTTTTTCCATTCTCTACTGTGCTAGCAAAAACAAAACAAAACAAAACAAAACACAAACACAAAAACTGGGGGGATGATGGCAAAGAAAATAAATACTCTCTAAAAAACTTTTAGTCAACTTTTTCACTGCTGTGACTGAAAGACCCACCAGAGGGCTGGGGTTGTGGCTCAGCGGTAGAGCGCTTGCCTAGCACGTGCGAGGCACTAGGTTGGATCCTCAGCGCCACATAAAAATAAATAAAATAAATAATATGTTCAACTACAACTAAAAAAATATTTTAAAAAAAGACCCACCAGAACAATCGTAGAGGAGGAAAATTTTATTTGAGGGCTCATATTTTCTGAGGTCTCAGACCATATACAGCCAGCTCCATTTCCCAGGGGCTCCAGATGAGGCTGAACACCATGGTGGGAGAGTGTGGCAGAGGGAAGCAGCTCACATTGAGATCAAAAAGCAGAGAGTCCACAGGCCAGATACAAATATATACCCAAAGCCATGCTCTAACTCCCACCTCCCCCAGCCATAGCCTGCCACTTCAGTTACCACTCAGTTAATCCCTACCAGGGGATTAAATCACTGATTGGGTTAAGATTCTTAGAACCCAACCATTTCTCCTCTGAACTTTCTTGCACTGTCTCACATGTGGGCCTTTGGGGTACACCTCACATCCAAACCATAACAATCAGTTTGGCTGAAGCAAAAGTCAGAAAGGTTTGTTTTGGCTTTGGTCTTGATTTGTTTGTTGTAATTTAAAGACTAGAAGGAGTTGAGAAGTTGGGATAGACAAGAAGCAAGAATAAGCAGAGACCAGAAATACAAGGCCCTGAAACTTTTCTCAGGACACTAGATCTTTGGAGTGACAGGAAGCCCTGAGGGGGCTTCAACAAGTGCTTGGATCACACACACATCAGAAACACCTTTACAGTGTAGAGAATCACTCCGAGCAATTTAAGACAATGCAATAAAACTAGAGTAAAGGCTGTTATAATATGAATATTAATGAAATATAAGTGTTGAACAGAGATTTAAAAGTTATTCTGACTAGAATTGAGTGATAGAAGTGGAATTAGAAAGAATTGAATGCAACAGTTTCTGTCATTAATTTAAATCCAACCTAGACTGAAAATTGATCAGTAGCCAGATTAAATTGACTTCTAAGAGGCTTAAAAAAATTCTCAATGTTAATTAGCCGTGCCAACAAAATGGAGTGTAAAAAAGTTTAAGAACTCAAAGTACTAAATGTAAAGCTTATTATAAATATACATTTTAATAATACAGTTGATTGTAGAATCAATACTTTAAAAAAAAGTGTTGTGACTAAGACAATAGTATTAAAACAGTAGCTTAAATTGTATATTCACATCTTACTATCAGTTTTCTTTTAGGTTGGAAAGATTTCATTTCATGTTCAACTCTATTATTATTCATGAAAGTATGCAGGTATCATTATAAGAACTATTGATGACTGTATATCAGTTTCAAGTTGGTTAATGAATATTTTAGTCAGCTTTTTCACTGTTGTGACCAAATGACCTGACAAGAACAATTTTAGAGGAAAAAAGTTTATTTGGGGTCTCAGACCATAGATAGTCAATGTCCTTGGTTTGTATCAGAGGTGAGGCAGAACATAATGGCAGAAAAGCTGCTCCAGACATGGTACCAGCAACCACAGAAAACCTAAGCTCAGCTCACAAAATACATACTCCAAAGGCACATCCCCAGTGATCTACCTCCTGTAGCCATACCCTACCTGCCTGCAGTTACCCCTCAGTTAATTCCTATCAGGGGATTAATGCAGATTAGGTTAAGGCTGTTGTAACCCAATTATTTCACCTCTAAACTTTCTTGCGTTTTTCACACATGAGTTTAGGGAGACACCTAGTATCTAAACCATAAAATGAGTAAGTAATGAGTATAATATTTGGCTCTTGGGTAAGATAGCATTGTTTAGGGGATCCATCTAAAGCTAGCCTATAAAATTTGTATCTATATAGATATGAAGGTATAATAAGAGTGAGGACTGGATTTTTTGATATGTGAATTTTCATAATCTGAATTATGTTATACCACATGTATAAGTTAATTAGTTGGACCCGCCCATTGCATTATTGTAAAAATTACATAAATTAATATATTTCCAATAAAAATACAGATATTCTGAAACCTTAATAAAACCTTACATTTTCTGTGCTAGTTGCAATGATAATTTTTACTCTTTTGGGCAAGCAAATATAGCAGTTTCCTTCTGTGTCCTCTTTTCTTGTTATTCTCATGTTTGAAAGTTTAAATATTTATCAGAAAATATAAGTAATTTTGTTGCTTGCCATTAAATATTTCTCTAAAGGAACAAAATTCAGAGGGAAATGTATTCAATAAAACATTCATGAAGAGGTATTACAGGAACATTCTCTTACAAATTTGCCTTGATGAATACAGGTGTGGAGAATGAGAGTGTTTTCTAAGTCCTTTTTAAATTACAAAAATGATCTCTGCATAAATATCCAATATAGATCCTTTGAAAGTTCAATTAACTTTTAAGAAAATAAAGATGCTTAAATAAATGCTTTATGATTTGTTGATAGTGTTTATTGTTATTTGTGCACATTATAGGAGCATTTATAGCAAATTTCAAATATTTTAGAGACATCAGATTGTAATTACTATAATTTGAAACACTTCTAATAAAACAATGTGTTTAAATTATGAAATATTTGAAAACTTGCATCTGTTCTTGTGAGACATTTCGTTGCTTTGACGTCAGTAACCTAACCACAGATAGTATTTCTTTTCCTTGAATTTTTCAAATAAGTACCTTTGATGGTATGTTTTATGATCTTCAGAGTCCTGGCCAGTCCTAGGAAACATGTCTTTCATTTTCTTTTGATGACTGATTCTAAATACTAAGTAGCCATCACCAAACTATTCTTTGAGGTTTATACATCTTCTTAAGCTACATTTTAAAAAACTCTGTGCACATTAAAAATGGATAAATTGTGAAAATGCCAACTAGTTTGCAATTTATAAAATTTTCATAAAATAATTAATCTATAATATATTCAAATATCTCACAAGAGGTAGATGACATAATGTCATGTTTCTCCAGAAGAATCAAAGTATATATTGATTGTCAAACGAATATTTTGTTTCCCTTTGGAATAATGCAATGTTCATTTCATTTAATAGTAAAATCCACTCTTTCCATTGCTTAGGATAAGTAATTATGATCAGTCTTGACTCTTATCACCTTCACCCTCTCTGTCCGATCTATAAGCAATGATAGTTGGCTTTATTTTCAAATATATATTGAGACCATGATTCTTCTTCATGATCAGGAAATTATGTGGGGAATTTTCCCAGTTACTAATATATATCCATTCCTACTGTGCATGCTTGAGCTGAGTATCAAAGGATAGATCATTCATTCTACTATGAGGACAGACTAGCCCAAGACTCTGTCTATCAGCTCACTTCAATAAATCTCCACTCTGGTTGATATTATGGCATTTTGAATTTCTATGGATTAACCTTTGGGAAAAAAAGCTGTGTATTTCCATTTCTGGTATAGTGTTCCACTACCACACCCTCCACTTGGGAAAGACTCAGAGAAAGATCCATGGTAAAACTTGTGGCCACATTGCAGAGTAATTTTTCAAATAAATAAGGCCACAATATCTCTGAAGGCTTATGCTTACTTCTTGCTCTTATGGTCCAGGAGTCTGTTGGGGCAGGACTAAAAATGGCTATAGTTAGGCTCCCTCACTAAGATTTCTATCAGGTTATGTTATGGTTTTTGTGTGTAGCCAGGGATGGGAACTGGCAGTTATGGTTGGTCAAGGCTAGAAACACTGTGATTCAGCATATCAAGATCATAAACATTAACTTTTGAGTATGCACCCCCTTCTTGTGTAACCTTTTGGCAATTTGCCATGTGCCTTCTTTGAGCTTTGTATTAAAAGGGTGTATGAAAATGGCTAATGGCTAAGGCCACCTCCAAATAAAGAATGAACAATACTGCCACAGTGCCCTTTATATCTTTTTTCAATTGCCAGATCATCAAGTCTTGTTTCCTAAGTCAGAGCCCCTGCAGGTCAATTTAGCCTAGTTGGCAGGATGTTCCGCAGGTGAGAGATGCCTCAACCCCAGTGACAGAAGGGACCTATGGCCTCCAAGCAGCACGTAGTACTTTGTTGCCAAGGTCCTATTAGCAAGAACTCCTGTGCAGAGTTGGGATATGGTGGATAGTTCCCTGTGAGCATAGAGAAGACTTCTGATTACCCTGAGGTGAATAAGGACCTGCCAGAGCAGACTGTGAACTGAGCAGCAAAGCCCAGGTGCCAGCGTATGGCTAAGGATAAAAATGGCAATGGCAGTGCAGATGAAACAGAGAAATGACCTAAGGAGCTGCATGCACAGCTGCTGGGGCTATGGGAGAAAGGTTTCTTCCAGCTCTGAGAGTAAAATCAGATGCAGCTTTACCAGAGACTGCCACGATGAGGGAGTGACAAGATAAGGAAGAGGCCTTGAGAGCCGGAGTACAGTCACTGGAGGAGGTCCTCCATACCTGGAAGATACCCCTCAACCTCCCCCATAGTGCAGATGGAATCCATAAAGGAGGAGGAGGAGGAAGATTAACACCTACAAGCCTTGCCAGTGGTGATGCAGAAAATGAAACAGCAGCAGCTGATACCTCCAATGGGTAGCCGTTAGCAGTGCCAGCTCAGGTAAAAAAGTCCATCACAGCCCACCTATAAAGCAGAGTTGGTGGACTTGGGGAAATAATTTGGGCAGAGGACAAGAAAACCCAGATGTGCTGGAGGCCAGCAGGGTCAGGAGAGTTCAGTATACTAGAAGCTGGAAGAAGCCAAGGGATCCCAGATGTGCTAGAGGCTGGCAGGAGCCAGAGAGTCCAAATGTGCCAGGAGCTGGCAGGGGCCAAGAGAGAGCCTGATTGTGCAAGGAGTTGGCAGGGGCAAAAGGAGACAGAGGTGCTATGTAGGTAAGCCAGAAACAAGCCCATACCTAGGAGGTAAGGCACCTATACTGTTCAATGTTTGGTACACTAATGACTCCAGCCATGACAGCTACCTCTGTGGATGGCGGTGGCTGTGAAGTCAGAAATAGGTACTGTCTGATTTGATACCAGTAAAAGCCAAAATAGCCAATGAGCTGAGCTGAATGGGGATAGCAAATAAGCATCCCCCTTAATGATATGTATTGACAGTTGTGCTGGAGACAAGTTTTGGGGCAAGAGCTTTGGGAGTTAAGCCACCAGGAACAGATGACTACAGGCATGTTACTGGCCATGCCCCACTGACCCGTCCGGGGAATGATAAAGCAGATGCTTTGGCTAGGGTGCAGTGGTTGCAGCGGGTGCCTCCCACTGACTTGCTGGCTTCATTGCACTGCCACCTACAGTATGCAGGTGTGAAGACTATGTGGAATGCAGTCAAACAGTGGGGTCTGCCTTTAACTTGGGGTGCTCTGGTAGAGGCTTGCCAGGCATGTGGTTTGTGCTCAGGAATATCCACACCCCCAATGCCTTGGAGCCACAGATAGCCCGGTAGTGCTGGGAGGCACCCTCTGACAACAAAGGCAGGTTGACTACATTGGCCCTTTACCAAGGTCAGAAGGGGCCATGTTTACCTTGACAGCAGTGGATACAGCTACAGGCTTGTTATTTGCCTGGCTCAGTGGTCAAGCAAATCAATATGTTATGACTCACACCCTGACTGCGTTGACAGCCTTGTGTGGCCAGCCCATCACAATAGAAAGTGACCAAGGGGCTCATTTTACAGGTCAGGATGTGCAGCGATGGGCAACTCAGTTACTGAGTCAATGGAAACTGCACATCCCATACCACCCACAGGCTGCAGGCATGATAGAGAGGTATAATGACCTGCTTAAGTGAGGACTTAGGACTTCAGTCAACCCACCTTCCATGAAGGCACAGTGTCTGTAGGTAGTTGTGAGGGCTCTGAATGAGCATCCCCAGCAAGGGGGATCAGCTCCTGTGGAGGCTTTGCTGCATTGCACAGCAGCACTAATACAGGCTCAGGTGACAACAAAGGATGTTGTACTTAGGCCTGATTTGGGAAGCAAGGGAATGTCTTTTGCCTGCTTCCACTGGATTAAATAGGAGGCGAACTGTGAATTGTAGATGGCTCTGGACAATAAAGTCCTCACCTTCGTTGGTTAACCCTCTTCGCCCCACGTGGAAGAGGTTTGGAGAGTGATCTCCTGGTAATGCCATGGGCAACTAGTGAATGCCCCCCCCAGGTACATGTGACTAGGCCAGGTCCCACAGATGGGACACACATTTTAAAGGGCATGTTTGTTATTTCCCTTTGGCCAATTATGAGTTTCCCAGTGCTGGTGCACACCGAGCCTGCTGAAGTACAGGACCAAGCTGTACAAGTGTGATATTACTACCTGGAAGCCACCACAGACAGCCACTGTGCTTTCCCATGAGGCAAAGTTGGCATACATTCTCCCAGATGGACATGGCTTATCTGTGCTATTGCCTGTAACTGCCTTGTCCTTTTGTCTGTAGGTGTATCTTCACCAATACCATTGTGTACTGGGCACACATGTATGCCAGAGTAGCAAATGTGTCTGCCTTCTGGGTACACACTGAGGTGGCTGTGAGATCTGCTGCTGGACTGCTCTGGCAAATTCTGACTATGTCACTGGAAAATTGGACATGGCTGAAAAAGACTTTTGTTACTACTTCAGTCTGGGGTGAAACTAAGGCTTTTCACCCATGATTGGGGGATTCCGTTTCAGATGGAATGGCCTGGATCTCTGCTGCAAATATAGAGCTAAGGGGCCTGGTACTCCAATGTTTGAAGAAAATGTGGGTTGGGTCCCTAGACGCTTTTGTCAAATCAGGTGTCAGTAGAACAGGTATGATTGTTATTCCAGTGCCCCATCGCACCCTGTGGGTTTGTGGCACTCATGGATGACTGTATTTTCCACAGAATTGGGCAGAGCATTGCACCTGGGGTTGCCCATACCTCCCAGCAACCATACGGCAAACCTTGCCTCAGGGGCCTGCTAATTGGGAGACTGTATGAGCCCGTTACAGAGTGCATCAGACACCACGGTGGTATTACCCTTTGGCTTTGTTCCTCCCTCAAAGAGCGTCCTTGGTGGCTGAGATGCAGATAACTGCTTTGGCTGAGCACACAGTCCTAGCCTTAAATCATACAACACAGGCTCTTTCTCGGTAAGTGAAAAAATGTATAAAATTCACAAAGTTGTGCTGCAAAATAATATGGCGTTTTATTTGTTAACAGCAGCACAGGGCGGATAAGTGCCATGTCTGATACTGAATGCTGTTTATACCTACAAGATCATCACAAAAATATTAGTATGGCTTCAGTACATACGACTTCTGAGGTAGCAGCCATACATTAGCTAATTGGTGATCCTTTGCAGAAATGGTGGGCTGGTTTAGGCACTGCGGGGAGGTGGTTCCTGGTAATACTAGGTGGTGATGCTTGTTTCCTGGTTATATGTTGTTGCAGCTTATATTGCTGTTGTGGCTTTTGGATGCAGGGCTCTGCCCTCCTTGCTAAGGGAACATTGCAGAACACTTCAGACATGAAGATTGCATGGTGAGGAATCCTAAAGTGGTGAATTGTTGAGGCAGACCCAAAAATAGCTACAGTTAGATTCCCTAGCCAGGACTTCCAGCAAGTTATGTTGTTTTTAGTGTGTAGCCAGGGATAGGAACTGGCCATGTTTTGGTTAGTCAGGGCCAGAAACACTGTGATTCAGCATATAGACTCAAGATCATGAACATTAAATTGTGAGCATGCACACCTTCTCCCTTATGTAACCTGTAGGCACTGTGCCCTCTTTGAGCTATATGGGCCTATGAAAATGGCTTGGGAGCTGGCTAATGGTTATTGCCACCACCTCTGAATAAAGGATGATGAATATCCCCACCATGCCTCACATTCTTTCAATTGCTGGATCCTCAAGCCTTGTTTCCTGGGTCAGAGACCCAGCATGAGAGTCCTTTTAAATTATATACAAATATGTCAGTTCCATCCATCATCTCCCACTGTTAAAAAAGGCACCACAAAACAACAAAAGAGCCCTTTTACGAATGCTTAGGAGAAGACAGTAACCTCTGGCCATGCTTAGAAGATAGTATGAGCTGGCTAAGAAACCAGCCCAAAATAGATCTACTCCAACATTTCATAAGCCTCTGAGATACCTTCCACTGAAATGCTAGGAAGCATTATCATTTTGCTTTTATTGATAATATTTCATCATTGGGTTTAATTTTCATTCTGATGTTGAACCAATTAGTTCACTGTACTCTCAGCTGCTTGAGCTACCAATGCTAAATACATCCTAGGTGGGTCTCCCTAAACTCAGCTAAAATCCATCACATTTGATCTGCTTTGGTCTAATACTTTCACAAATAATTTCCACCTATGTTGCCAAAACTTCTGACAATGCAAATAGGCAAGACCCTTTGTATTTCAGCTATAGTATCCTTGGAATTGATTTCTTCCTTTTTTTTTTTTTTTTTTTTTTGGACTACATTAAGATAGAAAAGTCCCTAGAGGAACTGGTGTGACAACTAAGAGCATCTGTAACTCCTTGTTATTGGCGAAGTAATTCAAAGAGTTTATACAAGGGAAGGCTTGCTCTTTGGATGTGTAGAGGGGAAGGAAAAGCCTTTTCTTTCTTTCTTTCTTTTCTTCTTCTTCTAGGGAATTTTGAGAAGGATTTTAGTCTCCTGTGGTTTATCTTGTCTGTGTCTGCCTACTTACCCTCATACCACATTTTGAGGTTCTATTCCTACTAAACCTATGTCCTTCTCTTAGCAGAAGAGACTGAAGGTATTGCATATTTAATTGGAATTGCAATTTGCAGTTCTTTAACTCTACTACCCAGGCCTCATGATGTATCTTTAGCAAGGTCTTTTTTCTTCTCTGTGGCTAAATAAAATAATTCTTGTGTAACTCCCTGGGAGCCAGTTGATTTTCCGTCTATACTTCAAGTTTTTCTCTTTTATTTGTTTCTCTTTTTTCATGCTATTAGTTTACTGAGAAAGAGCTAGCTCACCATGTAGTTTTTATAATCATTGTCGCCATAGTGATGAAAGCCTTCACTCCCACAAGTTGTGGAAATGTCTGACCCTCTACTAACAATTTTGTGCCACTGCTAGTGAAAACCTGAGTAATGCTAATACCAATGCAAGCCACAAATTAGCAGTGTCTCATTTTATTCCAATAAGGAGTCTCTTTGTTTGCATCAAACATGACAGCAATAGTTTCAAATGCAATTTAGAGTTCTGTTGCTTGGGGCCAAATTGGGTAAAAATTGAAGTATCAGAAACTGTTCAGGCAGGAAACTATACACAAAGGGATATTTCAACAGTTTCATATATGAACTGTTTTTATAAGGGTGAGCAGTGTAAAAAGAGGCAATAGGAGATGGAAAAGCACCTGGGGAGGATGATTGATGGGAAGACTTTAAGCACCTGAGGTTCAATAGCAACTGGAGGGAACTATTAAGAGAAAGTCACAAGTGCTCTGTCATACCACAGAAGTTGCCCAATGTAACTGTGGCTAGGATAGCAGACCACAGCCACTGCCAAACCATGACCCATGGTGGGTGGTTGGAAGAAATAAATAACCAGACCCCTCTCACTTCTCTCCTGCTGTAATTTCTATTGTCCAGTCTCAATAAGAATCCAGAGGACAAGAGAGCCTCTTTAGTGAAGTACACATATCATTTTCCTAGGGCCATAGAACAGAACAAAGAAATGTGGAGAATAGACATGAACAGGCAAATGGGGTATAATTAACATTCTTCTCTGACCCCTACTGAAAACTGACACTCCCTCCCTTTTCCTGGCTTATTTAGGCTTCTTTTTTTCTCCCTTCCACATACCATTTTTAAATTTTTTTTTTAGTTGTAGATGAACACAATATCTTTATTTATTTTATGTGGTACTGAGGATCGAACCCAGTGCCTCATACATGTGGGGCAAGTGCTCAACCGCTGAGCCACAACCCCAGCCCCACATACCATTTTAATATGCTATATTATTTACTTATTTATTTATTTTATTATTGATCTCTTCTACTAGAATGAGTTTCATAAAAGAGGAATTTTCTTGTTTAGCTCATTGTTAAGTCCCTGGTGTATGAATGGTATTGGAACATAATATGTACTTTATAAATATTTGTTGAATGAAATGTTATTTCAAGCCCAACTAAAATTGTTCAAATTTAAGTCTCAAAAGTCATTCAAGGTCTTAAGGAAGATTTTGCACGTATTCTCTGCTATAATGACAATTACTACTTTACAATGTAGTATTAAGTAAAAAATATTTTCACAATATAGTAAAAATTTATGACAAATCCATGTCTACTTTTTAAAATTTTTTGATGTCTTTGGACTTACTAAAAGATTTGTGTTGTAAGATTTTTTTAAAGGCTGATACATCATACAGGATAATCCAAACTAACTCAAATAGTTGAAATAGTCAAATATCCTGCCTCCTTCTCTCTGTTTCACTGTTATTTAGTATTATAAGAATATTGAGTAATCTTAGAAAGTATTCACATATTTTTTGCATATATGTATATGCCAAAAGTAAAAAATATGTATATATTATATATGTATTATGTGCATATCATATCAATAAAAATATATTTTTGCATATAACATATATATATGCAAAAACTGAAAAATAACCATACATTTGAGTGTTCACCCACAACCTCTGATAACTAGTGTGTATTATAGACCACTCTGAATAAAAACAGGGTCATCATGTTAAACATATCTACCTCCTCAAATATTTATAGTTTATGGTAAAAATACTCAAACTCCTTTTTTCTAGGTTTTTGAATTATACAGTCATTATTTAGTCACCCTATTGTGCAATAGCACACCAGAACTTCTGACTCTTATCTAACTATAATTTAGTCCTCATTGAACATTGCTCTCTCTCCTTCTCATGTTCTCCTCGCCCTTCTCATCTCTACTTCTATGAGATCAGCTCTCTTTACCTTTTATATATTAGTGAGAACATACTTGTGGTTCTGAGCCTAGTTTAATTTCACTTAATGTAATGACCTTCAGTTTCACACATGTTGTCACAAATTATAAGATTTTATCCTTTTTATGGCTGAATAGTTTTCCATGGTATATATGTAAAACATTTTTTAACCACTCATCAGTTGATGGACACTGCATTTCTTGGTTATTAGAAATAGTACTGCAATGAAATTGGAGAGTAGATGTCTCTCTGACATACATATTTTACTTCCTTTGAATGTATACCCAGTAGTAGGGTTGCTGGATCACCTGGTAGTTCTGTTTACTTTTTTGAGGAATCTTCATAATGGCAGTACTAATTTACATTCCAACCAACACTGTGCTAGGTTTTGTTTTTCTCTACACTCTCACCAAACACTTGTTAGCTTTTGTATTTTTGATAATATACAGTGTTACTAGATCAAATCATCACAAGGTATCCTATGAAAATGTACAATTTTCAATGTTTATGTTTTTATGTATCAGTTAAAATTTAAGTTAAAATAAACAAAGCACATACACATTCTTGATAGTGTACTTTAAATTTTTGTTTCGCTGTATATAATTTATAATTATATAACTTATAATTATAATTAGATAATTCCTCATGTCATCAAGTCTGCAATTACATATTAATTACTCTAAGGTATGCTATATATTACTCTAAGGTGTTCTTTTCATAGGTAATTGTTTTTAAAATTATTATTAATTCATACATTTACTTTTGAACACCTAAGCCCTGGTTTTGAATATTGAATTATTTTCCTATTTTAATAATTTCATAAACAAGATTAGAATGAACCTATTTATTTTCATATTCCTGGTAAATATTTCTTACATTTCCTTGTAATGAAATCCCAGAAACAAATTTCCTTAATAAAGATGGTCCTGTTCACAGAGAGAGTAACTTCCCTCGAGAAGCTGTGTGCCTATCACCTGCTCTGCCAAATCACAGGAAAATACATAGACTTCACATGGCCAACACTTGGCACACTCATTTTTGTTAAAGTTCTGTAATCCAGTATAAGAAAAATAACATAATATTTAGTTTTCTATAAATTTTCTTTTTTCCCTTGTGGTGCCGGGGATTGAACCCAGGGCCTTATGCATGCGAGGCGAACACTATACCAACTGAGCTCTATCCTCGGCTCTATAAACCTTTTACTGATAGTTACTTAAGGTTTAAAAACCCTTAATGTTAGGAAAATCTGTGACAAATTTAAAAGAAATAGTATCCCACTGCAATTGTGTATCACTTAGACATCTATCTACAACTTCAATTCAGTAACATATCATATAAATATTTCTGAAGACTTTTGTCTGCGTGAATTTTTTCTAGTAAGACCGAGATTCACAAGGTGTGTAAGATATGTCATTATGTTATCACCAATATGTCAGGTTCATCAGCCAGGTTGTCATCTCCTTGGAAGCCAAGGCATATTTCACAACACAGAGATCACTTCAGTCAGTGATTGGTCCATGGCTCATTCTTCCCTTCAAGCATTCCTGTCCTCTGTCTGCAGTTTTTCTTGGTGCTTATCTTGTACCCAATACACAATTTCGAATTTATGCTCTCAGATCTAACTTCTCTCTTTTGAATTAATCATCCTATGTTACATTAATAGTATGGCAACTTATTTTGAAAGTTAATCTAAATTTCCTGTACATTGTTGTACTTGTCATGCTGTTCTTCCCGATGGGATTATAAACATCTGCACTACAGTCAAGTATAGTGGATTGCCCAGAGAGGGGTCCTAGGTTATATCTTGTATTGAAATAAGGATGACACAAAATGTTTTAAAATACTCTATTATAGTTAAATAACCCAATACTTCTGGGTGCATTTTAGCCCTCAGGTCCTCGGTTTTCCATTTTTGGATTATGTTCTCCCTTGCTCCTTTTTTCTTCTTGCTTTGGCTGAATTGCTATGATTTCATTGATAGTATTTTTTCCCCTTGTGTGAAAGATCAAAATGCCTCAGAATGCTGTTGGAGTGTGTTATGTTTTGGTAGCATTCTAAGTTTTTTTTACATAGATGTTTTCAGAGTCACTTTCTATTTACTTCAGCAGGTCCTTATTTGTGATGGCTAATCTGAATTGTCAACTAAATTGCATTAAGAGATGCCTAAAATTAAGAGGCTTCTGGGTGTGTCAATGAAGGTATTTCTAGGAATGATTGGCATGTGGGACAGCAAACTGAAACAGAGACCCACCCAAAGTGTGGAAAGCACAATTCAGTAGGTTGGGGTTCCAAATGGAACAAAAGTTGGAAGAACAAGGAAGCAGCAGTAGATGCGAGCTTGATTCTTATTGAATGGGTTCTTTGATTGCCGTTGTGATTGCCTGAGGCCATCAGACTCCAGCTCTTCACTCTTTCAAAGCAGACTAACCAGTGGCTGTCTAGGGAATTTCCAGGCCTTTAGTCTGGATGGGGCTACATCCTTGATCTCTCTTGTTCTGAAACTCTAGCTTCTTGGACTGAGCAGCTGCTGGTTCCTCTGGCTCTCCAGCCTGCAGATGGCCATTGTGGGACTATCCAGGTCCTGGTCATGTAAGCAAATCTAATAAATCCCCTTTTTATAATCTTTTTATAATCAACTAGACAGATGCTGGTTCTGTTCGTCTAGAGAGCCCTGATTAATACAGTATTCAGACACATTACATTATTATTTCAGTAGGACATGAAAAACAATAACAATGTTGATCAAAAGAACCTGAGGAAAGACATGATTATAATTCAGGGAAACAGAAGGAAAAAAAGCAGATGAGGAGATATAATTTATTGTCATTGGAGAGTGAGAGGTCATTGCAGCTGGAATGAACAGAAGAACAGGTGGCTTTTAAACAGCACTGTCTTATTTATTTTTCTGATTTGTGAAAGTAACACATGTGTATGTCTATTGGCAAATCTTTGAAAAAAAATATGTAAAAGGCCACCTAGAATAACCTCTTTGAAGATGTGAATATCACATCTAAAATAAAAAATGTTTTATCATTACTGTCTTACTTTAACATATTTCATTAACATTTATTATATATTAAAATTATTTGATCAATCATTTAAAGTCTTTAATACTATATAAATAATTTGTATTTTAAAGGTATTCTTTTATTATACATGCAGCTATATTATGTCTCTTTGTACATAAGTTGTTTTACAACTTACTTCTGATATGTTTTTACAACTTCTGATATTATTGCTTGAGCAGACATATTTCAAAATGCATTTGAGAAATTGAAATATTCATTTTGTCAAAGAACATAAACATTTTACATCTCTGGATAATCATTGCAAAATTTCCTCCAGAAAAATTGCCAAATCCTTGGCAACAAATTATGATAATGTCTATTTTTTGAAACAACAAAAGCATTTACATTCTGTTGTGGATTGAATGTTATTTCCCAAAACACATATTGAAGCTCTAACTCCAGGTGTCTATGAATTGACCTTATTTGGAAATGAGGTCATGTTCTTCACATAATCAGATTTAAGATGAGGTCATACTGGATCAGAGTGGGCTTTACATCCAGTGCTCATGTCTGTACAAGGAGAGGAAGTAATGTAGACCTATGGAGACTCAGAGAAGACATAGCTAATAAGGTCCTATGAAGACAGAAGCAAAAAGTAGACTTTCATTGCCACAAATCATGGCACAGGAAGAATTGCTAGGAGACATCAGAAGCTAAAGGAGATAAGGAAGGATTTTGCCCTTTAGCCATTGGAGTGCACAGGGATAACCCTGACCAATAACTTGGTTTTGGACTCCTTGCCTTTGGAACCATAAGAGAATATAATTGTTGTTTGAAGCCACAAACCAGTAGGTGGTAATTTGTTGTAGCAATCCTAGGAAACAAATATAATATCATTCTCAAAAACAAACAAAAACATAAGATTTATTGTTTATGCTTTTAAAGATGAATGTCTTTCAATACCAGTGAGGAAAAGTTTTTTGTTTGTTTTTATTCCCCCGTAAGTCTGTGGCACAATGGATTCTGTCATGCATATCTGCTCTGATAGATTGGCCTCAAGTGTCTAAAGGCCATATATACACCTCTTGCTGGCTGACTCTTCCTTATGATAGACTTTTTTATTTTTTTATTTTTTACTGTGGTTGTCTAAGTTTTATTTGTAAGGTCCTCTCCTCACCCCCTTTTCATTCATTCAGAAGAGTGATGTGCATGGAGTTGTGTGACAGCATGAGGGTTTTACTTGTCATGTAACACTTTCACCCACAGCCCTGGCACAGGGAAGAGTACCCTGCCATTAGAGTGGATATAGAGAGATACTTTTAGTCTCTTGACAATCCTGTGAATCCCAGTTTTATTGAGAAGTTGCATGTCTAACTCTACCCTAAATTCCAATCCAACACTAGGTTTTCTCTTGCTGTTGGCCATTAAGACTCCAGGCTTCTAGATACTAGGGACAAGAGTGGGTCCAGTTATTCCTCCCAAAGCATGAAAGAGTGAATTTTCCATTTGTCTTTACATTATCACTTTATTTCTATTATGAAATGAAGCTAAGTTTTCTTTGGGAAGCTTCAAGTCAACTTTTCTTTCTTTGCATTTCATTTATAATAGAACAAAGCTACATAGACTATTATTTTTAGTGTTTTTAGTTAGTGTAGCTAGTGTTTATAGCTTAAGCAAAAACACAGTTGTTCTATATTTTTTTCAAATGATAATTAGACAATTTTTTTTTTCACTTTTTCATCTTTGGTGCATCACTATTTTTTTTTTATGTCACTGTTTGGTATTGAAATTCACATTTATTTACTTATTTATTCATTCGTTCATTCATTCATTCATTCATTCATTCATTCATTCATTCATACATTTACGTGGCGCCCGGGATTAAACTCAGGGCTTCGTGCATGTTAGGCAAGCACTTTGAGTCCTGATGGAGTCATCCTCATAGTAGTTTTTTACAGAGTGTGTTTTGCTAATGAACTGAGTTTTTGTATGTTAGAAAAATGCCCTTATGTCATATATCAATGAGAGTTTAGACGTAGAATTCTGTACTGTTATCTTCAACAGCTTTGGTGACCACACAGATTTCCTCTGAATTGCACCCATTGGTTCCTGTTTGCAGCTGCATCCCTTTAGTCCTGGAGCGGTCTGATGTTGCTGTAGTCTTCATTGCTAGCATTTTCTCTCAGGCTTTCATTTACATTCTAGGTTACTGAGCCACTTTTAGATTCCACCATCTCTTCCTGGTTTCTTAGAAATCCTAAAAATTTCTGGCATTTAAGACATTCTTTTCTTATTTCCAAGGATAATACTACATTATAAAATCTGTATTTAAAAGGAAAGGAGTAAATTGAGGATTTACAAAGATGAGGATTTTTGTAATGCCTAACATTTCTGTTATCTTACTAAAGTTTTAAGTGTCTGCCTCAGATATGAGTTCTACAGTAACATCTAATGAATAGAAAAATATAAAGATTAACCTTAAATTTTAATTTGATGCTACTTTATCTACAAATCTTAGGACTATAATATTTGAATTAATATCTACTAATCGAATCCCAAGCACTCAGCATTAATGTTATGGTTTAGATTTGAGGTGTTCCTCAAAGGCTTATGTGTGAGAGGATGCAAGATGTTTTAGAGGAGAACTGATTAAGTTATGAGAACCTTAACCCAATGAGTTGTTCCCCTGATGGGATTAACTGGGTGGTGACTGAAGGTGGGTAGGTTGGAGGGGGTGGGTCTTTGGGGGCATGTCTTTGGGGTCTATATTTTGTGTCTGGCTAGTGGAGTCTCTCTCTGCTTGCTGATCATCATGTGCTCTGCCTCCGTCCACCACACTTTTCTGCCATGATGTTCAGCCTTACCTCAAGCCTTGAAGAATGCAGCCAGCTGTCTATGTATTGGGACTTCTGAAACAGTGAACCTTCAAATAAACTTTTCCTCTTTTAAAGTTGTTCTTGCCAGGTCTTTTAGTCACAGCAGCAAAAAAGCTGACTAAAACAATTTATACTTTTAATATATTTATTTTTAATTCAGTGGATGTAAAGATTTATTCACTGATTATATTTTGTGCATCTCCCTTTTGCCATATATGCATTGCTTTGCAATGTCCCTGCCCTTAAGGAACTTATGAGAGAAAGAATAAGGGAGAAAAAGACAAAGAAGTGGAGAAAAAGAGATAAAGAAGAGGGTTGGGCAAGTAGCTCAGAGGTAATATTTGAACTAATATTTACCTAATAGAATCCCAAGCATTCAGCATTAAAGTCATGGTTTAGATATTAGGTGATATTGCCTTGCAAGAAAGAGACTAAAAAATGTTTTTAAAGATACTAAAATAAAGGTTATAAAATATATTATTATAGTTAAATCTAGGAATGTCTTCCAAAGAGCTGATATGTTAGGCAATGCAGCAATGTTCAGAGGTGAAAAGCTTCAATTATGAGAACTGTAACTTCATCAGTGAATTAATCTACTTGATAGATTAAAAATTTGAGTGGACTCCTGGGTGGAAACTGTAGGCAGGTGGGGTATGACTGGAGAACATAGGTCATTGAGGGCATGGCCTTGGGTTATATTTGTCTCTTGCTCTTTCCTCCTCCTCCTCTTTCCCCTTCCCCTTCTCCCTCCCCTTTCCTCCCCTCCCCTCCCCTCTTCCCTTCCCTTCCCTACCTTTAACTTCCCTTCTCTTTCTCTCTTTCCCCCTGCCCCCCTTTCTCTTGCTGGGTTTCTGGCTGCCATGAACTGAGAAGCCTTCCTCTGCCATATTCTTCTACCATGATGGTCTGCCTCATCTCAGGCCTGAGTGATGGAGTTGGCCAACTATAGACTGAGACTTCTGAAACTGGAGAGCCCCAAATAAACTTTTCATCTAAATTGTTCTCTTCAGATATTTTGGTTATTATGAAGAAAAGCTGAGTAACACATGTATAAACATAGGTGTTGCTATGTCAAAATGGAAGACACTTAACTCAATCTAGAAGTATTAGTCAAATTAATAAATGCTAATGTTTATAATGTATAACCACGGAAATTCAATGGCTTAACAGTAAGGCTTATTTCTTGGTTACGTCAGAATCTGATATAGGTTGGGCAAGTGGTGATGCAGAGGCTTTTCCATCTTGTTACCTTGCCATCTCAAATATAGGGCCTCTAGGATCACAGTTGAAGTAGCACAGTGAGGATAAGTACACAGGCCTTGCAAAGGTCAATATTAGTTCCAAATACATCACAGCAAGTCAGAATCTAGTCACATGACTACAACTTAATTTTAAGGGAGGCTGGAAATGTCTTCCTGTATTCTTAGGAAGTAGTAGGTATCAGTGATCAGACTGTGCCATATAGATGAAATTAGGAAGACTCTCAAGAAATGTGAATAATTAAATGATCATAACATTATGCTTATAATTTCCTTATGGTAAGAACAGTAAAATGTGGAAAAGTTCTTCAAGTCCTGCACTGAGACAAAAGTAAGAACTTAAGAGTTCACAATTTATATGTTTAGAAAACTAAAAATAAAAACATATCATATTTTGAATCCTGCCTTATTGGGGAAAAAAACAAATTCATGAAATAAATATAATTTTTGTTCAGTAATACAGGTTTATAAAATAATGTAAACAGAATAATCTCATATCATCATTTCTTTAGGGAGCTGTATATTACATTGCTAGAATTATTGATATTGTTTATTCTAAAGGCTTTTTATTCTTTTGTTCAATTCTCATCTTTTAATGCATCTTATAAGTTTTTACACTCTTATTTTTTACCCTGAAAACAAAGCCATCTTCCTGCCTTCTGGCTTCATACCAAGACTCTTACATAGAGTTAATGAAAGCTTTGTGTACAGAAGTTTCTGTGGCTGAACTGGGAACACCAAAAGCCTGGTGAGGCAGTTTTCTCTTATCTTCTTAGTCACTTCCTGTGTTAGTCAGGTTTGCTTCACTGTGACTGAAACACCTGAAAAGAACAACTTAGAGGAGAGAACGTTTACTTTGGCTCATGGTTTCAGAAGTCTCAGTCTATAGATGGCTGACTCCATTGCTCTGGGCCTAAGTAAGGATAAACATGATGATAAAAGTATGTGGTAGAGGTAAGCTACTCACCTCATGGCAGCCAGGAAGCAGAAAGAGAGAAGGGAAATGGGGAAGAGGCTAAAGGGAAGATGAAGCATTCCAGGGCATGGGTCTGGTGACACTCCTCCTCCAGCCATGACCCACCTGCCTACCTAGTCCATTCAAACTAGGATGGGTTAATTAGGTTACAGCTCTCACAATCCAATCATTTCACCTCTGAACTTCTCTGCATTAACACAAGAGCTTTGGAGGAACACCTCATACCAAACCATAATACTACTAGAATTAAACTAGTCCAAGATCCAAGCTCTATGATTCCCTTGCTAGATTTGTAACTGTGCCCAGATCCCATGCTTGCTGTAACAGTCTACATCCTTGTCTTCTTTGGATGATGCTTGCACTCTCTACCTCTGTACTTTTGTTTGTGGACTGAAATACTATTTTTAAATGAACAGATATCCTGATCAAAACCATGTCCTCTCACCCAAAGTAATGTGATTCCCTGAATAATTCTAGTTCCTGGTTTTGCCTGCACCAAATCTAGGAGCTACCTTTAACCCTTAAACTAATCAAAATAAAACCTGTATTGATTACATCCCTTTGGATCACAGGATACCTCTGCTGCTCCTCTATCTTGGTCAATGACTGTCTCTAGGCTAAACTTCCAATAGGTTAATACAAAGTTATAACAAAATTGGTAGCAGTTTTTTAAATTACTTGAGCTAAGATTTTTCTTTTTCCTTTAAGTTCATCTGTAAAAGTTAGCCAAACACTTTAAGAAACCATAGAGCCACCAGTAACACTGAGTATTGTAAACAATGATCATTCTGTGATGGTTATAATCTAAACTGTAACAGACACATAAATATATGTATAATAGAACATTATAATTGCAATAATGACTATTTGAACAAAGTGATAATCTATCATGCAATAAAGGTAATGAAATGCTAATTAATTTGTCAAATTAACAAATATTTTAATACCTTCTCTCATTACAAGGACTTTTGAAAGTGCTTTTTCATTTGTGGCTATTATTTTTCCCACATTTAAAAATGCTTTTATTATGCATCATAGTTACACATAATAATGTGGTTTATTTCAACATGTTCACACACGCATGGAATTTTATTTGCTTCATTTAAATCCTCAGTGCTTCCTTTTCCCTTCCCCTCTGCCCTCCCCCAATTCCCTTTCCTCTACTCTACTGCTTTTCCTTCTGTTTATTGTTTTCTTTTTAAATTGGTGCTTTATAAATAAGCCTCAAGGTGCACTTGAGGTATATTCAGTGCACTGTGGTATATTCCCATGTATACATAATATAATTTTTCAAATTCATTTCACATTTTCTTCCTTTTCCTATCCCTCCTTCCTTCCCCTCAATCACCTTCCTCTACTACACTGATCTCCCCTTTATTTTTATGAGATTCATCCTCTGTTAGTCTCCAACCATACTCTGAGAATCTAAGTGAAATAGCTAAAGTTTTCTACTGATCTCCTAGTTATCTAGGGCATCTCCTCTTGGAGACAGAGGCATCTGAATGCTGACTTTTGAAGGTCAAAGTTAAAAAATCTGAAGAATTAATACTCAATTAACTCTAGCTCAAAAGAGCACAGATCTGGAAATAGAAATTCAGTCGTTATTAGCATGTACCATGCAAATAAAACTAAGGCTATGAGTGACTATGAAGATAAATTATAGAACAAGAAGTATTTGGGGAACTTAAAATGTAAAATGGTTTCGGAATAAAGCTCAGGGAAGGTAAAATCTCTAGGAGACATTGTTTTGTGAAAGTAGTCACAGAAAGGTGAGATTTAGAGAGGGTTAAATAAGTAACAGCTAACATTTACTGAGCCCTTGTTTTTGCTTGCTCTGGTCTGATTTCAAAGCAATACTATACTCTTTAATAAAATTATTTTGTGGTTGAAATACATAGGGATGAGAATTATTTACTAATTAGCCCATGAGAATTGATATTTTGCTCCTAAATACTAAAATCTCTAGAAGTGATATAATTACACAAAATATTTACTATTTTCCCAAGCTTCTAACAAATTTAAAACAGAATTTAATGCATATTCATTAGCAGATTAAAATCATTATCAAGGATAAAGATGCCACTTGTTCTCCAGACTCTGGAAGCAAGCTTACTCATACTCTGTGAAGCACAAAATAGAGAATGAGTATAATATTCTTTCATTTTCAAATAATCTTCAAACTGCAGCCAGTGCTCCCCACTGCTGAATTCAGTGGGCCTCTAAGTCGCAAAGGGCAGTAGAAAATGTTTGTTGTGAGGATGAGTTCCAGTTAAGAGTTGAATGAGAGAAAGAAGGAGACTGAATATGACAGCAGATAAATTTCCAGTAACACATAAAGCCATTGTTTGGACTCTATTTTAGATGAATACAAGTACTGACAACACTGAGCCACGAAAGTGTGTAATAGTGACAAACACTCATAACCCCTGTGGCCGGCTTTTGAGGATAAGCTTGCGTTGAACAACCCTGGTATTCCTTAATACTGATCAAGTTAGATTCATAGGTGTTTTCCCTCCCGCTTGGTCTCTAATTCAATGGGAATAACTTTGGCAAGGTCTTTATCACTGATGCTGAGCTTTCCAGGAAAACAAACAAACAAACAAAAAGATTAATATAGTTGGGGGGTAAATGTCTTCCTTGAACAATGTTCTTTGAGTTTCTGTTAGTTTGATAAATGTTATAATACTTCTTTTTCAAGTGACAATTCTATGCATCATACATTATAGTATATATTAACATCATATAGTATTAATATTTTATGTTATAAATTCATTATTATTATTCAATATTTTAAGTTTTTAAATTAGTAACCAACTTCAAAGGAGTTCTACAGTTTTCATAGGTATTTGTGGATTTCTGCCTATGGGAAAATAATGTCATACCTCTTCCAAGACTAGCCAGCTAAGACTAGCCATTCTAACATTAAGACATTCCTGGATCTTTTCTCTTGTCACCTTTTTCATGAAGATTAGTGTACAATGTTCAGATTTCAGCAGCATACAAAACAATGATTTAAACTGCCATCATTCATGAGGCAAAAATATCTTCTAGTTAAATTATTCCAATTTAATTACTCAGACAAAACCAGTAGTTATTGTTAAATTATTCTGCCAACAATTGTTATGACTTGTCAAAAACAAACAACTAAAGCACAAAATGACTTGTTGCCCAGAATTGAATCAAAAACTTGATGATACATCCTCTGGAAAGCCAGTGAATGTCTGTTTATCCAATCAGATCATTACTTGTAGAAACCTGTGCCCTGCGTAGCAATGTTAATGAGTTCAAAGACGTCTCCTGCATGAATCAGTAAATCTCTCTCCACTAAGTTTGTGCTTTCTTCTTTGCTGTCTCTTCCCATGGTAAACTTTTTCCTCTAAGGTCTATGGTTTATTGTTCGTTCCTTCTGTTGGAGTGGGTAAATCCACTTGTCGAAGAATGGCACAGCTTGTTCTGGTAGTCAAGCTTCATTCTCTAGTATAGCTGACCTGGAAATAAAAAGAAATTTTGAAGTTCCATCTGATCTTTATATCTGTTACTCAATTGGTTCAGAATACACTGGGTGTGCTGTGTCAGAACCTTTGAGAAACAGACTTGGGAACTAGCTTTGGGGGACCAAATAATATGGAGATGAATGTATTCAACTAATACAGTGGCGACTTTAGCATACACTTTCAATCCCCAGTACCAAAAAAAAAAAGTGTTTGAAATATCTTTTACCTCTATAGATCACAAAGATCAACAATGAGTTATTATTCATACCTTGGAGCAATAAAAGAATCATAGAGCTAAAAACATTTTAAAAAGTAACAAAAATCTAATTAGTTATAAAATGAAAACCTTTTTGGTCACTTCATATTAAAGTATCTTGCACATTTCTCTGTCACACTGATTTAGAAGTCAGAACTAAATACTGATTGCAAATGACTTTGCAACACTTTGCAATCATCCTTTGGACTATAGTGTCAGCCAGTTGGTTAACTCAATCTAATTCCTAAATTCTTTCTGCTTACATAACATACTAATCATAAGTTTAAGCAGTCCCTTGTGGGGCTTCTTTAAATAATTTCCTTAAAATATTATTTCTAAATCGGAATTAAAACACATCAAGAATACATTTCATATATCTCCATTCCCATGTATTAAAAACTGAATAAAACTGGGCATAGTGGTGCATGCCTGTAATCCCAGCAGCAGGAGGATCGCGAGTTCAAAACCAGCCTCAGCAAAAGCAAGATGCTAAGCTACTCAGTGAGACCTTGTCTCTGAATAAAACACAAAATAAGGCTGGGGATGTGGCTCAGTGGTCGAGTGTCCCTGAGTTCAATCCCCAGTATCCCGCCCCCACAAAAAAAGAACTGAATAAAATTTGGAAAATATAATTCATTCTTTATTCTAAAAGAAAAAGAGGCAATAATATATTCTTGCATCAGTGAAAAATCCACATGTAACTAAATATATTTTTGCTGTAATAAATATGGAAGAGTCAATACACTGGGAAAATCTGCCAGTGTGTATGTGTGTGCATGTTCATGCATGCATGTAGTTTTGTCATTTGAGAGACATAAAGGAATGTGGATGATAATATGTGTTCTGTTTATTAAATATTTCTTAGATAAATTTGTATGGCACTTAGATTGACATGCATGTACTAACATTGTCTCCTTCCAAGTAGGAAACAAATATTTTGGGACTAGTCTTCTGAATTTGAATGGGTTTATGTCTTACGAAGTAAAGACATTTGGGTTCCACTTCCTTTAAAATATGCACACAATGCATTTCCTTCTTTGCCAATTTCTCCTTCCATTTTGAAGCCACACCCTGATTCCAGGGCTACTTGTGCACAAAGGAAAAATTGAAAGAATAACAAGGATTTAATAAATATAAAATTTGAAGTGTAGTTTGAGACAGTGGAAGAATTACAAGATTCTCAGGTTTACTTAGCCTGCCAGCCAAACTGAAGTTGTTCTGTAATACAGAGTATAGATCAAAAGGCATCCATGTGAAGGAGAATACTCTGGGTTCAGAAATGTGTGTCCTATTCTGCGCTGTTCGTATTCACATCATTATGATGAATGAAATGTAACCTAACACTAATACTGTCTAAATCCATCTGGAAAAGTATGTGATGGCATCAGGATCTAAGGCTGCTTGTTTCCCAGACTACCACTTGACAGCACCACCAAAGTCAAGGGTTATCAGTACTGGTGAATAACATCCTATAATGATTCCATGTGGGCCCAGGGGGACTTTCATATGTAGAAGAAAAGAAAATCCATCCCCAAATTGTAAAATTCCAAGCTTCCTTTTTCCTGGAGACCCAGTCTGGATATATTTTATTTCCTTTCATAAATCATTAGCCTTAACAACATTAGAGGAAAATACCTACGGATATTAGGCTCTTTGTCACAAACTAAGAACATAAGGTTAAAAAAATGATAAACCTTTGTGACTTTTTTTGAAATAGTCTTTGTAAATATATCAACTTGTATGCAAATAGCCACTTAAGCAGGAAAACTCTATGAACTCTGTCCACAAGTATTGATAAGTTCAGCTTTAAAACATGATGTATAATAATATTTGTAAAGATAATATTGTTTTATTTAGCTTTTTCCCTTTATTCCTTTTTTTCCATGACTGCTTTTCTGTAGTCTGAATATCAGGATTAAATGATGGATTAGGATAAATTCTATGAAGGATAACAGATGGGATTTTTGTTTTGTAATTTCATCTTTAAAGAATTAGAAAATTGTCTGTGTTGCTCTACTAATCACTGAATTTAATCACTGAATTAAATAACCATCATGATAATAATGCTAAGATACCTCAAGTTCAATGCAGAAAGCCTCATTTGCTTTGTTTTGAGCAAGGTTAACATGCTCCAGGTTTTTTGAAATGCTTACACGTTACATTAAACTCATTAAAAAAGCATATTATGATTTATGGCTTCTCATGCTTTCACTGCATTTATATTTAATTACCAATGTCTGGTTGTCAGAAAGTCACATATTTGTAAAAGATAAAGCCAAAAATTTTAGGCCCATTTAGGACATTTGTAAGAGTAAGTCTATTTAAAGCACATCAGTTACCAAAGTCACTTTAAAAAGTGACTTTGAAATACAATTAATCCCTTATCATAGAAATTCCTTGGGAGTCAAACATTCTCCTTCACTACTATGCCTTAACAATGAATTGCCTGAAATGTTTACAAGATCAAGAACAATCTTATTTTGATAAATATAATGGAAATGTAACAAATAAGAAAGATTTCAAAATTAGTTTTTAAATGGAAAAATAGATGTATTAAGATACATTTATTTATTTTGAGATGATTTCAAAACTTCCTTATATCAACTATATAGGATTTGGTTGAGTTAAATGAAGTTCAATATGATGCATATGTATTTCCGTTAGTTCTCAGTGAGCTTATATGTGACTGAGCTTCTCCACAAGTGCAAGTTGGCAAAAATATGGAAAAGTATTCAATTTTATAATAATTTTGGTAAATTTGTCTTGCTAACACTTGGCATAATTTCATTAATCTGATAATTTCATTATATTAAAATTTCTTATCCCTTCCTATCTTATTAATGTATTAATATACTTCATTTTTTGTATCTACTAGGCTACCAGATGTTTAAGCAGAAAAAAATAATATTGTCACTCATATTTACTTCATTAATATGTCATATACTCTATTTTTATAAAAATCCCATTTGTGCATATGTATAATATTGTATTAGTATATATTATCATGCATCAATAATAATAGCAATCTACAATAAATTAATGTATATTATTCTTATGCAGCAATGATATTAATAGCTCTAGAGTAAATTAATAAATGTTAAGACAGGAGCTATGAATCATGTCCTACACTAACTGCTCTATTTGGGTCAAAATTTTAGTCTTTTGCGAAACACTTTGTGGAATTATTATCCCTTTTTTTAGATTGAGACTTACATGAAATAAATTTCTGATGTTATGATTTAAGTGGCAGAACTGATTCAATCCAGGCTTCTTGTTCCAGTATCTACACTATTTCTTATCCATTTCCATATAATTTTGTCTATTTGCAGTAGACTAAGACAGGTGGGATTATACTCAATGAATTTGCCACCTTTTTCTATAATTGCACATGTATTTCTCCCTTTTTTCCTTTTGTTTTCTTTCTTTCTTGATAGCAAATATAGTTTGTTAAATTTATGATTCACATATCAACTCAGAAATGCCTATACATTTAATATATTTAGTAAGAGTTTCTATTTTATTTTCTATTTGTTTATGTCCGACTTGACACATATATGTGATTTTTCTATCAAATTATATTTCAGAGAACAAGAATACTAGTAAACTGAATTTTAAAATATATGTCAGTATATAATTCCAGACATTAAATTTAAAAATAAGTTATATAATTTTGTTCATTATATTTTCACCTAGTGTCTCCCATGATTCTGAGATGTTGAAGTAAATATTGAACAGATTAGTCACCTTTCTGAGACGTTTCCTACATCTAGATTCCTTATGTCAGTTGTTAGGGTTATCTTTTTACTATGTGGAATACATGCTGCTTGGATTTGCTGGGGATATAAGGAAGTATAAATCTCTTAATGCTCAAATGAAAAACTTGAGAAAAACATTATGGAAACTACATGGTGTGCGAGGTATATTAAGTTCTGAGTGCATGCAAAAGAAAGGAAACTTTAGCCACAAATTGAAGACAACTCAGTTTAGGTTTGTGAACGGGACATTCTGGGGAGTCCTGTTCTTCCAAATGAGTTGAAAGATTTGGAGACATTTTAAATTTCTCTCTGTGTGTTAATCTTTATATCCAATGAGATGTCATGTTACAGATCCTATCTTGGAACTGTTTCTGTCTTCATTCACAGCACAATAATCAGAGCCATAACTCATTTCTAAAATTTTCAATTCTCTTTGTTGAATCTGACAAAGCTACTAGGTTAATATTCCTTAAGAGCTATGTTATAATGCCATTAGAAATAGGTTTGGGGAAAATACAGCTGAGATGCTAAGAATTCTTTGAAAAGCATCAAGTGCCACAAAAATCAAGATTTTTTATCTAGGTCTATAGTTGTCATACTTTGGTATACCTGCGAGTCTCCTGGAGGGCTTATAAACACACATTGCTGGGTCCTACTCCCAGATTTTCCAACTCAGTAGTTCTGAGAAGGAGTCTGTGAGTTTGAATTTCTAAGGTTCTCATGAATACTACTGAGACAAGTGGTCTCAGAACCACACTTTAAGAGCCACTGGTCTATATAACTATATTAGCATGATGAATAGAAAGAAATAGCACTCGATTCATGAGAATATCAAGGTATTCTTTTTTTTTTTCTCTTTTTTTTTTATTTTTTTATTTTCTCTCCTCCCAATTTATTTATTTATTTATTTATTATTTTATTTTTTTTCCCAAAAGTTCCATTTTAATACATGTTAGCAAACATAACAGAAAGAAACAAATTTTCAGAAGCTGTACACACTATTCACTGAAAACATTTGTTGAGGCAAATAGAAAAAAAATTGTTACAATCATAATTTTTCTAACTTTGCACAAAATTATAAGCAGATTACATTCTTCATATTAAACATCTTTATATGTACTTTCAGATACTCCATTTGCTACAACTATGGGCTTATGGAAGTTGAATGGTTTCTCAAAACATTTTTATTGTTAGGCTCAATTGTGGGCTAGAGAGGGCTTGAACTAATGTTTGAGAATCAATTTTGTGGATCTGTTCTAAACTCTGTGTTCAGGGACACCATTAAAGCTGCAAGTATTTTTATCATAAAAATGGACAATAATTACATGTAAGTTTCTCTTTAATTTTTGTTATTTTCAGAAGTGAAAGTTTTATTCATTACTTTAATATTATACATTATCTACAACATCCCATCCTCCTCAGGTATATTATTTCACAATCCAAATTGTACTCTTTGCAGTTATTAATGAACACACATATGTATAGAACAAAAATAAAACAGATTTAATTTTTACATAAATGTCTCTAGGGAACATTTGGTGATATCTGCAGACATTTTTGGATGTCACAAATGAGATTTTACTGGCATTTAGAGAATAGACACCAGGAAAGCTGCTACTTACTCTACATGAGCACAACAGTCCTTCACAGCAAAGAATTATGTAGGCCCAAATATTAATAGGACCGTTGCTGTGAAACTACTTTGTACAGTGTTCCCTAGCTAGCTTTTTAAAATTCTACATGTCTATATACATAGATCTATTTCATTTTTAAAACAACTGTATTTACTCTTTCTGTATGATTTTTATATAACATATTTTTATTAAAAAATTTTAAAATATTTTATTTTTTAACTGAATGAGTATAATATCTATCTGATTTTTATTTATTGGGTTCTTTTAAAGAAGTTATTAAGCCAGGTGCAGTGGTACAAGCCTGTAATCCCAGCACTTAGGGAGGCCGAGACAGGAAAAATGTGAGTTCAAAGCCAGCCTCAGCAATGGCGAGGCGCTAAGCAACTTAGTGAGACCCTGTCTCTACATAAAACACAAAATAGGTCTGGGGATGTGGCTCAGTGGTTGAATGCCCCTGAGCTCAATCTCCAGTACCAAAAAAAACAACAACCAGTTATTATTCTTAACAATGAAAATGGTATATTTTCATGGTGTTCATATTTTGAAATATGTGTATATTATAGAATAACTAAATCAAGCTACTTGATGTATGCATTACATCATATATATTTTCTATCAAAAACACAAAAAATCTGGAGAACCAATTTCTCTATAACTACCAACACATAATAAATGAAATCAGTATTGTTTTTTTAAATTTATTTTTTAGTTATAGATGGACACATCTTTATTTTATTTATTTTTATGTGGTGCTGAGAATCGAACTCCAGTGCCTCACATGTGAGAGATAAGCTTTCTGCCACTGAGCCACAACCCCAGGCCCAAAATCAGTATTAAGTTTTTATAATGCTTTGGATGCTATAGTAATTTTGAAACCTTTCACTTCCTTTTTAATCATCTATTTTTCTTTGAGTAGCAGATTCGTCTTTCTTAATCTATTTTTATTACAAAAATTCTAATGAATCTATACTTTGAAAGATCATATGATAGGGAGCAAAGACATTGTGGACAATGTTTTGGCTGAACTGATTCCAATTTCACAGAAAATCCTGTATCATAATGCAAAAATGCTGAAAAATAAAAGGAGAAAGATAAATTGAAGTAAATGTAGACCATGTTTTTCCTGGTTATACTCTGGTCAAATGCTGGATATTTTTCAAAGATCAAGTCCTAGGATCTCTTCAAGTTTTATAATTCTTTCAAAGAAAATTTTATCCAATGACATTCACTAACTCAATTTATTTGAAAATGACTTCCAATTTTGTATTTCCTATTTTCAAAACTGCATTGAGCTCCAAGTTCACAAAATTCATAACTTGTCTGATATTTCTATTTGTGTGATATAGAAATAATTCTAATTCAGAATGAACAAAAAATATTTGTGATCTCCATAAATATGGTCCTCTTCTTTAACATACTTACATCCTATTATATTCCATACCAAAAACATCCTTTGAAATCCTTCACTTCTCTTCATTTGAACTGTATCTCCCTAAACCAATCTTCTATCCTCTTTTAGTTGGCCTAGTTTGCTAATTAGTTTCCCTTATCTCCTCTTATCTCCTTCTGATGCATTCTTCTCCTAAATGGTCTTTACAAATCTAAGTCTGATAATCTTGTCTTCCTAAAATCCTTCCTTGATTTTCTCTTCTTTTAGGATAATAATCAAAAGAATTATTGTGTCCTACAGACCAGCATGACATGACCAACATGCATGAACTCCGACTTGTCTTTTTTTCCACATACATATCAAAATAACCTTCCCTTGGCTTCTTTATGACAAACTGAATTTTTTTCAATAAATACTCTGGGAGGCTCTGGGCCTTTGTGCATACAGTTCCTCTATCTTTTATCACTTTACTCCCTCTTCTTTGCCTATAATTAGAATCTCAGTTCCAATATCATTTCCTTGGGAAATCCATGCCTCCCAAGGAATATAGAACTCATTTTCTATAGTGCTTTTGTTTCATGGCTTTTATCAGTTATAATTTCATGGGCATTTCTGTTTTATTTGATTAATCTGTTTCCCCTCAATAGACTTTAAACACCACAACAGTCAGTTTATCCTCAATATTTATAGCATCAATACTTAACAGAGTGATACCTACTAAGAACTCAATACATATTACCAACTGTCAAATAAATATATTGTGATCAGAATACATTTCTTTCTTCTCTTTTCCCTATTTTGTAGTTCCCTTCTCCTAATAGATCAAAGAGATATGTTCATTCCTATAATCTGTAAGTCATTTTAAGACCTACTTACAAGATGGTACTTGTGTGATTCTTAACTTGGGCTGCATATTAGAATCATCTGGGGAGCTTTTAATAAATATCCATACCTAAGCTCACCACAGGCCAATTAAATCAGCATTTCTGGAGGTGGGGCTCAGGCAACATTTTTTTTAAAAGCTCCCTAGGTGATTCTCATGTGCAGCCAGGGCTGTGAAATATGGTCTCATGGATGAAATCCAAATACCCATCTGTTCATGAACCATGCAACCCACTCCTCTCAGCCTAGGACATTTCTAATTTAGTTACTGGTCCTTATACTCATTCATTTATTCATTTGTTCACATATTCATTCAAATCTCATAGCAGTAATTTAAAATGGTATATTATTAAATGTGATGTTTGTTATACTATTATTAAATAGTATACACTGTTATTACAAGCAAAAATTTTCTATTCTGGGAATTGTGAATAATGTACCACATAACCAGAGAACTCATAGATTCTGATTTGAACTTTCTTCATTTAACTGATATCATGGGGTTAATCATAAAATCTTAACCCTAGAATTTTCTTTTTACTTGTTTTCTCAGTGTACATACTACCCGAACATGCCATAGTCTTTCCCCCTGGTTATGGGAATGTAATGGTGCAGGTACGGTGCATGAGAGGGAATCCCTGAACCTCTTCTGTAAGACAGACACATCCACTAAGAATATTTCTCCCTGAATCTAAAAAAAATGTCTGGGGAATCTTTCTGATTGCTAAAACATCTAGGGGAGAGTGGTTAGAGATGTTGCTGCAAAAAGAGAAGCTGAGAGCTGTTGGGGGTGGGCAGGAAAAGAAGAAATATTTAAAAAGAGCCGTGGTGAAATCAGGAAGCTTTTTCCTCAAAGGGCAGTTGCTGTAGGAGCAACTGAGTCATCCTCCCAGTGTTGTCTGTCCTAGATTCAGTGAACAGGAAGTGAAAGTTCAGTGTTGCTTACTGTCAATTACCATCCACATAAACAGACACAGGAAGATCAAATCATGTTACTTAGCCTTATTGCCCTTGGATGTTTTGATAATTATGTTAGGTATTTACTCAATATAAATATTAAATTTATGTACCCTGAGGCCAAATTTTATGGTTTTCTTTTCAAATTTTTCTCTTTATTTAGGCACTCCATGTTCCCACATATGTTCCTTTGGTATTCGCCAACCTCCAAGCCCGTTGCTTTGCCTCTCTTTCTGCTTATGGGAGGGGACAGTCTCATCATCCAGGCCTCTCATAAAGGTAAACTTGGTGCCAGGGAGTAATCCCCTTGGGTCACTAATGGATATTCACACATCTGAGAATGCTGTTAAGAAGCTTCTGAAGTGGAATGCGATTCCAGCTGTAGCAATTACATACTGCTCATATTTCCTAGCTTAGACCCCGGAGAGTTCAACAACTGCCTATTAGCAAGCTGACGATGGAAGGAAGCGCTGTAAATCTCACAAGCAATGATAAAGCCGATGATCCTGCAAGAAGTCGGAAAAAGCGAATTGCAATTAAAAAACAGAACCATGAACCCTGGCCTTTTAAAAGAACAGCACCCACAGTAAGTTAATGAAGAACACGAGAGGATAAACCAAACTATAAACATTTCTTATATCTATTTTCAGTTATCATCTTCTTGCAAGCAAAATGAAAGAGGAAACTAAACATGAATCCAAATTAGTCTGTAAGGCACATATAATAAATCTTAAATACTCTTTCATTTTGAACTTTTACAAGCAGTTGGTTTACATGCAATTTGGTCACTTCTATTAGGATGGAAAAGTAAAGAGTTTATAACTCCTATCATTATAGTTGTCACTAAAGAAGATTATTTAAGACTTCTAAAAATAGCTGACACAAAGAGGCATTGAACTTGTTGGAGAAAAAAATACACTAAACATCATATGTATTTTACCAAATGCCATAGGTTGTATATTAATCTGCATAACAACTTATGGGATATTATTACTGTGCCCACTTGATAGATAAGGAAACTGGTGTTTAGATAGGCTAAGTAGTTCAATGGTAATCCCACAAACATGAAATGGAAAAATAAGGACTGGGAATCATTTCTGTTTGATTCCAATGGGTATTTCATATTACCAGATATTTTCTACTGTAAATCTAACTGCTCTCTGTGTGTGAGTGGTTGGGAATGGGGATAGAAATTTGAAGACCCTCCAAAAAATATATATATACACACACACACATATATATGTAATATATATACATATATAATAGATATAATCAAACAATATATATAATCTATCTATATAATCTATAGATATCTATCTATATAATCTACATTCTATCTATCTATATAATCAAGTCACACGTGCTTAACTAGACACATTGTTTTTTTTTTAGCTAACAATATGGTGAAACAAAATAAGGAAATTATATTCCATAATTATATCAAAATGAACCCCATTATATAGGTAATTTTAAAAGTGAATTTGAGCATGAAAATGCAGATGAAAATTGCAGTTCTTAGAACTTCCAAATTATAGATAAGCGTTTGTAGACCAGACCTAAATGGTATAGTCTCAGTGGTTGGCCTTAATGGGCTACCTAAATCTATCCTTACAAAATACATGCACCAAATGAATGAATGATGCAAACTTTGTCTGTGGTAACTGTAGTGGTATTAGTATATTTTCCAAAGTCAGTTCTCCTCCAACCATTGGTGCCTTCATACATTAAAACTGGAAACAAATTGATTTGAAAAACACTGAAGGATAATAAAAATCAATGTTTTTTGTTTGCTTTCATCAACTTAAGACTTCTATCTTGCAAATAAATGCATATTGACTCACTGAAAAAATAAGCAAATTAAAGTTTTAGAATATGAGGTAAGTTCTCCCATCTTTTTTAAAAAAAATTTTTTTGTAGTTGTAGATGAACAGCATGCCTTTATTTGTTTCATTGTTATGTGGTGCTAAGGTTTGAACCCAGTGCCTCGCACATGCTAGGCAAGCACTCTACCACTGAGCCCCAGTCCCAGCCCAAGTTTTCCCATTTTATCCCAAGAAGATTGAATGGATATATTGAATAATGACTAGTAGAAAATTTGTCCTATGTGGGATGATGGCACGGAGGCTTGATACACTTAAGCTGAAGGAAATGGAGAGGAAGATGCAAAACAATTAAAAAGGTGTAAGAATTAGAACAAAAGAACTATGGAGAACTTCTTGATTAATGAATACTTTCCATATTTATTTTATGTATATTATCTTTTTAAAAATGTATGGTCTTCCTGAGAAATAAGATCCACTCTCTAAAGAATGCACAGAGCTCTTCAAAATAGGAAAATAAAAATTGTCACATTCTAGAAAACAGTAGAACATTATTTAATTTACCTAAAACAGGTATTAAACTATGAGTATTTTAAAGATTAGTAATGTCTCATACCACCAACACTAAGTCTGTTGAAAAGATAATTATGTTTGCAATAAGCCAAATGTATCAAAACAATAAAATAACACCAGACCAGATAGGACCATTCTGGTTATAGCTACACAATAGCCTGAAACCACAATGAAATGGGAAAAAATTATGAATTCATGAGGAAGTGTGTAAAGCATTCTCTCTAAACTATATGATTTAATATTTTTTTGCAATTTAGATGGCTTAATAGCTTGAACTTTTTTGCTTTAACAGTAGCTGCAATGCTAAAGTTCACAGTTTAAGAGTATGAGAAGTATAAGCACAGAACAGATTTTCAAGGTGTGGAAGAACATACCTGCTAAAAACATTTTTATCTTCCTTCATATGCTTTTGGTACTTCATTGCCAATGACTTTAAAACACTTTTTTCCAAAATCTTTTTGTTGGTTGGCTTTAAGTAGTTACTGGCTGATCCTCTCTATACAATGAAATTCCTCTTCTACTGCCAGCAATCCATTAAGATGATTTGGGAAAAATTCAACCAAGCATATTCTGTAATTGCAAGTCTTATTTACTTGAGCAATCTCAAAAAAGTGATGAGAACTATATACTCCTTAAACAGTTTAAATTTTGTGTAAGTTAGATATATCCAATTTCAATGTTTTAATACTAAATAATACTTTGGAGTTGTCTATAGCTTTTCAGAGAAAACCCTTAATTAATTTTATCAATTAAATGTTAACTGTAGTTTAGATATATCATAATGGGTCCTATGAGAATATCTCCTGCATTTTAAGAAATCCCCCCCAAAAAGTATAAATAGCATAGTCTCAACAATGTGTGTAATATATAAATATATATACATATATTTAAGAGTTTTCTAAAATTACATTATTCAACGTATGTTTCACGTATTAACTGAAATGCAAAGGACTATGTTAGACAATTCCAGAGCACTCCAGACTGCCTGGATTAATTTCCAGGCTATATCTAGTTCTTAAATCTTTATAATTCAGGGTTTTTTAATCTGTAAATTACAGTTTATCAATACCACCTACTTTATAGAGTTGTTATGAAGATTGAAGGCACATAAATTGCTTATAACACTGCTAGCTACCTAAGAGAACTATCTAAGCATGAACTGTGTGGTTATTGTATTTATCTTCTCCCTTTTCTATGTCCTTCTCCCTTCTTAATCAATATATTTCTCCTCTCTGGATAAATTTTTTTAGTCTGAGAAATTAAACCAGTTTATATAATACTTAATACGTGAAAATATAATAATAAATTTATTAAAGAGTGTAAATAAATAGTTATGATAGTTATATGCATGTAACTTAGAATACAGTCAATGAAATAAGAAGTAGAACATAGGAATATATGATTAAGTCTGTAAGGAGTGTAACCAATAATGCACAAGTAAACAACAAGGTAAAAGTTACAAGAAGTGAGTGGTAGAAATGGCAAGGAAGAATCAATGGTAAAACTGTGTGCCTCTCAGGAGTACACTGACCAGCCAGAGACTTAATAGAAATAAACAAAGTATGCCTTATTTAAAAGTCTTTTCAGGAAGTATAAGCAAATGACATTACCAAAAGTTTCAATATGAAATGTGCATACACATTAGTGGGAATCCTATTAACCTTTATATATCTGTTTAAATCTAGCATGCATACCCACATGGTTGCAATATTTATACATATACAAATTGTACCCTTGTATCCTAATTTTTTTGCTTATTATTTTTGTGAAATATGTTGTGTGAAATTCCTACAAAGCTTCATAATTGCATTTTAATAGCTTCTTACTATTACATCAAATGAGATGATCTCTTATCATTGGATAATTTGTATGTGTGTGTGTGAAAGAGAGGGAAAGAAACAGAGAGGGAGAAGGAGTATGACTTCATTTGAGTAATTTTTATTGATTTTCAATTAGAATTTCATCATATGTTGAATTTGTTGCTATAATTTATTTTATGTCAACTCATTTATGTGTATATTCTTGTTCCTCCTGATTACAAACTAGGCTTATTTCTTATATTTTTACTATCTGATTGCAAATCCTCTGCATTATACTTCTATGTAGTGTCTTGTTTTCTTGTATTTATTTTTCAAATAAACTAGAGTATTAATTAGTTAAATGTCTTGTCCTGATCATGGAATTGTGGAATTGTAATATTAGTTTGGGAGAAAGCTTACATCTTTACTGATTGGATCTACCTATCCAGGAAAAATAAAACCCAATTGTTCATGTTTTATTTTGCTTTTGTGATTAAACTTCTTTTTATTTTGGTGCTCCATATGTCAGTTTTTTAGTTCTTTGGTTGAAAGAAACAAAAAATATTTTAACAAATCATTTTGAATTATTTGAACCTTTATAGGGATATCTGTATAAACAAAGGTAAAGAATGGGTTCAGAAAAAACAGGTGGCTGGAATAACTGAGGATCTGTACAACAGCTCAGGAAAGACATCACAAGTTCTATTCTGTAAGACTGGGATGCTGCCAAAGAGAGGAGGTGACCCAAACAAAGACAGCCTCTACTTTAGGCTGATGCTCATTGTTATTATTATTGATATGAACAGAATGACAACTTTAACTCATGATGATCAATTCAGTATTCCTATAATTAAGTCGATTATTTTAAAAATCTTGCGTTAGCAAAATTTTCTGTATTCTTTTAATCATTTGACTATATGTAATATCTTTCTCCTTGAATTCTCTAAGCATTTGATAAAATTAAGTGTAGGCAAAGATTACTAAATTTAGTAATGATTATCTTGTCTCCTTCCTCTCATATTTATACTTTTAATTCTTGTCTTTTTTCATTATATTATAGAATGCAACTTACACTCGTGATTATCACAATTTTCTTGTTCCTAATTCTAATAAAAATGTCTCTACTAGTTCATTGTTCAATATAAATTTTGGTTTTTGAATTTTACATATACGTTTTGCCATGATAAGAAAGATTCTTATAAGCACTGGTCTAAAATTATTATTTTAAAATTAGGATTATATATTGATTTTTATAAAATGTTGTTTAAAATTTGTTGACTTAGTTTCTTTTCCATTATGGAATTTTACATTTTAATCAGATTTGTTCTTGTCAAATTACCTATCCACTCTTGAAATCAAGTTTTCTTTGTTGTGATGTTTTAATGAAAATTTGGACTTGTTCATATTTTACTGATATATTTGCATCAACAATCGTGAGTAAGCTTTGTTCATAATTTTATTGTAGCCATTTTTGCAAGTTTTAGTTTTGGAATTTTATTTGCCTGTAAATATGAATATAATATAATACATTTAGAAAGTTGTTAGCAAGTTCTGTGGATTCTACAACTCAAATATTTAGCTATACTACTTATACTAAATTCTTATCATTTCTACTTGGACTATTTGCATTTTAATGATGAAAAATTATAACTCAAAGTTTGTAAAGGTCATAATGCACATTTACTTATTGTATTTTCTCCAATTATGCAAGACATCAATGTTAAAGTAAGAAGAAGATAAAAAGCAAAAACAAGATCTAATGACATAGAAATCAAGAAAAATATTAACCCTGAAAATTGTCTATATAGAGGAGCCACATAGTTCTATCTTTGACCCATTTATAATTTGCTTTCCTTCGTACATAATAAAAGGATAGGTGTTGATTTTCCTAAGCTTTAAAACTAGAATGCATATGTAATACACTGAGTGACTATATTAAAGATGAAAAATGACTTATCAAATGAAATAAAAGGCTAAATCTGTGGCACACTAGAGTGACTGGAGATAATAAAAATGTAGTGTTATAGTGCCAAAAAGCCCAAAGAAAGAATTTTGAATGTTTTCACCACAACGTATAATAAATGTGTGAGATAATTATGGTCCTGCTTAGAACATTACACAACATATACGTGTATCAAAACATCACAGGGTACCCCCATAACTATACATAATTTTTGTGTCAGTTATAAAAATTCAACTATACACTGTAGTTCAGTGGTGAAACAAGCAACGTGGAGGTTGATGTTAACTGAAAGTAAAGAACAATTAGAAACATAGATATTGTAAAGATTTTTGTGACTATCTGGAGAATGTAAACTATGCCAGTATAAAAATATTATATCCTTACATTATTAATTATACCAGTAATAAAACATCACTATTAGTACAGACATAAAACAAGTTCAAACTGTTACAGGACAAAGAATTACTTAACTATTTATACAAAATGAAAGAGATAATAAAAATGTAGTGTTATAGTACCAAAAGGCCCAAAGAAGCATAGAAGCACTGTGGAGCCCACTAGGCAATGCCTGGGATCTTTTTGTGTCCCTGCCTGCTAGATACACACTGACTCTGGGCAGCCAGGACCCTGTGCCATGTAGGCATATCCAGTCTATCATGAAGAGCAGGAACAATAGTGAAGGCAATGTTGGGGTGATAGGAAAGCCAGCATAGGACTCATTCTGAAATATAGGCAAACATCTCCTAAAGCCAATAACAGCATCAGTAATTCTGCTCAGGTTTAGGGAACAGGCTTAGGTTCTAAAATGGCAAATCATCAAGCAGCGACTTCCGCTCAGGTAAATGGGCAGGGACCCAGTCAACAGACTAAAGATCCAAGTGAAAAGAGTGTAGAAGTTGAGTTATTAGAACATAGCTATGGGTCACTGCTGGGGTGATTTCTGTTTAGTCTCAGTTAGCTAAAGCACCAACTACTCCAGTAGATGTGGAGAGATGTCGAGTCTGCAGGTGGTTTTTAAGGAATTCCAGCTGTGTGGAGAGCAGGTCTTCAGCCCTGAGAATTTAATATAAGCTTATTTTGGATGCCAAAACAATGTAATACAATTATCTTCACATAGGACTGCAGCATCAAGATTCAAGAGGGTGGTTTAAAAAACGCTGTATTGTGCTTAGTTTGGGACACTACATCTTATGAGGCATTAGGACAAATAATGTAAGAGACTAACTTAATTATCTAAGGTGCCAGGCATGGAATGTAAAGCAGTGAAGCAAACCAAAATGGGGGTGGGGGAAAGAGAGACAGAGAACAAAAGCAAGAGCACAGAAGAAAGGAGCAAAAACAGGGGGAAGAAACTCCCAAAGCAAAGAAACTTCAAGATGCCAAATAGCAACTGCCTCTTAGACTGCTGCTGAGCTAGGGAAAAGATCTGGAAGGAGTGTGCTGCACTGGATTTGTCCTCATTAGGGTCACTACTCTTACATGTAATGAAGCCTTTGTTTTGGGGACCTCCACAGATCTGCCCAGATATCAAGGGTATGTATTCTTGAGAGGTAGTTTCTGATTTTTTAGTCTAGGCAGTTGGTATCTTAATTCTCTGTTAGCTAAGAAAAATACTCTGCAAATGTGGGCTACCAATCTGGATCTATTCCTCAGAGTAGCAGGTGGAAAATTGCAAGTCATGCAGATTGGAAAAAGATTGGAATTGTTCATCTCCAACAAGTAATGAGACATACTTCAAGTATTTCCAGGGTTATCACGTAGCAAAGATAACATTTTCTATCAAAGAGCAGAATTAGGACTAATGAGGACAGTTTCTAAAACAATATAAAGAAGAAATTTCTAATATTTTAGCCATTTAAAAATGATGAGAACAGCCATTCGCGGTGGTGCATGCCTATAATCCCAGCAGTTTGGGGAGGTGAAGCAGGAGAATGTTGAGTTCAAATCCAGCCTCAGCAACTTAGTGAGGCCCTAAGCAACTCAGTGAGACCCCGTCTCTAATAAAATATAAAAAATGGTCTGCAGATGTGGCTCAGTGGTTAAGTGGCCCTGGGTTCAATTCCCAGTACCAAAAATAATTAATTAATTTTAAAAAGATGAAAACAATCACAAGATACTTAAAAGAAGAGGTTCCAGAAATACAAGAGTCTTGCTGTTTACTGCAGCACTGTACTCAGTGGGCAAATGCTTATTGAAGGAATGAATGGAGACATGCCTTTCTGGGATATGGGAGAGCATCTGTTTTCCAGCCTAGGACATTTTATACCTTTAAGTTAGTTGATACAGAATTATCAGGCTTGGAATATAGCTCAGTTGCTGGAGTGGCTGCCTCCCATGCACAAGGCCCTGAGTTCAATCCCCAGAATCCCCCACACCCCCGCAAAGACAGAATTATCCCTGGAATGTAAAGAATTGCATTTTTGGGGGATATGTATTTTCTCTCACTACCTGTCATTTAATGTGGATGTGCGAAATACATTTTCTATTTCAAAATGTCTTACTCATAGTGATATCACTTTTAAGAAAAATATCTATTATGATTTTTTTCTTTGATTATTCAATAATGAATTTACTCCTTGATTTTTCTTGAAAAGATAACTCACACATAGGAAGCATTTTGCACTTGTGGTGGAAAGTATAGAACTTTGAAACTGAGATAGATGTTTAAAATTATGAGTCTTCATAAAGTAGTTGTGTGAATTAACTAATTTCTATGTGTCATAGTCTTTTCATCTAGAAAATTTTAGTTTGGCTTTTTAAAGCATGTTTAATTTCATGTGAATAATAAAATACTGCATAGAATTGAAATAATTACATGAGTTAAGCCATGTAAAATAACTAATCTGTATTTGCCCTAGAGTTTGTAATATACATTTACAACCAATAAAAATGCACTTTCAAGTAATACTATACTGCTCATGGTAAAGCAAGCACTTCAACAGAGTATTTCCAATTATTCTGTCCTATCCCTTATAATATTGCTATTATTTATTTCTCTTGTCACTAAGCTAAAATCACAGAATACCTTATTGTTATTATTTTGAACAAACTATATATTGGATTAATTAAAAATAAGAAAAATGAAATATTCACTTTCATTTAACACCTTCTCTAATGCATTTTGTTTTATATGGGCTTGAGTTTCTGGCCTATATCGTTTTCTTCTCTCTGCAGAATTTGTAGGATTCTGCATGCCAGATCATCTAGGGACAAATTCCATTATTTTTGTTTGTCTAAGAAAGTCTTTATGTTTTGCTTTTGAAGTGTAACTTTGTAGACTACAGCCTTTTGAGTTTTGTTTTGTTTTGGTTTGGTTTTTGGTTTCTTTCTTCCATTCTTTTCTTTTTTTTTCTCTTTCTTTCTTTCAATCTTTCTTTCTTTCTTTCTTTCTTTCTTTCTTTCTTTCTTTCTTTCTTTCTTTCTTTCTTTCTTTTTCTTTCTTGATATGTAGGGATTGAACCCTACATAATGGGGTTCACATTCCCAGCCCTTTTAAAATTATTTTATTTAGAGATAGGTTCTTGCCAAGTTGCATAGGGCTTCGTTAAGTTGATTAGGCTGGCTTTGAACTTGTGATCTTTTTGCCTCAGCCTCCTGAGCTACTGGGATTACAGGTGTGCACCCTCACACCTGGCTTTTTTTTTTTTAATTCTACTTAGGTATACATGATAGCAGAATGCATTTTGATTCATAGTACACATATGGAGCACAGTTTTTCATTTCTCTGGTTGTACGTGATGTAGAATCACATCATATATGCAGTCATATATGAAGCTAGGACTATGATGTCCACCTTATTCCACCTTCTTTACTGTCCCCATTCCCCCTTCCCCTCCATCTCCTTTGACCAAAGTTCCTCCATTCTTCCCGTGTCCCCTCCCCCATTATGGATCAGCATCCACTTATCAGAGGGAACATTCAGCATTTGGGTTTTTGGGATTGGCTTATTTTGTTTAGCATGATATTTTCCAACTCCATCAATTTACCTGCAAATGTCATAATTTTATTCTCTTTTATTGCTGAGTAATATTCCATTGTGTATATATACCACAGTTTCTTTATCCATTCATCTATTGAAGGGCATTTAGGTTGCTTCCACAGTTTAGCAATTGTGAATTGTGCTGCTGTAAACATTGAAGTGGCAGCTTCACTGTAGTATGAAGTGGGATAGCTGGGTCAAATGATGGATCCATTGCAAGTTTTCTAAGGAATCTCCATACTGCTTTCCAGATGAGTTGTACCAACTTATAGTCCCACCAGTAATGTATGAGTGTGCGTTTTCCCCTACAACCTCGCCAACACTTGTTGTTTGTATTCTTGATAATTGCTATTCTGACTGGTGTGAGATGAAATCTTAGAGTAGTGCTGATTTGCATATCTCTAATTGCTAGAGATGTTGAACATTTTTTCATGTCTGTTGATCAATTATATATCTTCTTCTGAGAAGTGTCTGTTCAGATCCTTAGCCCATTTATTGATTGGATTTTTTTTTTTTGGTGTTAAGTTTTTTGAGTTCTTTATATATCCTGGAGTTTAGTGCTCTCTCTGATGTGCATGTGGCAAAAATTTGTCCCAGAATGTAGGCTCTCTGTTCACTTCATTGATTGTTTCGTTTGCTGAGAAGAAACTTTTTAGATTGAATCCATCCCATTTATTGATTGTTGATTTTACTTCTTGCACTATAGGAGTCTTATTAAGGAAGTAAGGTCCTAATCTGACACAATGAAGATTTGGGCCTATTTTTTCTTCTATTAGGCGTAGGGTCTCTGGTCTAATTCCCAGGTCCTTGATCCACTTTGAGTTAAATTTTGTGCATGGTGAGAGATAGGGGTTTAGTTTCATTTTGCTGCATATGGATTTCCAGTTTTCTCAGCATCATTTGTTGAAGAGACTATCTTTTCTCCAATGTACATGTTTGGCACCTTTGTCTAGTATAAGATAACTGTATTTAAATGGGTTTGTCTCTGTGTCTTCTATTCTGTACCATTGGTCTACATGTCTAATTTGGTGCCAGTACCATGCTGTTTTTGTTACTATAGCATTGTAGTATAGGTTAAGGTCTGGTATTGTGATGCCTCCTGCTTCACTCTTCTTGCTAAGGATTGCTTTGGCTATTCTGAATCTATTATTCTTCCAAATGAATTTCATGATTGCCTTCTCTATTTCTGTAAGGAATAATGTTGGAATTTTAATTGGAATCACATTGAATCTATATAATGCTTTGGATAGTATGGCCATTTTGACAATATTGATTCTGCCTATCCAAGAGCATGGGAGACTTTTCTATCTTCTACGGTCTTGTACAATTTCTTTCTTTAGTGTCCTGTAAGTTTTCATTGTAGAGGTCTTTCACCTCTTTGGTTAAATTGATTCCCAAGTATTTTATTTTTTTGAGGCTATTGTGAATGGGGTAGTTTTCCTAATTTCTCTTTCAGAGGTTTTATCACTGATGTATAGAAATGCAACTGATTTATGGGTGTTGATTTTATATCCTGCTACTTTCCTGAATTCATTTATTAATTCTAGAAGTTTTCTGGTGGAATTTTTTGGATCCTCTAAGTATAGAATCATGTCCTCAGCAAATAATGATGTTTGAGTTCTTCTTTTCTTATTCATATCTCTTTAATTTCTTTTGTCTGTCTAATTGCTCTGGCTAGTGTTTCAAGGACTATATTGAATTGCAGTGGCAAGAGAGGGCATCCCTGTCTAGTTCCCGTTTTCAAAAGGAATAATTCCAATTTTTCTCCATTTAGGATGATGTTGGTCTTGGGTTTAGCATAGATAGCTTTTACAAAGTTGAGGTATGTTCTTACTATCCCTAGATTTTGTAGTGTTTTGAACATAAAAGGGTGCTGTATTTTGTCAAATGCTTTATCTGAATCAATTGATAAAATCATATGACTCCCATCTTTAAGTCTACTGATGTGATGGATTACGTTAATTGATTTCCATATGTTGAACCAACCTTACATCTCTGGAATGAACCCCATTTGATCATGGTTCACTATCTTTTTAATATGTTTTTGTATGCAGTTTGCCAAAATTTTATTGATAATTTTTGCCTTTATGTCATCAGGGATATTGGTTTGATATTTTCTTTCTTTGATGTGTCTCTGTCTGGTTTTGGTATCAGGATGATACTCACCTCATAGAATGAGTTTGGAAAGCTTCTCTTCTCTTCTATTTTGTAAAATAATTTGAGGAGCAATGGTATTAATTCTTCTTTGTAGGTCTTGTAGAACTTGGCTGAGAATCAGTCTGGTCCTGGGCTTTTCCTGGTTGGCACGCTTCTGATGGCATCTTCTATTTCCTTGCTTGAAATTGGTCTATTTAAGTTGTGCACGACCTCCTGGTTCAGTTTGGGTAGGTCACATGCCTCTAGAAATTTGTTGATGTCTTCAGGGTTTTCTATTTTACTGTAGTATAAGTTTTCAAAATAGTTTTTAATTAGCCTCTGTATTTCAGTAGTGTCTGTTGTGAGATTTCCTTTTTCATCACAAATTTTAGTAATTTGGGTTTTCTCTCTCCTCCTTTTTGTTAGGGTGGCTAATGGTTTGCCAATTTTGTTTTAGTTTTTCAAAGAACCAGCTTTTTATTTTGTCAGGCTGGCTTTGAACTTGTGATCCTCCTGCCTCAACCTCCTGAGCCACTGGGATTACAGGTGTGTACCACCACACCTGGCTGTTTTTTTTTAATACCATAATATTTCTTCTCTTTTTACTTGGATGGTGTATTAGTCATCTTTCTGTTACTTTAACATAAATAAAACATAGACAAATAAAATATAACAAGGAAATGTTTATGTTGGCAGACAGTTTTGGAGATTTTACCCCATGATGGATTGGCCTTATTGCTTTTGGGCCTTTGGTGTGTCAGCAGCATGAAGGCAAATATGTGGCAGATCAAAACTTCTTCCTCCATGACTAGAAGGAAAAGAGGGAGAGAGGGAAAGAAACTAGATTTCCACAATCCTTTTAAAGGGCACCCAATTGCCTAAAATCTCCCATAAAGTTCCATCTCTTGAAAGTGTCCATCACTGCTGGGCGCAGTGGTACACACCTGTAATCCCAGCACTTTGGAAGGCTGAGACAGGAAGATCTCTAGTTCAAAGCCAGCCTCAGCAACCACAAGGCTCTGAGCAACTCAGTGAGACCCTGTTTTTAAATATAACACAAATAGGGCTGGGTATGTGGCTCAGTGGTCGAGTGCCCCTGAGTTCAATCTCCGGTACCAAAAAAATAAAAAATAAAAATCAGTGTCCATCACCTCCCAGTAGTACCAAGTTGGGACCAAGGCTTTAACAGATGGGCCTTTGGGGGACATTTGACATTTGAGATCCAAACTATAGCATGGATTTTATGGTCTCTGAATTTAACTGTAATTCAAATCTTTATTCTTCAATAATTAGAATATTTTTTGCTCTTTTTCAAGATTTCCTTTTTGCCTTTGATTTTCTGCAGTTGAAATGTAATGTTTCTAGGCATAAAATTTTGATATTTAACTTGCTTGGTGTTTTATTAGATTCCTAGATCTGTGATGTGGTGTCTATTATCTATTTTGAAAAATTCTCAGCCATTTCTACTTTAAAAAGTTTTTCTGCTCCCTTTCTCTTCTCTGGCATTCCCACTGTGTACATGTTACATCTTTTGTAATAACCCCAGCCATTAGATATGACATTTCATCTTTTTCATTCTTCTTTCTCTTTGCAGTGCAGTTTTAAAGGTTTATATTGGCATATATTTAGCCTCACTAATTCTTTCTAAAGCTGTGTCCAGTCTGCTAATGAACCCATCAAAGGCATTCTTCATTTCTGTTACAGTGTTTTTGATTTCTAGCATTTCCTTTTGATTCTTTTTTTGGAATTTTCATCTTTCTATTTATAGTGCCCATCTGTTTTTGTATATTGTCTTCTTTTTCCATTAGACCTATTAACATATTAATCATAGATATTTAAAATTTCTAGTGTCATAATTCCAAATTAATAATTTTTTGCTGTATCTTGTTTTGGTTCTGATATTTGCTTGACTTCATCAGAGAATGAATTTTTTTTTTTTTTTGTCATTTGGCATATCTTGTAACTTTTAGTTGAAAGTCAGACAGGATCATCAGAAAAAAGGAACTGATAGGACTTTAGTGTGAGATTTCATGTTTTTCTGTCCAAGGTTTAGACTGTGTTTATGTTTTCTGTAACTATGGTGTCAGGGGATAAAATTTCCTTCCATGTTCAAATTTTTGCATTCTGTGTGGTTTTCCTAGAGACTGCTTTAGTAGGATTTGAGTTTTGTAGTTCTATAATCATATTTCTGTTATAGTAAGAAGGTTTGAAGAGGAATGCTCTACAGTCCTATGATTAGATCTCAGTCTTTTAGTGAGCCTGTGTTGGTATTTCCAGTTTCCTAGGTTGGTTAGGTAAACTATAAAATAGTTTCCTTGAGGCCAGGGATAATTAATAAGGACAGAAAATTCTGGACATATTTCAAAGTGCTGCTTTTCACCCTCCCTCTGATGGAAACAAGGGGTAATTTTTCTTCCAGACTTTATAGTGAGAACCTGATTGGGCCTCTGGAGGTAAAATTCACCTAAGACTGGCCCATCTCTGGGTTGTTAACTCTCAAGCTATTATACACTCAACCTACAGCAATTCGTCAATTATAGTTTAATATGTTCCTACTGATACTGGCTTCAGTTGTAGGTTTCTGCTCCAGGTGAACTGTGATTCTCTGAAACTACCTGTCCATATTTCTGGTTTTCAGAGTGATAGTTTGACTACTGACCTCAATATTCTAATCTAAGAAGAATTGCTAATTTTTCATTTGTTCAGTTTTTTTCACATTTGGATGGGAGTATTAAATATATATACACATATATATTTAATACACATATAATCATTATATGTTATTTCATAGATATTTGTTACTTTAAAGAAAATTTTTAAAATGAATACAAGTTTTTTTTAAAAAAATATTTTTCTTATATTATCTGATGTGTTTTATAAGCCATAATTAGATACTATTTGCCTCCTGTGTATTAAAATGTATATTTTGTTGCTAAAATAATGTGAAAATACATGTATAGATTGTTTGTACAGGATTTCTTGATTTTTTTCACTGCACAGAAAAGTGTCTCACTATTTGATATCATTAGTTCAACTGTAGTCTGCATAGACTAAGTTAAAATCTATAGTCCCATCTACAAAAGCTATTGTTTTGTGATGGAAAATTTCTTTGGCATATTGAAAGATCTCAGTACTACAAAACAAAACATGTATATTCTATTCAGACACATTTTCCCCATACACAATTAGGGACATGTAATAAAATTAATTATATTTTCTTTATATTTCCTATTTATTTTTTATGAAGTAATCATAGCTCTTCATAAATTGTGGCATATTTTCACCTTTCATCTTACAGTTATGTTTTACATAGTATTATCCAGTCTATATACTTAGTTCAGAGTGCAGCATTCACTCTAAACCTATTCTTTTTTTTTTTTTTTTTTTGGTACTGGAGATTGAATTCAGGGGCACTCGACCACTGAACCACATCCTCAGCCCAATTTTGTGGTTTAATGTAGAGACAGGGTCTCACTGAGTTGCTTAGCGCCTCACCATTGCTGAGGCTGGCTTTGAACTCACGATTCTCCTGTCTCAGCCTCCCTAAGTGCTGGGATTACAAGCTTGCGCCACCGTGCCTGGCTCTAAACCTATTCTTCTTGAGTGATTGAAAATTCCATCTCAGTTTTCAGTACATCCTACTGCAGCTAATCAACATATATGGCTTCCCCTGCCATATGTGTTCTGATAAAACTAGATCACAGTGGGTTCTCTCAAGGTTTCTATCATATGCCAAATATCCTTAGCATAGAATTATGACTGGGTTGATAGTTTTCCAAAGCTGGTACATTGTTTTCTTTCACCATTTACCCCTCCTCTTACTTTTTATAAGAATGCATTTCATTTGATAGAAGCTTACCCCATTTAAGTGTTTCATTTGATCTCCTTTCGGTCATTGGAATGGTAGAAGACTATTTCTTAGATAACCTATTTTGGTCTCCTTCATGCTGGTATGGTGAAAATATGTCTGCTCTTTACATTCCATGCACATGCTAACAAATAAATTGCCCTTCTTGCTTTGGGGCTGTCAGTTCTGTTTAAGAATGTAGTAGGAAAACAGGTTGTGATAATCCAATATATCTATCTGGTGAAAAGTCTCCTGAGACATCAATTCTAAGGCCAAAGAAACATTTGAAATCTTTAAATCTGATCTTTCAGACAGATGTACTAGTAATTTAACTAAGAGGGTTATAGGAGAAGATGGAGGAAATAAAACTCCATAAAGTGTTTGGTTGACATTTGGAAAAGAAATTGGATATATTACTTGAGCTTCATAGCAATGCATTACATAAATTGTGACAATGTTCCTAGCCTCTACAAAGATAGATTCAGGCATTGGGAAATCTCTCTCTAAATTTATAAGAGCAAATGAATATAAATGGAGATTCATTTGCATATTGATGTGCATACATGCATATACTCATATGAACAATAGCCATATATATGCTATATATATACTAAACAACCCTTTCAGTATATCTTGATTGAGAAATTTCTTTGAAAATAGAGGTTATAGATAAGTAAGTAAATAACAGATAATATAATTCGATGCTTAAGATTAAATGGGCAACTGAGTTTCTAAAATATAAAAACATCTCAATATAAAACAGATTATACAGTCAATTATGTAGATACTTACAAAATTTGTATTTTTAGGATCATATGGACATAGAATTTACTTTGTAATCTGTATAAATGCATTGTACTATGACATTAGACTGAATGGTATGAGAAAATGATTGTTAATTTTTGGAGCAGAGACAACTATAGTTAGGGAGGGAGAAGAGAAATTATAGTAGAAAGAGAAGAAAACAAAAGAAGACATGATGAGAAGAAGGATTTTCTGGTTGCTTAGGGACCAACTAGCCACTAGACCAACCCTACACATACCCCTTTTAGTGGAAGTATGTGGTGAGTAAACTATGCTATTAACATAGGTGAAATACGTTTGTGTTTTTCTACAATGTCAGAATTTCTCAAATGAGAATGAATTCACAGGCACACCACTTTCAGTGGTTGCACTTCACTGAATACTTTTGGATTGCCTAATTGTCAAAAGTTGGGCAATCAAAAGTTCTTTGATTCCAATGGTTGCTACTAATATCTATAACACACAAGACACACATCACACTTTACACAATTATATATATAGGTTACAGAAAGGCTAAGAGAGAGCCGGGCGCGGTGGCTCAAGCCTGTAATCCCAGCACTTAGGGAGGCTGAGACAGGAGAATCGCGAGTTCAAAGCCAGCCTCAGCAATGACGAGGCGCTAAGCAACTCAGTGAGACCCTGTCTCTACATAAAACACAAAAAAGGGCTGGGGATGTGGCTCAGTGGTTGAGTGCCCCTGAGTTCAATCCCCAGTACAAAAAAAAAAAGAAAGGCTAAGAGAGGCTAAGGTGTCCACAGGGGCTCAGGAGGCTGAGAACAGAGACAGAAAACAGATAGGAATGTAGAAGGTCACTGTAGGTGGTCAGATAAGACTAGGAACCAGAACCAGTAGAAGAACTTGTTCAGGGCTCAGAGATGTTAAAGCATGGAACTCATTCTAGGCCAGGGGCCAGAGAGTCATCAGTTTCAGAATATCATCCTGAAATGTCAGCTTGGAGTGGGCCATATATGGTCACCACTGGTAGGAGAAACTGCTGAACCCTGAAGACAGAGGATCAGAGGTTCATCTCTGTGGAGATTTTCCTGGGCAAGGCTCTTGATGAGTGACCAGGTGAGAGGTTCCATGTGTTACCATATTGAGTCTTGAAGTGCCTCTCCTTTTATGGGCCTTGAGTGAAGGGGTTAGTTCATTTGGTGGTCTGATATTAAGTTTACATGCTCATGTACCCACTGCTTCTGATTCATTCAATAAGTTCACAGCTAAGTCACTATGTTAGCATAATTACTTTATCAGTTTGTGCTTTATGATTGTGTGAGGCAGACACTGGTTATTTACTTGTATAAGCAAGGTGTAGAGTCATTTGACCTCTGCACTTACACTCAAAATGAAGTATCTCATGGCAAACCATTGCTTTATAAAATGGACTAACTCAGGATTATGCACAATTTGAAAATCACCATTCTATTTATTATGGATTAACCTAGAGCAAGGCACAGCCTGTTCTCCATAAACTAAATGATCTGTTTTCTTTTGGTTGAACAAATATTTTCACCGTAATCATTGCTATTTAGCTCTGGTAAGAGGCAGAACTCGAAGACCTGGAAGAAGTGAGCCATCTTTATCAAAAATGAATACTAAATTCAAACAACTCTACATGATTGTTATAATTATCCTGATTCACTGCAAAGCAACCTACAGAAGTCACAAAAATGCCTCGAAGCATAGCTAGATTCCATGGCTTGGTGCCATGTGGTTGCAGGTGTTTATTTCCATTGTGCCTGGGGAGAAACACTACATGAGAGATAACGATTTTAGGGTATTTGTTTTTCTTTTCTATAAAAGAAATGTAAACACAAAAAGAAGTTTTGAAATAATCTTGTTACTATTTGGTCCTATAAATTCTTCTAAATAGGCCGTTCCATAGCCACAGCCAACGGTCACTTTATCAGACAATTACCTGACTGTCCAACAAAAACACCTTCTTAAACATTCCAATATGTTGTTAAGAAAAAGATATGAAGTGTGATGTAAAGTATTAAAATACTTAAAAGCACGCCTGCATTTCGTTGGTGAATGGACACGCCATTAATGAAGGTATATAAACTTCAGAAAATAAGAGCAGAGTGTGTGAGGAGAGATTTACTTCAAGTGAAATCCTCTGCCCTTGAAGGGTTAAATGTTAACAAAGTTGAAAAGCAGAAATCAGGCTCCTATTAGTCTTGAACACTAATCTTGTTGACGGCTGAAGTGTTTCCTTATTTTATCCATATTTATTATATTGAAGGAGGGTTATATGGTGGTGACTAATGACCAAACATCTGGACCTAGTGACCCTTAAAATCCTCCAGCCATTGCTGTTCACAATTAAATACCACATGAACTAAAATGATATTTTTCGCTTGACCAGGACAAATTAGTGTGAAAAAAGCTAAAGAAATAGCTTTGCCTTTAGCTTTGAATAAATCATAGCCTACAGACTTTTAAAAATAAAAAGTAGAATTTTTTAATGACCTGAATGTCCTATCATCCTGGAATAAAGTAAAATAAATTTTTTTCAGAAGTAAATGAATATTCTAGTGGATAGATTGCTGTGGATACTGAGAACATTTATTTCAAAATTTTACCTCCCAGAATTTTGATTGAGCTGTGGAAAATGAGATTATTTCAGGTTAAATAATTGGTAGACCTCATTTCCAAGGTAATTAATTCTATGTGCAAACAGATAACTAAAGGGAAGAGAAGGCAAATGTCATCATTCATCACCATGAGAATTTTTCATTAAAGATGAATGGCTTTATCTTTCTAGAAACATAAAGGCAGCAGAGGCAACATAATAAAGATGATAGTCAACAACAGTAAAGATGGGAAATGTATGAGGGAAATACAAATGGGAAAATGAGTTACACAGGTAATTCCGAGGTTATGCAAGTATGCCAGGGGAAGATTCTCAAAGAAAGCAATGCTTGAACTCTACAAAGTTATCCATTTTTCTCTCCTCTGGCTAAGAGTAGAGGTGGAGTGCTCATGGAGAGAGGGGAAAGGGTGATGAGAGCACAGAACTCATATGGTTTTAGTTTGATATTAAATTTAAAAGCACTCAAATTTAACTCCTATTGAATTAGGAGAAAACTCTGACTTGGTGGTATTGAGTTTTACTTTAAAAATATCGCATGCCTGTAATCCCTGTGGCTTGGGAAGCTGAGGCAGGAGGATCATGAGTTCAAAACAAGCCTCAAGATAAGTGAGGCACTAAGCAGTTCAGTGAGACTCTGTCTCTAAATAAAATACAAAATAGGGCTGGGAGTGCGGCTCAGTGGTCAAGTGCCCCTGAGTTCAATACGCAGTACAAGGAAAAAAAAAGTCAGAGACCAAATCCACCAGTTATGTCAATAACCAACCTCCACCAAGGAACCAATGGATCACAAACATAAAGACAGAACACAAAACAGCAATAATGGGCTTTCATACCTCATGATTCTCTGCACTGGACACCAACACTTCTCCAATAAAGAAGCAAAAGAATTGTGGGATATTTATACAAACAAAATCCTGGGTAAAATGTTCAGACATGACTACTCCCATTGATAATGAGAAAGCTGAAAAGAAATCATATGGCCACTATGAAACAAAAATGATAAGAATTTTAATAACATAAAATACAATATAGGCTTAACAACAACTTGTAGAATTTTTATAAGAAGCTAAAAGGAATTTCTTTGAGAAATTTATCACATCTAATAGAAATGCAAAGGAACATGAAATCAATGAAACAAATAAAAATAAGACAAAGATGAAATAATGAAACAAGAGTGATATGAATTAAAGACTGTGGAAACACAAGTTCACTAAAATCACATCATTACAGAACTAACAAGTAAGTAACTCTTAGGAAAAAATAAAATATTTATGTATGAAAAGTAAAATAATGACAGGACAATGTCTTTAAAGAAGTTATAAGAAAAAAAATAACATATTGAGTAGAGAATGCACATCAAACTTGCAGAAAAGTAGCAGTCTGAATAAGAGATAAATCATTACAAAGTATATAATCAAATTTATAAAGCAAGAACTGCATATTCTCTCTTATGCATCTATAGAAAATCAGTAGAAATAGGCAACTCAAGAAATCCTTATCTCAAGAAAAATCAAACAAGGAGAAAGACATAAATGCATCTAGTAATTAATAAGGTTGATCCAAATGTGTTTATGGGTAAATATCATGTCACTGGAGTATACTTCTCAAATTGTTTTATATAGATATAGTTTTTATATAGATAGTATATATAGATTTTATGTAGATACAGAAATATTTCTAATATATATTTATATATATATGTCTTTTTTATTTCTCATATTTAATGTGAGCAGTTATATTTAGATATTGTCCCCAGATATAGCTTATATGAATTGCTTATAAGTCTTTTACTTCCTTAACTTATGTCTATTAGTTTCATCTCAGAACATTAATATAGATATATCTAATATAAAATGGATAAAAATTTTAAAAATAAAACCACTAAATATAAAAATGTATATGAGATAGAACTTAGATAGAATACAATAAAAGAAAAAAATCAGCTACATAAAAAATATTTATGAGATAGAGCTTAGATAGAAAATATTTAAAAAACCTATTTCAATTAAAATCATAAATAAGATAGATGTAAATGTGGGCTAAGATAAAAATTCATTGTATTATATTCTCATACTACTTAACTGTATGCATAATAAATGTCAAAGATTAAATTGAATGTGTGTAATTGATGATTATTGTGTCAAATTCAAGAGGTAATAAGTCAAATCAATAAATGTTTATTCAATATTCATCTCTCCCTATCTGAATAGTTTATAATCTATAGGAAAGAAACTGGAGAATATTAAAAACAATATATACTTCAGAGGTATTTTTTATGGTACAGATTAAAAATAACATAGGAATTGAGATAAGAGAACTAACAGATTATCAAAAGAAGATAATATCTTTATAAAAGTAAATATTAAATTTTCAAAGCATTAAATAACTTTTGATCAGGTAGTGTATCTCACATTCAGAACTGCATTATGGTAAAAATAAGCAAAAATTGTTCATGGGAAATTATTTTAAATTTCTGAAATGTGGTTACATTTTTTCAACAAATGACTTAAGCAGACACCATTTGTTGATAAGCATCATATGGGAGAATGGAGGGTTTACCATAGTCAGAAAGTAAATCAATCATAGGATTGAAAATAGAATCCACATGTGCAGACTTGCAGAGCTGCTTGAGCCACCAGCCAACACTCTCTCATCACAGCTCTGTTCTGTCCAGGGGAAGATTGTTAATGGTGAGTCTGATTAGACCATGAAACTCAATCCCAGGGGAAGAGACAGAGCAGACATCTCATATGCCATTGAAAATAACGTTAGGATCTGAAGAATATCATTTGGTGTTAAGAAGTAAATAAAGGGCTTGATTGTTCTGGGACATTTACTAAATCCATCCAAACCTAGTAAGCCATCTTAAGGAATTTTTCAGGGATCCCAACCGACTCAACACCCACCAAATTGTTGGTGTACTGGGACTATAGTGCTAAATGCACTTTTCTCCAAGTATCCCTTCATTTATTTATTTTTTATTCATTCATGAATTAATTCATTTATTCCTTTTTTAATAAAAAAATAAGTACCCATTTTGTTTCAAGTTCTGTCACAGAAGAGGCAATTCCCAAATCTCTGTGTAGTGAAAGAGATGGTGTATGAGTCTGGACTCTTCTGGGTGCAAATGATGAAAACTAAACTAAACTATGTTATCAGAATAACATCAATTATCCATAATAGCTAAAATGCCTAAAGATACAAATGGTTTCAAGTACAGCAAGATTCAGGGGCTCAAATAATATTTTAGGACTTGTTGCCTTTCTCTTGACTTCTTGGTTGTTCTTATGACTTCACACTGAGGCATACTTCCCATAAACAGTGGCAAATATGGCCCACAAATTTACATGATGTTTAGTAACTGAGATCTCAGAAAAGAGACCCTTTGTTTTCAAGTACTTGTATCAGTTTCAAAGTGGAATCTTGTTTTTACCACATGGATCTTTGTCACTTCTGAGTTATTCATTGTGGTCAGTGAAATTTAGAATTATGATTGTCTTTGATCTGGACCATGTGTCTATCATGCATGTGGGAAGGTGAAATGATTTCTACCTGAAGCATATGAACAGAAAAGGGTAAAATAATTTTCCAAAAATTAATTAGGGACATAAAATAGAATATCTCTTATGGATATTCTTCAAGGTCTATTTATATTACTTAGGTATAAAAACATAGATGAGCTTAATTAGAACCCAAAAGAAGTGGTGCTCATGTTCTCAATGAGTGGGAAGGATCAAAGAAGACTTAAGATAACAGGCCAATGTTGGCCTCAATTTTAAAATATAAAGTAGATATTTAATTTTTGGACCAAAGTAGCAAGACATGCCAGCAAGAAGAGGAACCTTGAGTAAAAGTATAGACACATCAAACGTTATGGGAAAGAAGATATTTTGTTACAAAGCCATCAAGCAGTAAATCTTTAATCAGAAGGCAGATGGGACCACTTATGTAACTGTCTGAGTCATGGTAGTTATTCAATACAATTTGTTGAGTGAATAAAAGTAGAGCAATTTTCAAATCGAGCTGGGAAGAAAAATCAAATGTGAAATTAGGGAGGAGGTAGAATGAACATGCTTCTCCCTTCTGCACTTGCTAAGTACCATTGATACTCTTTGCAAAATTAAGAGGTGACAACTTGACAACATCTGAGGCTTAGTAATACTACTTTTACTAGTGTACTAGTTTCTAAAAGAAAGTGTGGATCATATAAGTTAACAGAGATTATAACTTCAACATCTGGCAGGATGGTTCCATATAGTCTTCTGCTTGAAAGAAAGCAATCGTTTTAAATGACAGAATGCTAACAACTTTTGTTTTGTTGATTTTTTGAATTTTTTTGTTTGTTTCCATTTCATTAATTTTGTCTCTGATTTTAATTATTTCCTGTCTTCTACTGCTTTTAATGTTTATTTGTTCTTATTTTTCTGAGGCTTTGCGATGTAAAGTTATATTATTTATTTGGTGACTTTCTATTCTTTTAATGAATGAGCTCAATGCAATGAACTTTCCACTTAGAACTGCCTTCATAGTGTCCCAGAGATTTTCATGTTGTGTCACTATTCTCATTTACCTCTAAGTATTTTTTTGATTTCATCTCTGATTTCTTTAGCCATTGGTCATTCAATAGTGTATTATTTATTTAGTCTTCAGGTGTTATAGTAGCTTTTATTATTTATTTTATCATTTATTTCTAATTTCAAAATTTCAATCCATTATGATCTGATAGAAGGCAAGGTATCATTTCTATTTTTTTTTTTGTATTTACTAAGAGTTGCTTTGTGGCCTAGTATATTATCTATTTTGAAGAAGAATCCATGTGCTGCTGAGAAGAAAATGTATTCAGTAACTGATGGATGAAATAGTCTATGTCTGTTAAGTCTAAATTCTTAATTGTATTTTTTAATTTATAGCTTCTTTATTTAGTTTTTGTTTGTAGGATCTATCCAGTCATGACAGAGATGTGTTAAAATCACCCAGTATTATTGGGTTGTGGTCTATTTGATTCTTGAAATTGAGAAGAGGTTGTTTGATGTATGTAAATGCTCCTTTGTTTGGGGCATAAATATTTACAAATTTTATGTCTTGTTGATGTGTAATTCCCTTATGCACTATGAAATAGGTTTTTTTGTCCCTTCTGATTAACTTTGGCTTGAAGTCCACTCTATCTGATATGAGGATAAAAACCTGATATGAGGATAAAAACCCTCATGAGATCTATGCAAATGATAAGATTTTCCCAACCTTTTACCTTCAGTCTGTAGATGTCTTTGCCTATGAAGTGAGTCAATTTGAGATAGCATAGTTTTTGAAAACAAATAACCTAATCAATAATTTGGCAAAGGAACTGAACACATACTTCACAGAAGAAGAAATACAAGAGGTCAAAAATATGTGAAAAAATGTTCAACATCTTTAGCAATTAGAGAAATGCAAATTAAAACTACACTGAGGCTCCATCTCACTCCATCAGAATGGCAATTATTAAGAATACAAGTAACAATAAATGTTGGGGAGAATGTAGGGTAAAAGGTATGTTCTCATTGCTGGTGGGAATACAAATTGGTGCAACCACTCTGGAAAGCAGTATGGAGATTACTCAGAAAAGTTGAAATGGAACCACCATATGACCCAGTTATCTCACTTCTTGGTACATATCCAAAGGACTTAAAATCAGCATACTATAGTGACATGGCCACATCAATGTTTATAGTAGCTCAATTCACAATAGCTAAGCTATGGAACCAATGAAGGTACCCTTCAACAGATAAATGGATTAAGAATATGTGGTATATATACAATGGAATATTACTCAACCATAAAGAAGGATGAAATTATGGTATTTACCAGTAAATGGATGGACTGGTGACTATCATGCTAAGTGAAATAAGCCAGTCCCCCAAAATCAAAGGCTTAATGTTCTTTCTTATATGTGGATGCTAACCCACAACAATGGAGGATAGGGAGTAGAGGAATAGAATTTCATTGGATTAGACAAAGAGGAATGAAGGGAATAGAGGGGAGAATGGGAATAGGAAAGGCAGTAGTATGAATCAGATATAAATTCCTTTTGCTCATATATGAATACACAACCAGTTAACTCCACATTATGTAGAACTATAAGAATAGGATCTTAATTGGAATGGGTTGTACTCCATGTATGTATGTCAAAATATACTCTATTGTCATGTATATCTAAAAAGAACAAATAAAAATTTTAAAAAGACAGAAGTAGAGGTTATTGTTGTTTCCTTAGACAACCATTCCATCACTTTCAACCAGCTGCCTTCCACATTCTCTGATCTTTGTTTAACCTTTGCTTATGCTGAGGGGCCACTGCTCATCTGCATTGGTTATAATCTCTCCTACAAGGCACTTGCTAATTTTCAAAAAGTTTTCCCACACGCACAAGAATGCTGGATCTCCTCCCTCAAATGGCACACCCTCAGCTGAAATTTGATAGAGATATTTCAGGAGAATCAGGTAATATTTCAATCAGCTGAACTCCATTCTAACAAGTGGGCCAATCACTTAGGAACATGTCAACTGGTAGTGATGCAATTTCATCCAGTTCTCTCTATCTGGAAAATGAAATCTGACAACTGGTACATCTTTCCTGAGTAACTTACTTCATTTTCTTTCCAAGGTTGTTGAGTCAGGTGATTCCTAGGCTAGACATTAGCAGTTATTTTCTGTTACTATTTGATTGGCCAAATCAGATGACTTATAAATAAAATATAATAATTTTATTTAACTTTTTGTATCATATAAAGTTGCTTTTACTACTCTTATACTAAGTAATAAAGTAATAAACATTTTGTTCTAGTAGAAAAAATAAAGAAAGCTAAACAAGCTAGAGACTGTTAAATAGTACCAAATAATTATTTTCCTTTCTTACTGGGAAAAGTTATATTAGAATTCATTTTATATGTTCTAAAGTCTTTTTACCACCGTGTTCTATTGTCTTCCTTCTTTTCTCCATGATATCCTTAACTTCTTTTTATTCCATTTTTCACCTGGTTTGTGACTTGGTTCTTAGGAAAGTGTCCTTGCGATATTGGAGAGTCTAGGAAATGTTCTTTGGAAGCAGGTACTAATTCATTGCTTCTCATTGCTGAAAAAGGTTGTAAATGTTTGATAAGTTTTGAACTAGAGCAATTAAAGGAAAGGGTTATCTTGACCTTTTGCATTTGAAACATAAGAGATTTCCATGTTTTTCCATGAACTCTATGGTAAAATAAGAACATATGTTCTTTAATATCTGTCAGTCATTTCCTATCACACCATACATGCATGTATACTCTCCTAATAAAAATTACCATGTGTGATTTCTTAAATAAGTAAATGAATTAATACAATTTGAGTATCCTTAGCTTGGGCAAGGAAAATGCGTTGTTAGATAATCTCATGTCTCAAGTTTCTAGGAAGCTTATACAGAAGATAAAGAGATGCTAGGAGGTTATGTAAGTGTTTAGAATTAACAGTGCTCATTGTAGTTGAAGTATAAAAAAAAATACAAGTAAATATGCCTAGAGGCTATAGCACTGGGTTTTAAATTCACCCAAAATATATTTAATGTACAGTTTAGCCATTTTTTAACCAGTTTTATTGTGGGAGAATCAGTTCACTTCACTGAAATTAATTTTCTTTATCAGCAAAATGAGGATAATTTTTTAGGACAGTTGTGAGGATTAAATGAGATGCAAACTACCAACATTAGAGTGTATACATCATAAGTTGATGCTCCATCAGTTGTACTATCATTTGAGAAATCTTTATTGGAGGATATTGAACAGATCCCAAGATGCAGCACTATCAAATGAAGGTAATAAGTTATAAATAAAGAGTTGGTTAGAAAAAAACTGTTATCTTTCTGTCACTATTATTTAAAAAAACTGATAATCAACTTACAAAGAGGAAAGATTTATTTTGGCTCACTGTTTTAGAGGCTTCTGTCCATTATCATTGGTCCCATTGCTTTGGGCCTGTGATGAGGCAATCCATCATGGCAGGAGCATGTGGTAGACCACCTGCTTACCTCATGGCAACCAGGATATAAAAAGGAGAAGAGGAGGGGCTAGGGTCTCGATATCTCCTTCAAGTGCACAACCCAATAACCTAGCCTCCACTCACAATGTCCCAATTCCTAAAGTTTCCACCACCTCTCAAGAACACCATAGGCTGGCAATCAAGCCTTTAATTTGTGAACCTTTGAGGGAACACTTATCCAAACTCTAGCAAATAGTTAACCAAAGGTATTTTGAGAAAGAGTTTCACTGGTAGTGCTCATTCATCTAGGTCCAGGGGACAGGAGATAAAGACTTGAAGTGCTTAGTCCAGAAGATACCATATCCATAAAGTGCATTTGATTGTCCTTGAGTGATGCCAGTACACACTGGATGATTTTGCAGTCATTCCCAACCACAAATTGGTGTCAACAGTTTGTGTGGGTGCTTCTAAAATACAATTGCCATTCTTCAGAATTTTGGGGTACAGCTGGATAATTCACAGTTTTAATAAACTCTCTAATGATGCAGACATGCATCCTGTTGAGATGATCTGGGTAACTCCATTCTAACTTTATGCTTGTGAGTTTAAATTATTGTTTGGATCTCCATGACAATTCCCAACAGAGAGAAAATGAACTGATCACAAGGGATGATGTTTTTGGTCTCTAAAGTAAGTGCAGTTCTTGCTGCACATGATAATTTCATTTTGGCTTATCCAGAGTTTACTTTGAACTAGGTGGTATATATCACATCTGATATGTGAATCAAAAAAGGCTTTTGCATTTCTGTATTATGAAGATTACATAACTCCCGAAGTGACCTGTCAAATTATGAAGACTCTGAAGTCACATAACTGGCAGGACCTAGTCTCAGCTGCTTTCTTTTCAAAAACCAACAGTACTACCAAAATAACTCTATGCCCTTTGTTTATATATGCACATTTTACTTTTAGTTGGTGTTAGTAATCATTGGATATTAGAGTGAACAGGATTGACCTCTCATTCAGCAACTGATTTCCTTCATGAAATTTCAGAAAAGCAACCTCTTGAAAACCTAGATGAAAATTATAGGATTTTCTGCCACTTTGCATCTAAATTTGTCTTTGAATAATTCACAGCATTCTTCAGTCTGAAACTCTGTTCCAGAGGGTTAGCTTTACTTCATTAGGCCTTGGTGATCTGGGTAGGGCCTCCAGTTATATATGGCTTTACATATGATAAAAAGAGGAATTCTTCATCTCACTTGCTCTTCCCCCCAACAAAAGACTCAAGACTATTAGATAATCCTTAAAAATAATCTTGCTTTATCAGCAAGCAATCAGTGTGTTGGCACAAGGCTTTGAGTGGACCACATGATCTGTAGAAATTGCGGGGTAAGTTCATTCAGTGTCTTGCTCTGACCTACAGAAATGTGTCACATAGTACCTTCACTGCTGAATCCCTGAGAAACTAAGGGTATTCTAAGAATAGTATCACTTGCTTATATTTTCATCTGGAATGAACCAGTGCTCTGGTTTCAGTTAAAACCACATATTTTTTTCTATAGGGCAAAGCCAATTTCAGAAAAAAAAATGTAAAGACTATGACATTGTAAATATATTTTTGTCATAAACTCATGCTAAGTTCCCTAAAGTAACTTCAGTATTTCTGGTGTGACAACATATGAAGATACACTTCCCCCACTAATGCTTACTTCTGAGGGAGTCAAGTCTCAGTCCTGTCTGGTCTCATTCCAGCTCTAGATGAAATTATTTTTTAAAAAGTCTAAGAAGACCTGTTCCATGAGCATAAAGGTTCCCTCCTGCAGGCTGCCAGTAATTCCAGAGCACCATAGCAAAGAAGCGTTCAAGCTGGGCTTCTATATATTTTTTTTCTCTCTCTAAAACTTTCTCTAACGTCCAGTTTAATATGTTTTGGGAAGTATCCCATACAGAATAACTTTCCCTTGGATCCATGTTCTTTTCTAGTGAGACCTGAGTGGAGACTGTTATAAACCAGCTGATAGAAATGTGAACCATGTCTCTTCCTTACTCTGCAGCCAAGTGTACACAGTCAACCTTGTCTCTGCCTTGCAGTTTGAGATGTAAGTGGAGTAAGCAATGGGAGGTCTAAAGAGAAAATCAACTCAATTCTATTGCTTTTTATCTCAATAGAATATTTGGAAATAGTTTTAGAATATAGTTTATTTGTGACATTAAAACTATCTACTTCTTTTCTGTTATGCCCACAAAAGTAGGCATATGTATCTCTTGCCTATGTATCTGTTCCTTCATGATGAGACTAAATCCTACATAAATACACAGCAGGTGGCCACGAGGAAATGAAAAGTTCTGCCTTTGGACATTGACAGTAGTCAAGAGCACTGGCTGTTTTATCACCTTTTCTTCCAAGAACATGGGAGTATCTGTCCACTGTAGGAGGTTTTAGACATCTGTTTACTCTAATTTTATCCATCTACATTTTATCTTAAAATGACTTTTTCTCTATTCAGAAACATTTTTAAAAAATCTTTATAAAGTAAAAAGTTTCTGAACTTAAGAATAATATGTAATTCATAATGTGGCTTGATGTCCTCATTTCCCTATCCCATCTACTATAGAAAACACATCATATCCAAAAACATTTGTATTTTTTCTTATTAAATGTGGAATTTAATAATTAATTTGTAATTACAAATTACATTTGTAATTTTTCTTATTAAATTTTTCTTATTAAAATTACATTTATACAAAAATTTCTTATTAAATAGGAAATATTTTAATAAATATTTCTTATTAAATAGGATTTTAAGGCTATCTTCTAACAATAATAGTTACCATGTGCTCTAAGTACATGGCCTTATTTAATGTTCAAGAGCCTAGTAAGATGAATATTATTATCTCCAGTTTACATTGAGACAACCAAATTTCAGAAGGGGCATACACTTTAAAAGACCATACTTTGAAAGATCATATTCAAAATAAATGTGATTTGCCCAAGTCCACTGTGGCAGAACTGGGGTAAGAGTAAATTTTTATATTTCCATTTCAGTTAAGCCCTTCTTTTCCACAAAGGATAATAGAAAATATTTAAAATATTAAATTAAAAAATCAAAGAAAAAGAAAATATAAATTACAGTATCAAATCTGGAGAGTAAAGATCGATAAGCACCACAATTAGGAACAGAGCAATTCAAAATAGAATTCTCAAACTTAAGGGCTAAAAAAAATCTCTGAAATAGATCATATATAGTGAATGGAGAGGTAATGGATAATAAAATCTTCAAATTTTCAGAGATGTCAATTTCTTTTATAACAGCAGCCTTTGTGGTCCTGGAATATCATACTACAGTGTGAGGGGCAGAATCCCCCTTCCCCATTTTTAACTGTTGCATCTCTTTGTGCCCTGCCAGATGGTGGTAAGTGATGATTTCAAAAGGACCCTCTCCTTCTCTAGGCTGGCAGCCCTGCCTTCAATACCCTAGACCTGAAAATTGTGCAAAACAAGCACTTTCCATGGAGGATAGAAGAGACACAGCAGAATTCACATATAGGAGATTAGGGCTGTGAAACAGGAGTGAAGTGTTCAAGTGATGAAGAGGAACTTCAGAACACTCCTGCATGATTGAAAAGGACATGTCTTTGATCTGTCCTTCCCCCCTGGTTTATTCTCCCTAACTCCTCTTTGCCTCCTCCTTCTCCTCTTCTCATTCCACTTACTTTCTATTGCAGGAGGAGAATCAAGGGATATTGTAGCTGCTAATGGCCTGATGGTATCCAGGGACTAGTGCACATTCTTCTCAGTCCTGTCCCTCCTTACATAGCTGTTACTGTCACCATGCTCCAGAGTGGGAGAAGCAGGATAAACTGGTAGTGAGTTGCATTAGACAAGTTAGACATAAATAGGATAAAAAATAGGGTAACCCAGAAGGAAGGTCCCATAGTTGGCTAGTTGAGACTCACTAGCAATAAGTAACAATCGTCAAGAAACTGCCATATATAGTATACGTATTACATGTACATCTTTATAACATTAAGGGATATTACACCATGCAAACACACACTCAAAAATATTTTTACTTATTGATTTACTACCCAGTCACTATTTTTACAAGTATAATGCATAATTAGGGTAAAAATTTACATACTTACATTTGAGTTAAAAAGGGCCAAAGTAATTGTTTCTGGCTTACAGATAAGGAAATTGATGTGCAAAGTGGCTGAGATATATATCTGGGGCCACTCATATATTTGAGTGACTATTTATTTGACTAAGTGAGATTTCTAAATTTAGCAGTTTAATTTTACTTATTTCAAAATTGAATTAGTTTAAGTCTCTCTCCTGCTTTCCCATTTATTTTTTTATGATATTCCTCCGTGACTTTTGTATATTGTATATACACACACACAACATCTCTCACTGTCTCTATATACATACACTGTGTATATGTGTGTGTATATATATGAAATTCTTTGATGACTGTCATTCATATACACACACACACACAAACACACATATATATATTCTCTGTATCTGTATGTGTATATAGATTTGACTTTTAGCAATTCTCCTGTACTGTATTTGCAAATGCTTGCTGGGTGTTGTCACTGAACTGTCTTTCCATCACATTCAATTTATCAAGATCTAACTGTATCATCTCTCTCACAGCTGCTATTATTCTTCTGGTCATCTGAATGAGACTAGAAAATCTGGAGTCGTCTTTTACTCTTCCTACTCCTTCATCCTCTAACGACTATCTGTCTCCAAACTTATCATTCCTTCATCTTTGCCCTCCCTGCTCTGTTCCCCCAGCTACCTCACTACTCAGGGCTTTCATCACCTTAGACGTAAATTACTGAAAGAGTCTTCAGGATGGCTCCCTTGACTCCACTCCATCATCCTCCACTCTGGCCTCAGACCAGTGGCCGTCAATTTCACAGCCACTGGCTAGTCCAAACACTTCTGGGATGTCTGGGTCTTTGTAATAGAAGTCTACATTCTAAGACAGTAGAAACTCAAGGGAGGCCATTTTCCATCCACTGCACTACACAAAGCATCGTATTTCTGCTTCAAAACATTGCCTTGAATTTTGTCTCTCTTTCTTTTTACCTCATTTCTTCGTATTCAATCTATAACCATATTGAAAACTCAGCTCAAAATCCTTGTCCCCAAAGTGCATTGAGTAAGCATGTTCATAATGATTTCTGCATTTTCTGTAGTCACATGATTTTCATCAGTATCATGTGCTTTGTTCCTTCATTGTGCACAAAAGACTATAAATACTTTTTGGGAAAGATTAATATTGCTTTCACCTTTCATGGCATCAAGAAAGTTGAAGACATATAAAAGTAATATTTTTACTGATTGACTGATCAAATAAATAGGCATTATTTTTTACAAGCATATAGGGAAAGTTAGCAAGGTCTACCTCAATATCAAATATCTTAAGAAAGTTGCTGACTTCTTTAGAATTTGCTCATTTAATGAGCTTATCTTTATTTATATACTTATCCTGAGCTAAATATTCTGAATATCTATAGACAAGGGACTCAGGTTAATAGAAAACCATTTACTTCAAGAACCAGAGGTTTACATGCATAATTACATTTCAAAGTTTTTCCCTTTTGAAAATGTGTCTCACAAGCCTGTGCTGCATTTTCTAATTGTCTTACTGCCTTGAAATACCAAAATAGATGAACATCAGAAATATGTACACACGCTTGAATTTCTGTATTTCTGTATTTTCATGACAGCTGTATGCTGGAAGATACATAGCTGCTCAATAGGTTTCTTCAGATTTAAATAGGAAAACATCTCATTCAAGTTAGTGTCTTTTCTGCTTCTTATTCAAAATCTTTGCAAGCATACACAGAAAAGAAACAAGTTGTTTCTAGTAAAATGAAACTGTACATAAAATCCCCAGCAGTTCAAAACTTGGCATTCTGGACTTTTTCACGAATTACAACTGCAAGTTTAACAGCCAGCCTTTGGGACTTCAATGCACCAGGTAGGGGATATTGTTCCATAGAATAATTGCTCTCCAGGGAAAAGGCATTTCGGTGACTTTCATGTTATAAGGCAGCACAAGTCAGTGGGTCATTAATCATTAGTGAGTGTCACTGAAGAGTTTAAATATAAAAAAAAGGATCCAGTGACATTAAATATCAGAGGGAAAAAAGAATCGTGCAAATTTTCATGATAATCTGACTTACTGACATTAAAATTTCATACCTATAATATATATCAGGCTTAAAAGAAAACTGATAAAAGAAATTTTTTAGAACTAATTTATTAGGTTGAATAAATATTTATATTTTCACAGTTAATTTTTTTGTGTCTGTGTAGGAGAATAGCAGAGTAAATGGAAATGTGTAATAATTTAATATTCTGAAATAAAAATACATCACCTTTATCTTTGATTTGGTTTATATTTTTAAAGTTTATGTTTTTTATTTATCCATTTCAGCATAAAATAGGTAACTTGTGATATAAAGCAAATATATAATCAAAAATTAAAATAAACATAAAGAAGAAATAATAGAAGAAAAGGAGAGTGTTGTTTTTCCCTCCATATCCTAGCTAAAAGGTAGCTACTGCAGTCACCAATGAATTCTAGCCTGAATGTCCAAACACACAAGACAAAAGAGAGACTGTTTACATTTTCTTATGCAAAGATCAAAAAATACCAGGGAAACAAATCTTCCAGCACAGTGTTTAGGAGTTGTTCATTTCATAAGTTACCCTGTAAAGTGATGATTCAGTTTCATACAACAGAAGCCACCTCAGGGTAACTTGAGTCAAAGTATTAGAAAGGAGAAAACACAGTAGCAAAGGATTGTCTGAAGAAACCACTTGGACCCCAAGGCAAGCAGGCTATTTTAAGAGACAGTAGCTGGGACATTCTGAACATCTCCAGGTAATAGCACATCAGCAAGTCTCCCTTTTCTGCTCTCTCCTGACTATAACTATTGCTAGGTGACTTGCATCTCCACAGCAGAACTTTAGGGTTCTGTCTAGCACTCTGATGTGTAAGTTCACTTTTTCTATTGCCTTTTTGATGCAATAAATATTTACTGTGGCAAGTCACTTGATATGTCAAAGTGCTTTCCTTCCCTTGTCATTGTCTACCCCTCTTCTCCCACCATGTCAATTGCTGGGGACATGTAGACCCCATTAAGTGCAAGATAAATATGGTTGAGCAAATTAACTATGTTGAATGAGGGAATACTGAACTGAAATGAGAGTGAGATTTAATAATCTGAAAACACTAAATATTATTGCACCAGATAGAATTTATCAGAAGAAAATGAAACACTTTGAGTAGGGATCAGCCTTTGATCCTCCTCACCCTTGTCCCCAGGCCAGAGGAGAGGAGAAAGGGGAAAGAGGAGGGAGTAAAACCATCACTTTTAGGGAAGGAGAGATCTAAAAACACCACTCCTAAATAAGCAAAATAATATTTTGAGATATTTTTAAAAATGGTTCCATTATCTAAATAAGTAAAATAATATTATGAGATATTTTTAAAAATGATTCCATATCTGTACATGCTTAGGATTTAAAGTCCAAAAGACTGATGGGCTGAGCTTAGAACAGACATGGGAGCCTCTGCCATGGGAGGAGGGCTCTGGTGGGACCCTCCCGGGACCTTACCAGCTTTCTTCGTAGAAGAGCAGGCATGTGAATTTTCAATCCCTCAGTGCCAGGCAAAGTGGGGAATGATAATTCCCCAAAGGGATATTAGTGCGCTGTCCAAAAGAGGGGTGATGGATTGCCAGGCAATCGACCCAAACAGGGTCTGTATCTGACACCTGGCCCCAGCAGCCCTAACAGTGGCAGTGTTTTATCTGAAACTTAGTGAGGGCTTCTGATGTGTCCAGTTTCACAGTGATGAATCCTTACAAATTCCCTATGAAAATGGGGAGACTTTGTATTATGATTTTATCTGGAAAGTTGGCAAGATCATCCAGATGGTCAGTGACACAATCAAGATTCCAATCTGACTTCAGGGTTCTTGGTCTTAGTTCCTGCAGAGAACTTCAGTAGCTATTTTATTTTTTTTTATTTATTTTTTAAATGTTTATTTTTTAGTTGTAGGTGACAGAATATCTTTATTTTATTTTTATGTGGTGCTGAGGATCGAACCCAGTGCCTTATGCGTGCTAGGTGAGCACGCTACCACTGTGCCATAATCCCAGCCCTTCAGTAGCTATTTTAAATACATGTAGAAACTGTTCATGCAGATACTTCTCATAAAAATCAATGCAAATCAGAGCTCCCTGTATATATTTGTATAAAATCAAATATATTTGGAAAATATATGTTAAGAACCGATCACTACTATGTGAAAAAGAACTAAGTAAATGAAGTTGTAGGTGACTGTTAAAATCTCATTTTGAAAAATAAGATTTTTAAAAGAGTTTAAACTTATTTTCTTTGAAAGTTTGGGTAAATGTATATTTTTGATCAACATAGGACAACATAAGAAGATTTAATTTTTGTAACTATTTGTATATTTTTTTAAAACAAAAACCAATAAGAAATTTCTGGACAGTAATTTTATAAATTTAGACATTGAGATGTTAAAAGCGAGTTTTCTTGTACTAATGCCCAACTCTTCTGTTAGCCTCATTCTGTAAATGTAGAAAGTTTGGTGTGTAACTTTTCAAAATAATTTTATTTTAAAATAATGAGCCAATTGACATTTATGGGATATTTCCAATCCAGCCTTATAATAACCAGATAATAGAGAAAGGTTATTATCTGAAACTTAGTGAGGGCTGAACTTTCATATCTTCAAATCTTAAAGTCTTACATATTTTTCTTCAAGACAATGATAATAAAATTCTATGAGTAGTGAAGGTAAGAAACTGAAATACATCTATTCCAGTTTCTCTCAGCACTTTGTATTCTTAGTTTCTTAAACTGGAGCAGTTTTAAAAACTTTTTTTTGAAGCTCAGATCCATAGGAGAAGTAGAATTTGATTTAGCTCTGAGTCTTCTCACTTCTCAGGAAAAAAAATTACAAATATATGTATAAATATGTAATTTTGAGATGGACACAATGTAGACACATATAAAATTTTTAGGTACTTAAATATGTAATTGTGAGATATATAGAGAGATGTATATATCTATATACATATGTCTTATCTGCTTATACATAAGTCCTCACACAAGTTTATAAATGATTTTGGATATTTGTTGACCATTAAAGCCTTTCAAATGAACATGATTCTTTGGTGAGAGCTCTAATTTTCACTTAGTATTCTTTTTATTAGAGAATATACTTTTGGAAATATGTACCAAAAGATAAAACTAGGATCTTTCTTAATATGAAATTATATCTTTAACAGCTTACATATATTCTTTTGCTACAATGTTAGGTTGTATCTCTTTCACATAGATTGAGGTGTTACTACAAATATTTAATATTTTGAGATCTTTTTCAGTGAAGATTTAGTGAGTTCTGAAAAATTGCATTCATTAGAATATTTTTCAAATCTTAAAATACTAATATTTGAGTATAAAATGGATAAAAAATAAGACAGATAAAGTAAGATCTGATTTGAATAGCTTTTCTCAGCATCCCTAGCCTTTTGTGTATCTCCAACTCTCTTCAATGCATCTGCTCTATCATTAAACATATGCAGAAGAAGGTGTCCCCATATGTATGTGTGGGTACACACAGGAGCCAACATTATCTCATGCCCACGGTAAATACTAAAATATCTTATCTTGAAGTCTTCACAGTATTTTCTATGCCTGATCCTCCTTTTGTTTGACTATTAAAAAAGCATTTCTCCATGTCAATCTTAACATAGAATATTACTTAACCCTTGAGATAAATTCTGTGTTATGTGTTTATGATAAAATAGCAAGCAGATCCTCATAGAAAATTGAGTTTCTGGAAAAATATTATACAGCTATATTCTGCTGCATGTGAAGAGTATAAATAGCAATCTACTTTTGTTTGTACTTTGGAGTGGCCCGAACTTGAAAGGTGATTGTATCAATATCACGTTTACGTAGATATTTATTCTGTGGAGAAATTGCATATTCCAAGAACAAGTTTTAAGTCCCCATAAGAAGGGGAAGTCAGTGGGGCTTGGTGGCACATGCCTCTAATCCCAGCACTTTGGGAGGCTGAGACAGGAGAATCGCAAGTTTAAAGACAGCCTCAGCAATGGCGAGGCGCTAAGCAATTCAGTTAGGCTCTGTCTCTAAATAAAACATAAAATATCGCTGGGGATATGGCTCAGTGGTCAAGTACCCCTGAGTTCAATTTCCAGTACCAAAAAACAAGAGCATTGTTTTAAATTGCCACGAATAAATTGCTCAAAAATTGGAAAAGCAATCAATGATTGCTACAGAGTTGCAAGAAAGAAGTAATAGAATCAGAGAACAAGGTAAAAACGAAGAATAAGACAAAACTGACCCAGGAAGGAAGACACTTAGGACAATGTATGGGCTCAGTGAAAAATAATACAGATCCACTTGTTCAAAAATCATTTAAAATATTAAGATGGCTACTGCAGAATATTATAGCAAGAGAAGGTTTCCAGATAGGAGGCCTCTGGAAACTGTACAGGTTGCATAACACAACAAAGGTCCTGTTTGAACACAGGAGTGAATGTGAGTAATGTTTATTAAATGTTCTCAGAAACATTTGAAAAGATAATCCTGTCCACAAAATAAGCAAAATAAATAAAATAACTAGAAGAACCAAATTGAAACCCAGAAAGAACTCTTAGAGATGAAATATATTTAAGGATACACAAAAATTCTCCTTCAGCCTTTTCATTGCCCCAAATCTGATAACTGGGTTTGGCTCTGCATTTAGAAAGCACAAAAAGTTGTACTTCTATGTCATTTTTAGCATTCCTGGGCATGTGCCTGAAAGGTGATTGGGTTCTCATTAAGTCTGATTAGCCTATTGATGGCAGTAAAAGGAGTTATCATGTCATTCAGATTTATTTTCATATCTGAAAATTTACTTCCCTTCAACTGAAAAAAATCTCTGTATATAATATGTTGACATTCTAATCAGAAAAAATGTGTATATGTGTTTATAGAAGTATGTATCTATATATATAATATAATTTTGAGATATATAAATATGTAATTGTGAAATATATAGATGTGTATATCTATATACATGTCTTATCTGCATATTACATAAGTCCTCACACAAGTTTATAAATGATTTTGGATATTCATTGACCATTAAAGCCTTTCAAATGAACATGATTCTAACTTTCACTTAGTATTCTTTTTATTAGAGAATATACTTTTGGAAATATGTACCAAAAGATAAAACTAGGAAATATGATCTTTCTTTATATGAAATTTTATCTTTAACAGCTCATGTATTGTTTTGCTACATTGTTAAGTTGTATCTCTTTCACATAGATTGAGGTGTCACTCACTTCCAGAGGCTTCCTGTCTGGAAGCCCCTTTTCAGTGAAGAATTAGTGAGTTCTGAAAAATTGCATTCATTGGAATATTTTTTAGATCTTAAAATACTAATGCTTTGTGTATAAAATGGATAAAAATAAGACAAAGTGATATACATATTATGTATAATAGCAAGTGTAAATTCTACAACATTCACTGATGACTCTAAGTTGCTATTTTATTTCAAAAGTATTTTTAAAAATTAAATTAATTCAGCAATTAATTTCAGTATTTAGCAAAAATTTATATCCTGATTCTATAAGAATTAGGGCGATAGCACAGAATGTGTAAGTTACAACTATAATAAACACTATTGCATATTTGCTTTGTTGGAAATCCCCAACAATTCATTGAAATAAGTAGAAATCATCTTGGTTGTTAGATAATTGAGAATACTGTGGTTCAGAGAAGCAGAATGACTTGACCAAGGTCAGCTATATTGTAAGTGGAACTAAATCAGATTTTTATGGCTCATTTATTATTTTATTTTATTTTATTTTATTTTTGGTATTGGGGGATTGAACTCAGGGGCATTCAACCACTGAGCCATATCCTCAGTCCCATTTTTTCCTTTTTTAATTTAGAGACAAAGACTCACTGAGTTGCTTAGTGCCTCGCTGTTGCTGAGGCTGGCTTTGAACTTGTGATCCTCCTGCCTCAGCCTCCAGAGCTGCTGGGATAACAGATGTGTGCCATTGCTCTCAGCTGTCATTTACTTTACACCATGCCCTTTTCTTAGGAGAACTATAGATTATTCAAGTCAAATTTTTATTTTGTAAGTAGATTGGAGAGAATAATTATTCTTCTTTGAATAATGAAAAAATGAGATATATGCTTAAGGAAAGTGGAACTCTTGTACTAAATAAAATATTTGACCATAATACTTGTTACTATCAAACTGGGTTCCCTGACATACCAAGATCACTGGAAAGTGGATGCGCAGATCAGTGTGGAAGCTGGAAGATTACCAGGCCACCATCTGTGCTTCAACCAGAGAAGAAGGAGTTTTATCTGTCTCAAATAGCCAGCATATGAGGAAGCTTTCATTTGAAAGAAGGATTTCATGTCTTAACTTACAGGATAGATAAAATAGAAACAAAATAAAATGGTGGAAATTTAAAGACACATTGACCTAGATAACCGTTAATATAACTAAGAACTAGTTAGTATTTTATGTATGTCACCACAGATAAAGGAATAACTGCAATAAGACCCTATGTTCACTGATCTTCTCAGAATAGATCATTATATGAGATAGCCCACTGCCTGTGATTTCTGTTTTAAACTTATTTTTCACTTATCAATAGCTTGATAAATATTATTTATTGCACATTGATGCTAATTATTGCATATTAAATAGCAGTATTATTATTTAAAAAGTAAAGTATGAGCAAGGGCTTGATCTTATTTTTTTATTATTTAGTTTCAAATATTTCAAGCTTTTCTTGATGACATCATTTCCATAGTTCCTATTATTACTGTTTCTTAACAGTTCCATTTTCTTTATATATATATATATATACTATGATCACAAATCCTTTGAGCGGGGGAAAAAAAAAACTCCCATTTTACACAGTCTACAATGTGTAAAGCCAGATTTATTTATAAGTGCATAAATCATGCATTTGCACCTGCATGAAAAAAATGCTGTGTTGTACAAAGGTTTCTTCTTGCCAAGATGATGTTTAATAGAGCCAAACTTCACAAAATCATGACATCTTCTATTTCTTGTTTCTGAGGAGTTTCTTCCATACTGTGTTGAGCCTCTCGTCTCCATTCACATTAATTACATTAGCTATCATTTATTAAATTCTACTATTGCCCCAGACATTTTAAATATATTATCTGTGAAACTCAACACAACTCTGCAAGATATTTATTAGTTTCCATATTTTTGAGATGAGAAAAGTGTAGCTCAAGAAATTGAAGGAGTGAGTCACACCAATAATCTGTTATGGTTTTGTTGCTACTTTATCACTTCTCTTTCTAGAACACCTCCTCCTCAGGCCTTAAGGAGAAACTTGATATCCACATATGATATGTTCAACTTAGAGTGACTTTGTGTCAAAAATAAAGGTAGTTTAGATCTACTTTGGAAATTGATTTTATGATGTGTGGAAGAGTTGCTGAATATTATTTTTATTTGTATTTATTATCTTTCCTGATTTTTGATAGTTCTTAAGATTAATTCTCCAGGCAGTGGTATTTTGTCAAAAGTATGTCAAAATTTTAGGACAGCAAGATAAATTTTTCTAATACCTTACTTTTTAAGAATATCAATTATGGTTAGTGCTGAGTTTATTTATGTAGGTTATTAACTTTATTATTAGTGGCATTAAGTTCCTCAAATGCTCGTTCCCTTTTCTATGTCAAAAATTGCATTTGTCACATTTTTAGTGTCAAATTTTTTTTACTTTCATTTATTTTAAATATATTATTTAAAATCAAGAATAATGTAAATGCAATAGTATTGACTATTTTAGAATTTAATGATATTATTAGCTATGTTTTGCTATTTTATATTTGCATGGAGGAACAGTGAACATGCAAATGAAGTAATTCTTTAAAACTATGGGAAAATGTTAAATGCTACATGACTGAATTCTATGATTATTCTATAATTTAAATGAAGAGATTATTTTCTTTATTTAGATAAATCACTCTTTGCCCTCCATTTAAAAAAATATTCTAAAGTGGAACTTTTCATGTAAGAATTAAAAGAAAATGTCACAGAGAGTTTTATGTGCTACCATTTTAACCTTCTATTTAAGTATGCCCACATTTTATCAGTTACGGAACTACATACAGAATAGTTTATGAGAGACACTATGGTATTGTAAAAAAGTGTTCTGGACTTCAAATCAGGAAAACAGATTCCTGTTCACATTTGCCAGGATCTGGCTGCACACACTGTAGTAAGTCACCTCAGTGATCTATCTAGGAAGTGCTCAGTTGCTTAAATTATACAGTTTCTAATCATTCATCCTTTATTATTCCAATGAGTCCATCCTTTTTCCCTTCTCTACCAGAAAATCACAGTGATGGGAAATGAGAGAGGAAGATCTTAAGATATAAAGTTTTGTTTCCTTTAAATATGGTCTTCAGAAGAAATCTCCATGTTGTATTGTGCATGTATATATTTGTGTGTCTTTCTTTCTCTATCATTTATCTGTAAAGTTTGAGCATTGAATAAATCCACTATGTGTGTGTTCTTTGGTAGACTGGTAACTATTAACTTAATGTGACATTTCCTTCTTGTTTTTCTTTTTGGAGAAAAGAAGCCAAATTTAAAATTAAACATTATAACCCTTATTATTTCATTCTCTCTAACTGCATAAAATGGCTTACAAATGAGATTAGTATGTATTTGAGAAAGAAATTTGCAGGTTAACCTTCTTGATATTAGTTAATTGCAACCTTCTGTTAGTCTATAGTAACCTTATTTCCAGGGTTAGAGCCAGTTTTTTTTGCATTAGTTCTTCCAAAGGGACCACATGTCAAATATCCCTGGAACAGGGTACAATTTAAATTACTGGTGGTCTACTAGTTATTTTCAGCCTAGGAGAACAAACACCAGATGTATTATAGACAGACTTTAAAGGGCATTATAAAGAGAAGGGGTTTGGGGGGGGGTGGTCTATTTCTCAAACCCTGGGACCTACCCATTATTTCTGTATGTAGTAATCTCATTCTGGAAGAATTCAATTTATATTTATCACCATGTTCTTTTAAATGATTCCACAAATGAAGATTCCCTGCAGAAAGCAATTTTATGAAAGCATGACATAATTTACTCTTCATCCCAGCAACAGACTTGGAATTTGCATGCCTGATAGAGAGGAACTTGTAATGTACAGTGTGTCTAATCTTGTTTAAGCTTACTTGATAGTGTCCTGTGGTTTGGTTAAAAAATCAAAATGTGTACTAATTGAAAAATAATTTAGAGCTGCTGTCTGCAAAATGGATCTGCTTATTAGCCACAAAATAAGTTTTAAAACCAAAATTACTCTTCTTTGGTAAGCAAATGTTTCCTGGAACTTTTGCTGATATTTTCAGCTTCTCTTCATTACGCCATTTCCATTCTCCCTCCCTTATCTCCAAACCTACACTGCTTTCAGGGTGACATTGACACTCAGCATAGCCATTAAACATGATTTTGCTAACTGCTCAATGAAGCCTGGTGTGAATTGAGGGGCCACCATGGCCAGCTGTGTAAAGTCTTTGATCTTTTATTTACATTTTAGTTTCACATTTTGGAGCTAGAGAGTTCCTAACCCACCTTGGTTAAGTGGATTTAAAATTTTGTACAATAATTCTATTTAGCAATTGACTAATTAGTGGAAATCTGTTATAAACCCTTTCAATACAAGGCTATACACAATGAAGTACATAACTACCACTCATTTTTCCCAGGTATTAAATATAAACACACTTTTTCTAAGGTAAACATATGTGCCTTGACTATTTTCTAAGCTATATGCACATTTTCATTAAGTGCAATTTAAATAAAATTTCTAATCATTTGTAGCATCTCATGAATTTAACTGAACAATCTGCATTGTACCCAAACACTTTTGCTTTTTATGTAATAAAGAAGTGGAGTTCTTAAAAATATTACTTAGGGAGATAAAAATTTACCAGGCAATTTTAGAAAAGAAAAATCTGTCAATGTGTATGTTTTAATGGCTAAGTATGTTAATACTTAAATCTGAAAGTTTTAAATGCTTTCATGCATTTTGATTTAGGAAAGTGCGTGTGTAGGTATTAATAGGGTTGAGGTGTAACTCAGTGGTAATGTGCTTACCTAGCATGCAGAAGGCCCTGGGCTCATTCCCCAGCACTGCAAATACAAATAAATTTAAATACATATGCATATATGAATATGTATATACATACATACATACATACATTTACATATATATATACACATACATAGAGAGAACACAATTTATACATCTGTCTCTACTTTATATGGGATCAAAGAATTACATGAAACCAAAGAATATTTTGAAGAAAATTATATTCTTTCAGACATAAATGCACTTAAAAACACAGAATCTATGATATTTAATGTATTTTGGGGATGGAGGTACTGGAGATTGAACTCAAGGGCACTTGACCACTGAAACAAATATCCAGCCTTATTTTGTATTTTATTTAGAGACAGGGTCTTTCTGAGTTGCTCAATGCCTTGCTTTTATTGAGGCTGGCTTTGAAGGCATGATCCTTCTGCCTCAGACTCCCCAGCCGCTGGGATTACAGGCATGTGCCACTGTGCTTGGCATTTAATCTATTTTAAATTAAAAAATATTGCTCTAGAAGACAAGATATTTAATCCAGAATTGCTTCCAATAAAACAAAAAATAGCCAAATCTAGAGTAACCTGTTGGGCACATATGAGGAAATATTGAATGATAAAAATTTGTTGTAATTATTTGCCATTGAAGATTCCCCTTTTGTCCTTTGCAAGGCTACTATGTGGTTGCACTCCAACCCTATAAATAAATACATACACACTTTTCTAATCAAAATGTATGCAAGCATTTAAAACTTTCACATTTAAATATTAACATTTTAAGTTAGATGAGCTTTTTTCACTGACTTAGAGCTTTCCAAAAAAATAAAGAATAGATTTATTTAAATAGAGTTGACAAATCTGTTCTCTTGGAAATTGTCTTGTAATAACCGTACTTTCAAAGGTCATTCTTTCTCTTGCTCTTATTCCTTGGTGCCCAAAAGTAACATCTGCATTTGTAAAAGCCTATTAGTCCCCTGAGGTGTTTTGTTTTCTTGTTGTGAAGATGGTGGTGGTGCCTGGGGTTTTGTCTTCTTTTTCTTGTTTTTGCTCTTTTGTTCTGTTTTTTTAAACATATTATCTGGGAAATATATATATATATATATATATATATATATATATATGGAGAGAGAGAATGTAATCATACAATTATATATACACATACATACATATGTGTATATATAATTGTATGATTACAGACAATTAAAACTCAGATTATCAAGTACAGACAGACTTTGAGTGAACCCATATTAGGGAAATTGTCAAGGAATCTTCTAAATTCAGGAAAATAAGTTAGCAGAATTTTATAAACCTACTCCTCAGAATTAGTAGAAAATTTGTAAAATATACTCCTTTTTATTCACAAAATATTTAGCATTTGTTTTTCCAAATTTTGTTTATCTAGTATGTGCTTCAAACAAAATACATTGCTGATTAATAAAGCCCTTACCCTTAAGGAGCTACGAGCCCAGACAGAGACACACGCTAGATAAATCAAGTGAGTCTATTGCACAAGTCTCAGTTTCCAGAGAGGAGGGAAGAACTACTTTGAGGAAAAAAGAGAAACTAACTTGGTGGGGGTTATGGATTATAAGAGTGACCAGGAAGCAGATGAATGGGGAGAAGTACACTCCAGATGCAGGGACCACCCAGGAATGCTTTGCTGTAAGGTATAATGTGCAGTCCAAAGCTTCCTAACATTGGGTTGAGTGGAGGAATTTGTCATGAGATGAGACTAAAAGTTTTGATTAGAGCTAGATTGGTAAGGGGCTTGTGCCCCAGACACTGAGTTCCTCAGGCAATGAAATAACACGGTCATGTTTCAAAATCATTCTGAAATAGGATAAATTTGAGCATAGATAATGGAGACTATGGAGAAATATAAAGCATTATTAGAGTAGCATAAGAAATAGATGACAAAAATGTCAACTAATGTAGTATTATAGTAATGAAAAAAGTAATAATTTGCAAAACAAAATCTGTGAACAAGTATTGACTTCTTTAATATAAGAGGTAGAAAAGAGAAAAAAGTTATAACGACTAATGTTTCTTAAGCAATTTGCAACAACAGAGATAGAGAAAGGCAGTGAAGGTGTATAGAAAAGATAATGCTTTCTCTTTTGGACATTGGAGGGTCTTTCAAAATGTCCATGTGGATGGAGCTCAGTAATTGCCAACCCAAAGGCAGATCCCTGGAGGAGGCAGGAATGTGACACATGAAGACAGTGTTATTGCAGTAGTCAACAGGATTATAGAGGAAGTGAAGTTTTGATAAGTATAACAATAATAACAACAATATTTATAATAATAAATGCCATCTGTCCTGGATTAACTTCCACAGAACCAGACGTTGTGACAAAGATACAGGTATAAGTGATTTCTTAGGAAAGCACCCTGGGGACAGTGGTGAAGAGGTAGGGAAGGAGAATGAGGAAAACAAAGTCTCCATTCCAGGAATCGCCTGCAGAGCTGGAGCCTCAACAGATCCTGCAGGGGAATGCCAAGTGTTCAGTTGTATCTCAGGGCTGTTTCCCCAGAAAAGGGAAAAGGGTCCTGTCATAGGGCCTCAGGGTCATCCCAGAGGGACAACATTGCCCAGACCCTTTCAACTCACCCTCAGGAGAAGATTCACAGATAGTGAATGTGAAAGTGAAGTTACAACAATGTGGGGGTGGAGACAGGGTGGGATAGAGCACAAACGGTACACGCTACTGCCAAAAACCAGAGGATATATTATGATTTAAAAAAAAAATTGTTACTACTTAATGGGCAAAGTAGCAGGTAAAAATTTGGGGTAGGAATAAAGAGACTTGACTTTTAAAGTAGTTTTGATTTGCATTTCTCTAATTGCTAGAGAAGTCGAACTTTTTTTCATGTATTTGTTGATTGATTGTATATCTTCTTCTGAGAAGTGTCTGTTCAGTTCCTTAGTCCATTTATTAATTGGATTATTTGGGGTTTTTTTGATGTTAAGTTTTTTGAGTTCTTCAGATATCCTGGAAATTAGTGCCTATCTGATGTGCATGTAGAAAAGATGTTCTCCCAGTCTGTGGGCTCTCTCTTCACGTTATTGATCATTTCCTTTGCTGAGAAGAAGCTTTTCATTTGAATCCTTCCCATTTACTGATTCTTGATTTTATTTCTTGCACTTTAGGAGTCTAGTTAAGGAAGTCAGGACCTAATACGACAAGATGAAGATTTGGGCCTACTTTTTCTTCTATTAGATGCAGGATCTCTGGTCTAATTGCTAGGTCCTCGATCCACTCCAGTTAGAATGGCAGTTATCAAGAATACAAGCAATAAGTGTTGGCAAGGATGTGGGGAAAAAGGTGCACTAATACATTGCTGGTAGCCCTGCAGATTGGTGCAACCAATCTGGAAAGCAGTATGGAGATTCCTTAGAAAACTTGGAATGGAACCACCATTTGGTCCAACTATCCCACTCCTCAGTCTATACTCAAAGGACTTAAAATCAGCATACTATAGTGACACAGCCACTTCAGTGTTTACAGCAACTCAATTCGTAATAGCTACCCTGTGGAACAAACCTAGATACCCTTCAATAGATGAATGGGTAAAGAAACTGTGGTATATATACATAATGGAATATTATTTAGTATTAAAAGAGAATAAAATTATAGCATTTGCAGATAAATAGATGGAGTTGGAGAATATCATGCTAAGCAAAAAACCCAAAGGCTGAATATCTCTCTGATAAATGGATGCTGATCCCTAATGAAGGCAGGGGTTATGGGAAGAATGGAGAAACTTTGGACTGGCAAAGGGGAGGGGAGGCATGAGGATAGGTAAGACGGTGGAATGACAAGGACATTGTTACCCTAGGTACATGTATGATTGAACAAATGGTACTACTCTGCATTGTGTACAACCAGAGAAATGAAAAGTTGTGCTCCATTTGTGTACAATGAAACAAAATGTATTTTGCTGTCATGTACAACAAATTAGAAAAAATATTTTAAAAAATCTTAAAGAGAGAAAGAGTAAGAGAGAAAGAGAGAGAGACTTAACTTTTAAATCTTTTAAAAATTGTAATAGAATGGGGCATGTCTCTTAACCTCTTAATTCTACAGTTTTAAATTGGTTCAGTGTACAAAATAACATTTGTCTTGCTCCCTGAGAAGTCATTTGGTGTAGTGAAAAAAATTGAGAAAAAATTTGAAGAATCTTTTTTTCAAAATTTTCTTTCCTGGAGTATTGTGTTAAAAAATAATTTTTAATAGACCACATAAAAAGGCCATGTGTTGAGTTCAAGACTTCTTTCTTCCTGATATACTATTAATGCAAGAGTGATATAAGAGCTGGAGTAAAATCAACTTTATCAGTAATGATTAATTTTTTCTTTTAAACATAAACAGGAATTGCTGAAATTCAGAAGAAAGTAAATTTCTTTTTTGTAAACAAACAGCTAAGAACTTCACAAAAACAAATGCAATGTTCTATTTCTCTTCTCATGGTAAAAGTAGGGCTGCTGATATAGATTATCTAGGATTAAAGCCACTTAATAGCTGTGTGACATTAGAAAAATCATTTAACACCTCTGTGCTTTATTTTACTCATATGTAACATGAGAGATAACATGTATTTAATTGTATTATTTAAATTGTCAAATGTGTGAAGTGCTTTGAATAATTCTGGCACATAAAAAGAGCTTAATAGCTGTTGGCTGATATGTGTATTTTTTTACATACCACAGGATTATAACTGTTCAGGGCCATAGAAGGAGTCCAACAAATTTGTTATGTTAATCCTATCCTACGATTCTTTGACTTCTAAAAATAGTAAGAATAACTGAAGAACAATTTTCTCTCTTGGAGTTCTCTGTTCTGTACCCAGTAATATCCAGTATATACTGAACCCAGGAAAATGTGCTTTCTTTTGATCACTAAAGTCTTTAGCTATATATACAGTTTATGTAATGTATTTTTTAAAAAAGGATTCTGTATTTTTGCTATTACATATCACATATAGAGTAAAAAATTAAAGTATCAGTTATGTTTAAAGTAGCAATTTTTATACATAAGATAGTGTCAGGCCAATGGCCAATAGTTTTGACTTAATAAGATTGCTAAGTCAACTGAATAAGATAAATGTGCAAGATTAAAAAAACTTAATATGATCAAAATCAAACATGATATGATATTAATATGATCAAGATTTAAAAACTTTAATATGATCCAAAGGGAGAGTACTTTTAAGGTGCTTCATGTTGTATACTCTCTGTGAAATTCCTTCATTTTATAAATGACATGATGTTTTCTGTTTGGTAGCAACCAAACATTTTGCTGAGTGTATCACAGTTCATCACTCTGTTACCATAATAATGCACACAGCATAGCTAATGGCCAGTCTCTACACTGAGAGTAAATAGGCATGTATGTCTATGAAAACATTCAAATTCTGCACTTGTTTCAAAACCAATCAAATTATGCCACCTGTAATTAACTTATGTAGCCCATTAATATCCTGAAACAGTTCTTAAATGTCAGACCAAATGCTGTTGATATGAAGCCTATTGTAAAACAATGCTTGCAATGGTGGAAGCAGCAGGGGTGAGGGGGCAGCTGCGCTGCATCACTTTCTGCTCATCCAATTTGACCATGGGTGACCAAGAATTCCAAAGCCCATGCTTTCATATTAATGCCTTATTTGCCTGCATCACCCAGCTTGTTGTTTAGTCTAATATACTTTCTGCTTAGCCAGTTCCATTCAAAATTTTCTTCTTCCCTCCCATTTGGCTTTGGCAACACATTTTTGTGAATGGGTGACATTCTGAAAAGTTTCTATTTTTCTTATTGGGAAAGAATGTGGAACACAGACCTTTTCTAATTTTTATTCACCAGAATTCCATTTTGTAAGACTTTTCTGAGAAAATAGTTTTAATACTGGGGTAGTAACAGTAGCTGAGATTTACTGAGCACTCCATAGCCAGCCGCTATGCTAAACACTGAGCATCTGCTATTTTATTCAACACTTTAAATAACCATAAATAATCATTATTATCATTATAGCAACATGCCAATGAGTAGTATTGCCATTTTATTAGGTAAACAAATGAAATGTAGAGATAGTAAGTACCTTCCTTACAAATCATGGCAACTTAGCAGAGGAGTCAGAATTCAAGTCCCTTGAAGTTGATGACAGAGGCTGGGCTTTTATAATTAGCACTCCAAAAAACATCAGTACTTACCTAATGAGCTTCTTGGGACATACCAGAAATTCATACATGGAGTGAGTGATAACAAAATATTGTGCAACTAAATAGTAATTTTTTGATAGTTGTTACAGGCAATAGGGGGAAATAAAAAATATGGGAATCTGGGCAAAGTTGGAAGATTTTTTGTTTTTAAATAAAAGGATCAAGAGGTAGGAGCATTAGAGTAGATGAACCAGACAGAGGATAAAGGAATTAGCATTGCAAGGACAATAAGAAAATAGCCCCGTTTCTTCAGGCCATAGCACCAACAGCAGACAGAGATGCATGGACACTTTCTCCCAGGCCAGCAGCTGTCCAGTGATTTCCTGGAGTTTTGGTATTCTCAAAGTCAACTGACCCCAGGGCTGCTCCATATCATATATATTTGGAAATAGATGTGCATTCCAGTTGACAGGCAGGAAGCTAGATCTGGAATCATAGCTTGTCATTTTGCCTTAGTTACTTTTCTGGAAAAGTTAGCATCCACAACGTTACTAAATACAGCTTATATGTGTCTATAGATTATGGTTCACATAGTTGGTTTTAATAACATCATATCCTTTGATTCTGGCCATGATCTGGAGTAAAAACAAGGTGCTCAGTAAATCAATAGTAGAAAAAATAGAGGAAAACCTATGTTGGTTAGTGCAGCAAGGGCTGCTGTTCTCTCATTCCCCAAGGAGATTTCCAAGCCTTCCAAACTTTATTTTCTACTATGATCATTCTTCTCTCAGATTAAATCTGAAAATAAAAGGGATATAGAGCACTGGGTCTCTTTCTCCCTGCTTGTAATTATTCCCTCCAATCAGGAGGTAGTTTCAAGGGTGGCCAACACTGTCAATCACTTCTACCCTCCTTTGAAAATCACTGATTATGGGAAAGTGCTGTGCATGTAATCCCTTCAATTACTCAGTAAAACTTCCTGTGTTCCTTCCGCTGTGTTTTGAGTTTGAGTATTCAGAAAGACTTTGCTACTTTTTCCTTATATTTTTTAAAATATGTATTTGGAAAGAATAAAACAGAATAGTTTTTAAAGTATGACCACACATCCAGTTGTCCAAATTAGCTTACCTTGCCTGGAGGTTTCCTAGGGTTGGAGTAGACAATAGAGAAGACAGGGGCATCAGAATAAGAAGCTTTTTTTTTTTTTAAGGTTTAATCCAAGACTGTGGATTCCAGGGAGATTGCAAGCTGGGAACTTTGTCAGCAAGCTGCTGCATTTGAAACCATTCATTTTGTCAGAAATTCCTCTGGCATGAAGTGCTTGGGTTACTTTATGGGTGATACACTTCTCTGGCCTTGAACTTAGTTAAAAACAAAACAACACAAAAAGCAAAAACAACAAAACAAAACAAAACAAAAAACAAAAGATGCCCCAAAGCAAATAAAACAATCACAGCAAAATCCTCTTTGCTAGAATTTCCAGTTCAGGGTATAATAACTTCAAAAAGACATCGTCTCTTGGTCTCTGAGAACTATGACCTCTCTATGATATTATGGGCACTCAGTTGGCAAAGTCTGCAGTATAAGCTGCCAGGTTTCCAATCATGGGTTGTGTGGGGTTTATAGGACTGAGGATTCTTCTCCCAATTGGCTCAGCCATGGCAGTTCTTTCAGAATAGCCAGTCCTTGAAACAACATGATGCCAAGGGTCACAGATTGTTCTGTGTGGACTTGTACGCTCCCAGAAACTCAATCATGGGCAATGTAGTGAGGTTTTGATGGTTTCAAATCCAATGACAGTCCTCTTTAATTTGGAACTTTACTCAAGACTGTACCAGTATCATGTGGAAATGAGCACACACATTCATTAAGCACCTATCATGTTCCAGGAACTGTGCTAGATACTGCTGATACTAAGTTGAATGAGACCTGGCTTTCACTTCCAGGAGATCTCAGTTTAATGGAAAAGGTTCTCCATCCAATGTAGGGTGACTGGAATCCTCCTTCTCTCTAACACTGAACTTAGGCATTCATTCCCAAGAAACTATTTGTGACAGGGTAAGAATCAATATTAGAACACTCCACACAGTATTCGCAATGACAGTTTTTGTCATTTCAAACTCATTCTAGGCCAAAGCTCCAGGCTCCATTCCATTGAGAGAACTAAAGGCAAGAGAACTCTGAATTCTACATTTAAGATCTTAGTCCGTTTGTGCTGCTATAGTAAAATACCTTAAATTGGGTGGCTTACAAACAACAAAAATTCATTTATCACAGCTCAGGACACTGGAAACTCCACAAACAAAATATGGGCCCTTTGGTGTCCAATGAAGGCTGGCTAGCTCCTTGGTTCACAGAGAGTGTCTTCCTGCTATGGGACCTCCAGATAGAAGGGAGAGGAATCTCTCTGGGGTCTATTTTATAGGACACTATCTACTCATGGAAGTGTCACCCTCCTGATTTAATCAACTTCCTAAAGCCTTTCCTCCTAATAGAATTACTTTGGGTTCACAGTTTTGACATACAAATTTTGAGGGGAACACAAAATCAGAGCATAAAACTGCCTTGAAAAATTCAAGCAGGAAAAGAGATGAGGATTTGAATCAGTTTGGTGATATTGAGAACATAAGGAAAAGAAAAACATTTAAATGTTGGACAAAACATTTTACATCACCTGAAAGTGCATTCCTATGTATTATTTCCTTTAGTTCTACAATCAACAGGGACAGGGGAGGTTATTTACAGTCATTAAATACTTATGCTAGATTATTTTTGTGTGATAACTTCCTTATTCTTCACAAAAGTCTTATGAAACCAGTACATCATTTTTATTTTATGGATTCTTTTCTTACAAGGCAAGGAAACTCAGATTAAAATAACTTGCCATATTTCTAAGGCCTTAGCTGATAAGAGGTGGGTCAGCTATTAAATCTGTTTGCTTGTTTCCAAAATCCATATTATTTCCACTAGAATTGTGTCTTTAGGAGTATTACTTGTGTCTTTCAGAAGAAAAACTATGTATTAAGGAAATCTTATAATTGGCCTAGTTATATATATAGACAAGTAACAAGAAAGAGATAGGATAGTATCTCAAAATAATATTCACTAATCTGTGTGTGGGTGTGGGTGTGTAAAAGAAGGATGTGGATCTTAGCTAATTCAAGATTCTGAACCTGGTTATTTGAAATAATGGTAATGTCACCCAAAATCTTATAGAGATGAAAAGGTTAGCAAGTTTAAAAGGAAATTAGTACATGTTAAACTGACTCTGCATCAACATCCATCTAGTTACTGAAATTATCAGAATAGACTGAAGATAATTGAGACGGAAGGTGAGACAACAGGCTCATTCTGGAAGTACAGCTTTTAGACCATACTTGCTGGTTCCTATGCCTGGAATTCTTTATTCCAGATTTTCCAAAGTTATTTCCTTCTGACATTCTGGTCACAACTTTCTTGTTACTTTTTTCTTTTAATCTTCCCTAGTCCAATCTAAATCTTCCATCCTATGAGCTCTAGCACATGTGATGTGTTGGACTCTATAGCTCTGATATACAACTCTTTTATATTTGTTTTAACATTTATTGTCTGAAATGATCTTGGTCATCATTTATTTAATTCTTTACTGTATCATCAAACTAAAATAGCATTTTCAGGTAACTGGGGGCCTTTTTCTATCTGTTCATCAGCATAGCTTTAGAGCCTTAAACTATGATATGCACTCATTAAATTCTTGAAGAAAAAAAGGAACATAAAGAAGGAATGAATGTATATAATGCAACTGAAATACATGTGGGCCTCTAATTAAATATGGAGGATTCACAATTTAATGAAATATGTGAAATTCAGAAGCTATATTTTGACAATAAAACAATCTTAGGAAATGTGTTTAGGCATAAGAATAAAATTAAAGACTAATTTCTAGAGAATGGTCCAAGATAGGATGAGTGGAATGACACTGATTAAAGGAATAATAAAAATGAAAGCACATGGTGAAAATATGATGGTATAATATTATGGGAACCAATTGAATCATGCTGAATATTAGTAGAGGATAAAAAATACCATTTATTGATTAAGTTTACACAGAATAAAAATATGTGGGTTCTACTTAGATTACTTTTTAAATCTGTATTTAGTCTTTTATTCTTATGCAAAAATAAGTTACAAGTTAAAAAACCAAAGTAAAGCTTTCTTGTTTTTCTTTTCATCCTTGAAATGTTTTCATTGTGAGGTTTTTAAATGCATATTAAATAATAAATACATAATGATATTTAAAAGTATCATAATATGAACTATATATGAACAGGTAAGTAGGCTTATCCTTCCTTACATCATAGCACAATATTTGGCTTATTGTGTACAGTAATTTTCCTCTGGAATCAGTGGCCCTATTTAGAAATAAATGTGACATTAATTTCATTCTTCTTTAAAGCCAGTAAATGGATGGAGCTGGAGAATATCATGCTAAGTGAAATAAGCCAATCCCCAAAAGCCAAAACCCAAATGTTTGCTCTTATATGTGGATGTTAATTCACAATGTAGGGTGCTAAGGAAGAATAGAGTTACTTTAGATTAGGCAGAAGGGAGTGAAGGGAGGGGAGGGAGTATGGGGGTGATAGGAAGGATAATAGAAGGAATCAGACCTTATTATCCTATGTACATACATAACTATATGACCAGTGTGATTCTATATCATGTACAACCAGAAGAATGAGAAATTATGCTCCCCCATATATGATCTATCAAAGTGCATTCTACTATCATCTATAACTAATTAAAACAAATGAATTTTTAAAAATTTAGCCATGCTAAAAAAAAGAAAAACAAGTAACATTAACAGTTGTTCAATCACTAGAAAAGATTAGCAAGAATGAAAATATTTCTCTTGGCAGAAAAAAAATTGCATTTTAATTATTACCACTTAAGTTTTATTTTACTGGAACAATGTGTAACTTATGGGGTAATTATGTATTTAACATTTTAGTTTAAATTGGCTTGCATTTTGACTTGTATCTAGAATGTTATGATTCATTCAATCGAAGGCTTCTTCTTTTCTTTTTTTTTTTTGGGTACCAGGGATTGAACTCAGGGGCACTCAACCACTGAGCCACATCCCCAACCCTATTTTGTGTTTTATGTAGAGACAGGGTCTCACTGAGTTGCTTAGTGCCTCACCGTTGCTGAGGCTGGCTTTGAACTCGCAATTCTCCTGTCTCAGCTTCCCAGAGTGCTAGGATTACAGGCATGAGCCACTGTGCCCGGCTTGGAAGGCTTCTTTTTATTTTGGTTGCAAGAATTATTATACAATAAGGAATTTATAGAGGATCACTGTTGTTTTCAGAAGTAATTTTCATTTCTGTCATTAGCAACAGTCTGTTTAAATAATATATATATCTAGAAAATTCATATCCTCTATTTTCAGGGCTAGATGCTACATACATTTTTAAGCACAGAAGATTAGGTTAGTTACACATGTAGCTAATGAACCACATTAATAGGTCTTTGGGGTAATTTGTATTTTATTGAAAAATAATGTTTTTTATTCTTAAATATATTGAATCATTAAGTTTTAAGGAATTTGTATTTGAAAAATATTACCCTGCTGAAAATCCTTAAAGTTATCAAAATTTCTGTAAATTAAAGCAAACACAGGGAAGATGAATCCTTAAAAGTAATAACAATAAATTATCAATTATTTAAAGAATATTAGGGAATTTTTATGTGTAATTGTTTTACACTCATCTCAAATATGTGAAAGTATATGTATATATGTTATGTATATGTGTGTGTATATTTATGTTCATTTTAATCAATATTTTCTTAATTTCTTATGGGTAAACAAAATGCAGATCACATGACACAAAATTTGGAAATTGAAGAATGGTAATTTAAGTGGATTTTTTTTCTATAAATATTATGAAAGATTTTTAAGCTATCATTTTGTTATTTTTTGTGTAACCACGGCCCAATATTTTATATTTAAAGTTAACTTAAACAACTTAACACAAGGAGGATTTCCTGAGTTCTATCTACATTCAAAGTGCAGATGAAAACAAATTTAAGGCATCTGTGTAGGTGGCAGCATCCTCTTATAATATGCCTTTCATCTTTCTCCCTCATTTTAATGGCACAGATTTACCCCGGTGAGGTTTTGATTTATCTGCTACAATGAACAGAACTCAGATTTCAGCAAATCTATTTTAGAATTTTGCTTTTTAAAGAAGAGAATCTCTAGGTGTATAACCGATAGATAGTAAAGAAAGTTACTATTTCATTGGTGACTATAACCTGCTTTGCTCTACTGGTTGATTTCATGAGGTTATTATTCTTACTCATTTTTAAACTTCTTTCTGAACACACACACACACACACACACACACACACACACACACATATCTCACAGGCATTTTGCCAAATCTTAATAAATTTAGTGAGGGCTGACAAGTCTTAGTTTATATTTTTGTGAACTGTGAAGATCAGAGCTTCCTGGAGTAGATATGAAAAGAGTGTAATGTGTCATTTTGTTAATTTAAAACACATTATTGGACAGTTATTCTTGACCTTAATGGTATTATAATTAAATTTTATTCCAGTTGGAAAACATAGATATCTGGTTTTAAGTTTAGGTAAATGTTTCAAAGGTTTTCCTTAGTGATTTGTGGGTACTTTTATATAGTTGTCTTTATTTTCATGTTCCAAACAACTTGCTCTTAATGTTATATTTTTTTCTGAATTATTGTAGATTTCAGTTTGGAAAAACAGCTAAAAGTTCTATGACCAAATGTTTACCTGTTAATATTTTATAATAAAATCATATGTAAATATATGGGCTAACATAACCTTATAAGCATGAGTTAAAAAAAAGATTACATGGGAAAACAACACTTTAAAATTATTGCATTTATGAGGATTTATTATGTGGGAATGGTTTTACTACATCATTTTAATACTGCTATAAAATATATTTATGTACATTTTATATTTTATTGCTCTTAAATACACACAAAGTATGTAAAAGTATTTCACAAGACTGCCTGAAGAAGTGATACTGAGTGGGCACTGAGAGACCACAGTGAACAGAATGTGGAGAAAGAAAATTTGCATCTGGGTAGAAATAGTATGCTTTGCTCACCACAATACCCACCTCAGGGGCTTGTTATAGGATTAAATAATATGGTGTTATATAAAGTTCTTTCCCAGTCCTGGATATTTAATAACCTGTCAATAGATGGCAGGTTCTGCATGATAAGCATAGAATCTCCTTGACATCTCTTTGGTTTTTAGTTCACAAACAGTCAGAGTTTCATTCTTGGTGAATTGGATCATGTTTATGGTATTCTGCTATTGTTTGAACCTAGTGGTTTAAGAGGACATTTGAACCTTAGCAAAAGCTGAGAAACTTTAGTTGAATGGACTGGAGTGAGGTGCATCATATGAAGCAGTACACATTGTAATGCATTTAGAAGGTAGTAGCTTATTGTTATTTTTTTGGTCTGGTAGGTAGAATCACAACCACATGCATAAGAATTACAGGACAATGGACTGTAGATCAATATGAGGAAAAATTTTCTAATGTACATCAGCTCAACAACATAAAGAACTGCTTAAAATGATGGTGGAATTCCTATCTTTGAAGAAGTAAAGAAAGTGAAAGACTATTAGTTGAACATGTGGTTAGCAGCAATGGGTATACTAGGATTCTAGAATCAATGACTGATTTCAATATATAAGAAATTTTTAGCTATTAATAAGGTTCAGAAAAAAGTGGAAAGAGATATACAAGTATTTGGGGATAGAGCAGGCTTGAGTGGAGATTGAGACAGTTGACTTATCTACCAACTGACTATCTGGCTGTCCCCTACCAGATGGAGAGAAATCCATTTCATTAATAATGGATGGATGCCTTCCCATTTTCCACATTTAACTTAAGTTCAAATTAGAAGAAAACCTCAATCTTCCATCCCTAGATTGTTATGCAAATGTTTATTCCCTTTCTTCTGAAGATTAAGACCATAGGCTTCAGAAGCAGAATGTTTGGGCTCCAATCTTAGATTTGCAATATACTGTCTATTTGTGGTTAAACTTAGCACTTGTCTGTTAAGTGGAGATACAAATAGTACCTATCCATTTGTTTGTCATGAATTTTTTTTTAAATTTTAAAAGCATAAGATATAGTGCTTGAATAGTAATTTTAATGAATATTATTATTTTTGGTCTAGTGCTAATTCATTAAATTATTTACAGAAAATCAGTATGGGTGCTAACCTAAGGACTTTCCATGCACATTTCTTACATTAATGAAAACAGTATTTTTATCTGAGAGTGGTGGCATATGCCTGTAATCTAAGCCTTCCAGGAGGCTAAGGCAGGAGGATTGCAAGTTTAAGACCAGTATGAGCAACTTACTGAAACCTTGTCTCGAAATTAAAAAAGAAACAAAAAGGGCTGAGGATATAGCTTAATGATAGAATGGCCCTGTATTCAATTCACAGAACTGGAAAGAATGAGAGAGAGAGAAAGAGAGAGAGAGAGAGAGAGAGAGAGAGAGAGAGAGAGAGAGAGAATGAACAAAAGAAAAAAGGGAAAAAGTGGTATAGTGACTAGCCATGGTAATATGTACATAAATACCAGGGTAATTGAGAGAAAGAAGAAAAAATAAACCAAGCTCTACTTACTCAACAGTTTTTTAAAAATCACAAGAAATTTAATACAAAGAATAGAAACAAAATTAAACAAAAATAATTTAAACTTGAAATATGTATTTATATTTAATTTATGTTCAAACTTTAAACATGTACTTATATGTGATGATGTAAACTCTAGTGGTTATACTCTTGTTATAGAGCTTATTACTAGAAGATAATTCCTTCTTTCAATAGGGAATATACCTCCTATTTCTTTGAATGACCTCGTATCTGTTAGTACATTGGGTACTTGATGATTATTAATGTCATTTCCTAGCAGGTGCAAAAATTGGAGTAGATCCTTACTATGATTTATGTTTGCAATAAGATGTGTAAATACAACAGTCATCCAAGCCATAGTAAATGGGCCAATAAGGTACAGAGGAGAATAAAAATACTTTCAATTACCCACTTTACACCCACAGGTCCTAGAGGATGTGGCAAGGAATTTTAGCAAGACCCATTTGCGTTTGACAGACTGTCCATTTTTCTGCTCCTTTTAAATAAATTATTTAGCTTTTGCCTCTTTGCTACATCAATTTTTCACTTACATTTTACACAGGAACTTTGGATCTACATCCCAGAGGAGGCTCTGAGAAGACTTAGGGTATCAGATCAGCTTGGACTGGAGCGGTGCCAGGCATATAAAAGCATCTCCAGCAAGGCTAATACTAGTTGTAAGATCCTCCTTTCTAAGGAATATGAATAGATAAAGGAAAAGTCAGTTTTGTAACTTCCCCTTTCAAAGATACAGATCTTTGTCTTTCAAAATAGCACTATTGTTTGCTAATCTTCCTGCAATGTCAAGTGTAATTTTTGAGCTTTCTCCTGATTACTTGAACAAACAACACATTTCAAAATGCTTCTGTAGGAGAGCAGTTAATGCACCATGCACAGGGAAAAGCAGAAACTACTATGAGATTAAGATCATCAACATAACCTAATCAGCACAAATAGTTTCTTTACAAACAAAAACACAAAGCTTTCCTAGGTATCAATCATTCAATCACGACCTCCTTCAATACTAAATGTGAGGCATAGAAATATAGATGACTTAATTCCTACCTATAAAGAGTTTACAAAATATTCAGGCAGGTAAGACATACATATGTATCAGGCTTTCATTGATGTTATAACAAATTACTATAAACTTGGTGACTTAAAGCAACATACCTATATTACCTTTGTTATAGGTCTGAAATCTGACATTGGTCTCACTGGGATTAAATCAAAATGGCAGTGTTCATTTCTGAAGGCTCTAGAGAGGACTGTTTCCTCCCCTTTTCAGCATCTAAAGGCTCATGTTTCTTAGCTTGTGCCCAGCTTCTTCCATGTTCAAAACCAACAAATTTGTATTCCTGTAATGCTTCTTCAGTAACTACAGATTTCTCTAGATACAGTTGGAAAGGTTCTCTGATTTGGAGGATTCATTCAATGGGCCCACCTGGGTAACCAAGAAGCTTTAGATGGATTGTGGGTCCCTGAGCCCTTCTTCACTCTCTAGCTTCCTGGCTGTGAGGTGAACTTTTTTGCTCTGCCACATGCTCCCACCATGATGTGCTACCTTACCACAGGCCCAAGAAATGAGGCCAAACCCAATCATGACCTGGAAACTCCAAAACTATCAGTGAAAATACACCTTTTCTCTTTCTAAATTGATCATCTCAGGTGTTTTTGTTATAGGAATGGAAAACTGACTAACACACCATGATGATATTCCATACAAAATCTGTCCTAATCACATATATGCAAAGTCCCTTGGCTATGTAGGGTATGATAATCACTAATTCCAGGAATCAGGGAATAGACAGTTTTTGGAGCCATTATCCACCTACCACAGCATATAAAATCACTGTGGTAACTGTAGCACTTATCAGAGTGCTCCATAAATATTTTCAGTCACTGAATGAATAAAAAGATATAAAAGCAATGCAGAAGATATAGGGAAAGTATGTTTAGGTTTATGAAAATAGACATCATCTGTACACAAACATGTATGACTTGGCTATGGCTACAGATATCTAAAAAAAATATTTCACATCAAAAGATACAGCTGGGAGTGGTGGTGCACACCTGTAATTCCAGCAACTCAGGAGGGTGAGGCAGGAGGATCACAAGTTCGAGACTAGCCTCAGCATCTTAGTGAAGCCCTAAGCAACTTAGTGAGACCTTGTCTCAAAATAAAAAATAAGAGATGTTTGGAGTGTAGCTGAAGGATTAAGTACTCCTGAGTTCAATCCTCAGTACAAAAAAAATACAAAGATTTCAATTGGAATTTATAAGTTTATGCTTGTAAATATATTATTAAATGTTAAAATTATAAAAAAGAATTCTAAATTTAATGTATGTTAATGACTCATACATTTCGCTATTACAAGTCATACACTATTTAGAATGGTATTTATTAGAGCCAAACTCAATCTCAATACAGCATCAGTGGACATGGATCTTGGGTTTGTCTTAAATTGATATATAAATATGTGTGTTATCAGAGAATGAAGATTTCCAAGAGTTCTGGAAAAGTAGAACCATGCTTAGTTTCAGTTTCTTCTTTTGTAAATTGACAGGTCTTGGATTACTTAAAAAGCTAGAAGACTTCTATATGTTAAGCAGGCCTTCCTTCAAATAGTTTATGGTGGTTTGGATAAATAGGTTTTACACAGGCACTGTTAAGTGTATGCATGTGTATGTATGCACATACATATGCAACTATATGTGTATCTGTATGACTAAAACTAAATGGTGAGTAATATTGTTTGAAGACAAACATCAAATATTTTAACATATTAGGTGAAAATGAAGAAAATCTACTAGGCATCTAAATAGCTTTTGGTAGTTACTAAGATATGCCAAACACTGCTATATACTCTAACTTACTAAGTTACCAATATCTATTCAGACCTGTACTCTATACATTTGACTGCAATGAGTGGCTAACTTGATAGAAAAATAGTTTTAACATTGATAAATGGAGCCAGTAGGAATCTTCTGGACAAATCACATTGATATCTACTCTCCTTTTTGTTTATTGAATGGAACAAAAACATACTATTAGTTTTTGAATGCTATATTTTTCTTAAGTAACTTCAAGAACATTAATAACATTTATTCAGGAAGATGCCAATGCAAAGTTGAGCATGTTCTCAAGTTTTATATTTTTCCAATTATTCAAGTTACACACATTTTTTTCACTAGCAGTATTTTGTAAAATGGGATTCTGTGGCTTTTTCTGTTTCTCTACATTAGTTAATACATGGATACATATGGAAAACTGAAATTCATGTTTGTTTTCACTTAAAATTCACTATAAGAAATTGACAGAAACTTTGGATTAAATAACTGTTAAACACTAAGTGGCTTCCTAAACTCATTATGCCCAGATCATGTCTTCACTCCACATTTTAATTTGTGTTTTCTGTTTGAAATATCAACTAACCAAAAGAGTGTCTTTAGTGCTTCAATATCAAGAAGAAGAATAACTAAAATTTCATAATGTTTCTCAGTATGTCCCTTGTATTTTATCTGCCTATTCTCCAATCATTACTATAATTAAGAATTATACAATAAATCTAATTATACGTGAGTGTCACAATTCTTATAATAATCATTTTTCAGATGAATACAGTGACTATATTTGTGCAGGCTTTCCCAAGTAGGAAGTGGTATAAGTAAGACTTGAACCGGTTAGTCTGGACTTTGCACTCTTATTGCATACATTAGAGAGGAAATGAAGCCATAACAAGAAATATTAAACAGTAGGGTATTAAATCTACATATTATATAGACACCCCAAATTAAAAATTAAGCAAAATACGTTTTATTCTAGTAAGTAACACTTAGAAAAATGCTGAATTGTAAGATATAACAGTAATTTGAATAATTAAGATATCTCTGAGAAGAAATTTGGGGTAGAAGGAACCCATAGGAAAAATATTAGCATATCTTTAAATGTAAGAAATGCTAGGATAAATAAATGGTTTGGAAGCTTGACAGAGATAGTTGAAAAAGATATTTTACTTACTTTTCTATTGAAAGAGAAGGCTGTAACCTCTCAGTTATATAAAAAATAACAAAATAATTAATCAACCGTGCAAAAGAGATTTAGCACACTATAAAACATTTTTATTTTATCCAGGGAAAGCATAAAAAAGCTTTTTTTAAAAAAAATTATTTATTGTTTTTGTGGTGCTAGGGATCACATGCCAGGCAGGCAGTCTATCACTGAACTACATGCCCCCCAAAACTTTCTTTTAAAAAAAAGAAACTATAATCTGTTGTTCTCCATTGTGGGTGTTCTGCTTAATGTTATCACCTATTCAGTATATGAGGCATAATTCAGTTTTAGAGTTGCAGCTTGAGAACATTTGGCTCTCTCTAGAATTATTTTTCTCTCTTCTTTCTGGATTAGATTAAAGTATTGAGCAACATACTTCATTTGTGCTTTATACTTGGTATTTTCTGTAATTTGTTGCATTTCCACTAACATCATTATGAATTGTAAAAACATGAACATAGCAAGATTAAGTAATCAAAGACTATGGGAAGTTTCAAAAATCAAGAATTTTCCTCTTCCTATACACTACTTCATGGCTAGAGGGAAGCAAAGCTTCTGGTGCACTTGATAGTCCCTTGGTTCTACGAGGTCTCTAGGAATCCAGTGAATACAAATACCCCTAAATTTGATAGGTAAAAAATCTGCCAGGATCTGCTACTTAGAATGAGGATACCTAGGCTCATAGATTAGAATCCTAAGTGTGATCTTCTTAAAACACCTCAATAGTATTGCTTTATTGATCATAAAACAGATACAAATATAGCCATTTGAAAAGGATCAGGATTAATGTATTATATGGGACCACATAGCATTAGTTAAATAGGTCCGTAAGTAATTCTTGATTAGGGCCAATATGCCAGATGACCTGAGTACCAGTGTGTTATAAAGAAACACCCCACCTCCACCCCCCATCAGTGCTCTACCAGGCAGAGCCTTTTTCTCCCTAGTTTGAAATGTAATTCCTGGAACTGAGTGCCATCTGGTAAATGGAGTTGCCCTCAGATATCCCCAAGATCACAATAAACATGCAACATGTACTTATAGTAAAAAAGAAACTTCTATTTTATTATGTGGCTTTCAAGATGCAAAATAAATGGATTCAACAGTTGCTTTGGTAAGTACTTCACTGTGAACATTTCAGTTTTCTTACACTAATGATTTTATCATCATTGGATTCTAAACTCAGAGAAAAGGAGTAGATCCCCTAAGTTCATGCATTTCACTAACTTGTCCCACATGCCAGGTGTGGAGCCCTCAAGCTTTATAAGCACAAGACACCCCAGCTTTAACAAAGCAGCCAACACCTGGAAACACATAAAAGCTGTCCTGTAAGCACAAGGTGATGAGTGTCAGCTGACTAGGCCCCCTGGATTCAAAGAGTGGTCCCTTGGGGCTCAGAAAAGAAAACTGAAAATGCAGCATCAGAGTTTAGTTTTAGCTCAGATTTCCTGGTGTTCTCAACGCCTATCTTCTCTTAACTCCCAAAGGCAAAGCTCAGCTCTAGTCATGACGGTCTTTTTAGTGTGAGAAGAATTTCTTCTAGTACTGTTGTTTTATAGACATTAGTGAAAAACTTTTTCTGCCTAAGTAAATCTGGCATACTTCTAGAGAAAAAAATAATGTTGCTATTTTTATGCATATAACAATCCCAACTCTATGATGATATACTTTAACTCTTACTGACATGTTCCTGGATGTTGCCTTGTGGTCTCACCACAAGTTCTGCAACAGATTTCCTGGGAGTGTGGCAAAAGTCATGGGTGAGTGACCTTGCCTATGATTTGATGAAGTAACCACTAGGGTTCTTTCAGTGATTAATCGATAATGAATTAGAAAAACAACTTTACATTGTAATGTGTCCTAAAGTCTTTCCACTTGCTTTCAGTTAGGACATGTTTTCTAGGTAAAAGACAAAGACTTGCCACATTCTCACAGATTTGATTAAAGAGATCCTTAGTAAATAAGTGTTTTGTTAAAAACAACTATTTAAAGACTTTTTTTTCTCATGACCATTTCTCTCTGTCATTTTGCTTATGCATGAATTGTGAAGTTGACATACCCTCCAAAAAATGAGCTGTCTTCTGTCATTGTTTTTATATGTTCAATAAGACAAAGTTGTCTTTATTATTCTGTGTAAAAACTGATAGAAGTCTTCAAATTAAAATGATACCAACATACAAATAACTTTCAGTATCTCTATATTTTTATATCATTAACTCTCATTGTCCTCCTATACTTCTTTTGTTGGGTCCACACATTTAGATGACATTGGCACCCATCATCTTAGAGTAGATTGACATTCTTTAATAGAATTTTCTACAGTGATGGAAGTATTATATATCTAACATCGTCCTCTGTGGAGAGCTACTAAGAACACATGTGGCTACTCACACAACAGAGGAAGTTTAGTTTTAATTTTACTTAATTTTAATTATTTAACTTTGAATTTACATAGCCACAAATGGCTTGTGGTTACCATAGTGAGTGGCACAGTTATTTCCATTGACATTGGACCCATTCCTCATTAATTTTGAAGATAAATATATCACCATGCCTTTTTGCATCATATTATGCTTTGTTTCTGCCTCATTGGTTTAAAAATATTTTCTGCCTGATTCCAAATTGTAATGAATTTTGCAGTTATTTCCCACATTAATTGTACTTGACATAAATTTTTTGGTGGGGAGACCTAGAAGTAAAAAGACAACCTAGAAGGCAGAACCAAAGAGAGAAAGAATGAGAAGCTAGGTTTACCTGGGAAAGAGAAGCAACACCAAATATTACAATGGTGCTCTTTTTTAGATGTAGAAGGTAAAAAGTATATAAATATATGGGAATAACATAAGAATTCAGATAAGTAGAATAATCAAATTGTGAAGCTGGAAACAGTGGTGGAAATCTCTTAATCTGGATCTTTTTCACCTTAGAATAAAACTTGATCCTGGATAGTTGGTGGCTTAGAATCACAGGTTATTAACAGTTGAACCTAAATGGAGTTCATTGTCATAACTAAATCTCTATTTCTTTATCTATAAGTCAATGATAATAATTTATACCTCTTAGATATGCATACATTCTTTTTTTAAAAAAATTCTCCCACAAGAAAAGGGATGGGTAAGAGAGATAATACTTAGGAAGTGTCCAGTATACCACCTGGAACACAGTGTCTCATTTGAGTGGTAGGCAAACAGGTATGAGAGAAATTATCGTTACCTATTAATGATTCAGGTGGGATTTGACTCAACCAAATCTCAGGGAGAAGTAACAGCAAACAGAATAGCACCTGGCATGTGCCAGGCACTTAAGAAATGAAACAAATAGTCGAAGAGCACAGAACTCATCAGTGGTCTGTAGACCACAGCATCAGATCAGCTTATTTGCTGTGTATCTCTTAAAATACATCACTTGTGGATGAGAAAAAATGGGCTTTTGAAGATGTGTGTGTGTGTGTGTGTGTGTGTGTGTGTGTGTGTATTTAGCCAACTATATAGTCTTTAAAAATATGACAGATCTAGATCTTAGAACAGATTTAAAATGGTATTACATGGCAATGAGAGTCCATCTTGTGTGTAAAGAATAACACAAATTATGGCATCTAAAGTATTCTCTTTACAAATGTTTCCATTTTGTCAAAAACTTTGCAGACACATACTTTGGAGATTCCTACAAAGATTTTAACAGTTAAGGAGTATAATTATCAGGGAATGGAGATGCCATTGTTATGATTTAGAAAGAGCAAAGAGAATGTGTTATCAACACAGTAAAATAGTAGCATAAAAAAGAGCATAATAAGTAATTTATTTCATTTTTGTACTTAGATATTTCATTATAGATTTGCAGGACTTAGAATTATTTATATATTATTTTATTTGGTAATTTTTTTTTATGAGGTCTTGCTATGTTGCCCAGGATAGCTTTAAATTCACAATCTTCCTGTCTCAGCCTCCTAAGTATGGAGTTACATGAACATGCCAACATATCCCTTTTTTTCTGAAAAATGTTATTGAATATCTTATATGTTCAATCTTAGACTAATTGTGGCATTTAGAATCTTAAACACATTAGTCTTTCTCTTCATGTGGCTTACAGAAATTTACCCCATCCAATGGGGTATGACCAATCTATTTGAAAGTCATATTTATCCTTTGTGATCTTGGACAATTTATTGAAGGAAAAAAAAAACAATTTACTTAAGTTTTCTAACTATAAAACATGACTTATAGTAATTCTTTCTTAAGTTTATTATAAAATTAGAGACAGTTTTAAGAGTACTTAGCTTAAAAGCTCAGAACATATTACCTGTGATTTAACTGAAGAGAAGCCAAATATATTCTGTCAAAAAGATATGTGAGCATGTAATTTTAAATAGGTTTAATTTGTATTTACTATGTTTAATGTCATTAAAACTGTGAAAATATGTGAACCAATACATAAATTTATTCAATAACCTTTTATGTTTCTCTGAATCCTTTATCCTAAATTGATTTTGCCCTAAACTTATAATAATAATTGCTACTATGCTTTTAGCTCTAACTATTTTCTCTCAGGAAAAAAAAAAAAGGTAAATAGAAAGCCTGGTTTCCTTCACTCTTTACCAACAAGAATTTACTTATAAAAAAAATCTAGCTTTTTAAGATGCGCCTTCAATACCTAACAAAGCACCAGAGATGCTGTGGGATAATTCAGGGTCATGGTCAGTAATACACTGAAACTGAGATTTTCTTTAATATGAAACAGAGAGTAAAAGTAAAATGAAGTGGACAATTAGAATACTGGAAAGAGGCTGATAAATGAATTTTAAGTTTTCTTGGTTTTTCTTTTATTTTTTAAATTACTTTATGTGAGATGATTTGGAATAATTATTTAACATGCAATTTATTGATCTATCTTATTTTAGATCACATGATGAATAAAGCTGTGATTTTAAGGTAGGTTAATTAGACATGAACAGGCTGGTAGAGGGAAAAGACAGTGAAGGACAGATATTAGGCCTATGCACCAAGAAAATCCGGGAGTCATAAAATTGAAACAGCAGGGAACATTGTCTAAACAGGAAAGCATTTGAGAATGAGAACTGAAGACCCAACCTTCCCCAAGATGTGCAGAATTATAACTCCTTGAAGAACGTATTACTTGAAATCCTGGGGATCCTAAATGAAACAGATAAGCATCAGAGAAGTGGGGTCTGGTATATCAAGACCTCCCCCACAACCCGTTTCCAGAAAAATGTCACCATCCTCTCTTGCAACCAAGTTTCCGGAACCTTCCCATATGACTAAAACTATGTCACAACTACCCAATCACCCTGTCAATTAGAATATTGAGACCCTCACAAAGCAAGTTTGCTGAGGGCCATCCAAAGGGTAATAAGCCAGTTAAGGGGGACAGGGAAATTGAGGCAAGGACAAAGGACTCAGTTTCCTTAAAAACCCCAACTCTGTGAGCACACCATCTTGTCTTGGAGATGATCTGCTACCCACACTTCCCCCTCTATTGAACTTTTGCTTACTACTCTGTGTTTTGCTAGAATTCTTTTCAGTAGAGTCACAAGAATCATTGCCCAAGGACTATGGTGGTTGCCCTGGCTCAGCCCAGCAGGCCCCCAGCCCCATAGTATTTGGTGTTTCTGCCTGTTCCAACTTGCTTGATCTGAACTCTTTGTGGTGCCTCAGATTCTTGATGACTAGAGAAAAAATCTTAGATAATTGACAGGATTTTTTGTTTGTTTGTTTGGTTAGTTCTTTTTTGGCTAGATCACACTCCAGTAAAAACCTGAAGATCTCTTGATTGGAACTCCGACACACAGCCGTTAGGGTTAAGATTTGGTTTTCACCCCCAGTGTTTTGCAGAGACAAAGATTGCCCACTGGCAACTTCTGAAAGGTTCTTGGCAAGGGCAACTCCCTTCTAGAAGCAGAAGACCAGTGAACATGGGATGTTTGAAAGCCAGCACATGATAGGCTAAAGAGAGAGACCTCTTTCTCTTGCCTTTTCATCTTTTCTATGGATAAGCAGAACTTCATTAGTGGAACTTCACTCAAGGCTCAAATTGGTGGGAACTCATGTCTAAGATCAAAAAGCACTCCCATCTCTTTCAGTTGAGATGACATTTAAGCTTTGGCACTCATGCTCAGCTGGCAGCTTCCCTTGCTGATCTTCCATTCCCTAACATTGCATAGATAGGTTCTTGTTCTAGCTCTACTCCTTCTTTCAATGGCCCCTAAACTGTTCTAGGAACTATGCTGCAGAGAAAGGAGGAGAGACAGAGGGAAGTAATCTGGAAAGGTCAACTGTGTGTTTCTAGATTTTTTTTTTTTATGGACACTTTAAAAAAGTCTCTATCTTGCCTTGGGGACAAGGCAAGGCATACATTGTCCCTAAACTGCAGGAAGTCAGCTCCATAAGAAAGGAATTAGGACCCAGGAATGTCAGGGGATGCTCACTTCCTGCAGCTTTTTCTTCTCTACACAAATGGGAAATTGGATGTCCATTTCACAGATTTTCCTCTTGGATGCATTTTGAGTAAACGGGACAAATTCAATCCCAGGCTTCTAAAGCGTAGAACATTAGTCTTCTCATGAAATATGACCTAGCCTAAATATATACTAAGTGATGGAGAAATTTGGTCACAGAATGGCAATCTAAACTAATGCTTTTTTTTCAGTTAGATTCATTCTGCAGGAACCAGGGAGAATTTTTGTATATGTAAGTTTCTTTTTTCTGAGGGACCATCCAGGCTTTCAATGTTGAATGGAATCCTTCCAGGGTACCCAAACCTTAAAAAATCCCTCACCCAAAGAATTAAAAGAAAAAGAGTTAGAAGAGGACTCTTCCTCAACATCCCCACCTAAATCTAAGGAGGATCTAAATGATAAAAATTCAAAGCTTCTCTATATCCAGTCCTTCTTAATGTAGAAGCTAGTACATCATACCCTGGTCCAACTGCTAAGTAAAAATTTTGCCCTTTTGTTACAAGAAGCAGCTGGAGAATATGCATTATGTGAGCACGTGCCCCATTTTCAATTAAGGATCTAAAACAAATTTTATAAGATTTAGGCAAATTTGCGGGTGACCCAGACCAATATGTTGAAAATTTTCAGTACTTTTTTTTTATTTAAAAATTTTTTTAGTTGCTAATGGACCTTTATTTTATTTATTTGTATGTGGTGCTGAGAATCGAACCCAGTGCCTTGCACATGCCAGGCAAGCGCTCTGCCACTGAGCCACCGCGCCAGCCCATCAATACTTAATTCAAGCTTTTGACTTAACTTGGAAGGACACAAATGTAATATTTGGGCAGACTTTACTACAAAAAAGACAGTGACAGAAGCAGCCCAAATATTTGGAGATCAGCTACATTTTGTGGATCAGAGTTATCTTGATGGAATTATTGCAAGTCTTACAACTGACCTTAAATGAAATTATGATGAGGAAGAAGATAGAAAAAAGTCCAACCATTACTTTGTCTGCTTAAATGAAGTACAGAGAGAGCTTAAACTATGAAAAAATGGTAACAATAGAGCAGGAAAATAAAGTCCTGCTTCCTTTATGGAATGACTTAAGGTAAAACTAATTAAATATAGTCCTCTAAGTCCAGATTCTTGAGAAGGACAATTGATTTTAAAAAATAAGTTTATCATTCAATTGACATTAAGAAAAAACTACAGTTATTAGCCTTGGATCCTGGGACCTCCATTGATGAACTTGTAAATATCGACACCTCTGTGTGTTACAACTGAGAACAAGAGGAAATAATATCCTGAAGAAATCATAAGGCAGTTAAACGAGAAGCTGGTTTCTTGGCCCCAGTGGAAGGTAAATCCATTTTTCAGTACCCTTGAAAGGATTCTCTGCCCAGAGTGTGCCAGGTTTGCCAAGAACCTGGCCACTGAAGTGTAACTTCCTCAATTAAGAGTGTTCCTTCCAAACCATGTACATAATGGGCAACAGTGACACTGAAAACCTTATTGCCCTGAGGACCAAAGGGACTTCTGGACAACCAACTCTGCTGATGTCCTAGTGGCTGCACAATGAGCAGGCCTCCGGACTCCGTTGGCCTATGGCAATTCCATCACCATTCATGGGGTGGAACTGAGGGTAATGCTGGGTATTGTAGGTAAAATTTTCTACTTATACAGGTGCTCTTTGCTCTCATTACTGGCTCTTGCTGGGTAACAAGAATTGATGGAAAGGCTTAGACCCAATGCTTCACCAAACTGGTATTTTGCATATGGAGCAACTGGACATTTACTCATTCTTTTCTAGTAGTGTCTGACTATCCATCCTCTCTGTTAGGACAAAATATATTATAAAAGGGGGGAGCCTAAATTGTTTTTGAAAGTCCTTAGGAACCACTTATGATATTTCAGACTTCAGCACAAACCCCAGGGGTTTTTCCACAATGCCTGTATATTTAAATGTAAATCCTGAAATATGGGGCGTTGAGATCCCAGAGAAAGCACCAAGAGCCTTAGCAGTCAAGATTAAATTTATAAACCCTACTAATTTTCCTAAAAAGAGGTAGCACCTCTAAAACCTGAGGCTCTTGGCAGCATTTAGCCATTAATTATTAAGTTTTTAAAACATGGGCTCCTGGTGCCTGTAACCCTCCTTGTAACACCCTGATTCAAGCTGTTAAAGATAATGGAGACTATCATTTGTGAGGACTTAAAAATAGTTAATGAAGCGGTCATTCCCATCCATCCTACAGTGCCTAACCCCTGTATACTTAAATAGGATCTCTCCAGATACAGGTTGTTTTTCAGTATTAGGTTTAAAAGATTCCTTTTCTGCATCCCAGTACATCCTGACTCTCAATATCTGTTTGCAATTGATTGGATAGAACCTGGCAGGGAGATCCAACAAGTAACTTGGACACTACTGACTCAGGGATTCAGGGACAGCCCTTACCTGTTTGAGAAAGCATTAGCCAAGGATTCAAGAGAACTTGATTTACAGAATGGGAGAGTTTTACAATATATAGATGATCTTCTATCATGTTCCCCATCCCATGAGGCTGCAAAAAGTCATACAAAAGCAGCTAAACATTTTGGCAGATAGAGGACACTGGGTATTTCAAAAAAGGCCCAGTTAATCAAATGAGAGGCAACCTATTTAGGAGTTATTTTGTTAAGGAGAACTAAGACTCTTTCCCCAAGAATGAATTCAGGCTATTTAACAGTTACCGAGCCTCACACTCTGCAGATAATGGTGTGAATTTCTAGGCTTAACTAGGTATTGGGGAATATGAATTTTAGGTTATGAAGATAGAGCACAACCCCTTTTTAAGTCATTAAAATGAGGAGAAAAGGACCCAATGATATGAATATAAACTCAGACAACTGCCTTTAAACACTTCAAAAGGCCTTGTCTGCCCCTGCTTTAGAACTGTCCAGGGCAGACAAGCCTTTTCAACTCTGTAACTGAAACAAAGGCAATAGCCTTAGGCCTTCTTACTCAAAAGATAGGACTGGTTTCTAGGCCTGTGAGATATCTGTTAAGAGAATGAAATTTAACCCCTATCTCTCACCTTGCACAAAACTCTACTCAAGGTGGATCAAAGATCCAAGCATCAGACCAGAAACCCTGCATCTGCTAGAAGAAAATATTCTTTCAGGCCCAACACTCCATCATGTCAGCTTAGGGACTGAATTCCTCAACAAGACTCCTAAATCACAAGAAGTATAATCAAGAATCAATAAATGGGATGGTGTCCAACTAAAAAGCTTCTGGAAAACAAAGGAAACAATCAAAACATGAAGAGAGAGCCTACAGATTTGGAGAAAATCTTTGCCATATGCATCTCAGATAGAGCATTAATCTCTGGGATGTATAAAGAACTCAAAAAACTTAACACCAAAAATCAAATAACCCAATTGATAAACGAACAAAGCAACTCAACAGGCATTTCACAGAAGAAATAGTAATGGTCAAAAAAATATATGAAAAATATTCAACATTTCTAGCAATTACAGAAATGCAAATTAAACTACACTGAGATTTCATCTCACTCCAGTCAGAATCGCAATTATCAAGAATACAAGTAATAATAAATGTTGGGGAGGATAAGGGGGAAAGGATACACTAGTACATTGCTGGTGGGACTGCAAATTGGTGCAACCACTATGGAAAGCAGTATGGAGATTTCTCAAAAAACTAGTAATGAAACCACCATTTGACTTAGTTATCCGACTCTTCACTTTATACCCAAAGGACTTAAAATCAGCATACTACAGTGACACAGCCACATTAATGTTTGTAGCATCTCAATTCACAATAAGCTATGGAACCAACCCAGGTACACTTCAACAGATGAATGGATAAAGAAAATATGGTATATTGTACAAAATGGAATGTTACTCAGCCTTAAAGAAGAATGGAATTATGGAATTTGCAGATAAAGGATGGATCTGGAGACCATCATGCCAAGTGAATAAGCCAATCCCAAAAAACAAAGGTTGAATGTTCTCTCTGATATCTGGATACTAACACACAACAAGGGGGTGGGAGGAGAATGGAAGTTCAGTGGATTAGACAAAGCAAAATAAAGGGAAGGAAGGGGGGATGGGAATAAGAAAGACAGTGGAATGAATCTGACACAGCTTTCCTATGTACATATATGAATGTGCCACAATGAGTCCCCACGTTATGTCCAAACACAAGACTATGATCCTAATTAGAATAAGATGTACTCCATGTTTGTACAAATATGTCAAAATATACTCTACTGTCATGTATATCTAAAAAGAATAAAATTTTTAAAAAATTAAAAGTAATTTTTAAAAATTAATCTAAACCTCGTTGCTCAGGGGTGGCCAAGTTGCTTATGCACAATTGCACCAAACTCCATACTGGTGGAGGCCTCCAAAAATAACTTCAGGGGCCTTTTAACAGTCTATACCCATCACCAGATAGCTTCTTTATTGGAAACCAAAGGAGCTTTTTGGCTCACCAATAGCTGATTGCTCAAATATCAAGTACTGCTTTTTGAAAATCCAGGAATCTCCTCACAAAGATGTAGCGTTATTTACTTATCTGCTCTTCTTCCTACACCTCAGAAATCTTCAAATCCATATTATAAATCTCTGTTATGCTAGGTATAATAGACTTAGAAGGTAATCTTTCCTGGATACACACACTCAATGCAGATGCTTTAATCAGTTATTTCACTGCTGTGACAAAAAGGCCTGACAAGAACAATTTTAGAGAAGGAAAAGTTTATTTGGGGCTCACAATTTCAGAGTTCTCAGTTCATAGAGCAACCCCTTTGTTGCTCTGGGCCCTAGGTGAGGTAGAGCACCATTGTGGAAGGGTGTGGTGGAAGAAAGCAGCTAAGGACATGACAATCAGGAAGCAGAAAGAGCTTTCACTCACCAGAGACAAAACATATACCCTAAAGGCACACCTACAGTTACCTATCTCCTCCAGCCACACCCTACCTACCTAACACCCAGTTAATCTCTATTAGAGAATTAATTTCCTGATTAGGTTAAGGCTGTCCATACCCAATCGTTTCACCTCTGACCTTTCTTGCATTTTCTCACACATGAGCTTTTGGGGAACACCAAATATCTAAACCATAACAGCAGATTACATCTAGTTCACAGATGGAAGTTCCTTTGTCCAGTAGTAAATCTGCAAAGCAGGTTACTTGTAGTATCTTTAACAGTTTATATAGGCAAAATCTTTGCCAGCAGGAACTGTGGCTCAATGGGCTAAGCTAATATTCCTAACATGAGCACTAATTCTTAGCAAAGATAAATGTTACAATATAAACTGACTGCATATGTGCATTCTTAGTTCTACATGCCTACTGTAAATCATAAAAATAGTATTATAAAATATGAACTACAGATTTTAGAATTATTAGAAGCTGTTCACTTTTCCAAAGAGGTAGCTGTCATTCATTGTGAGGTGCCCCAGAAGGGAGATAGGGAGGTTGCCCAAGGCAGTAACTTAGCTGATAAAGCAGCTAAAGCAGCTGCTTCTAACAGAGACATGACAATCAGGAAGCAGAAATTCCCATCTCAGAAACAGAATCTTATACTCCCATTTATATCTTAGAGGAAAAAGAACGGGCCATAAGTAACAACAACACTCAAGACACAGGAAGATGGCTATATCTAGGTAAAGTATACACCTTTCCCATATTCAGAGGAAGGTCCTTAGAGGGTTACATGATTTGTCATTTTGGCAGAACCAAGATGATGACTCTATGAAAATAATTATTTAGTGAATAGAGACTAAGACCATAGAATAAATAATTCAGGCCTGTGAGATATGTACCCTCAATAATCCATAAGCATGATACTTCCCACTTTCATCTCATCAGCTCAAAGAAATGATCATTACCCAGGAGAGGAATGTGAATTAGATTTTTCCCAAATGCCTCCCTTTCAGGGATTTAATTATTTATTAGTCATGATAGATCACTTCATTGGGTAGGTTGAAGTTTTCCCCCCAAAAGGACTGAGAGGGCCACTGAAGTAATCAACCCATCCAGTGAAGTTATCTACCATGAATAATAAATGACATTGCCATAATGGAAGAACAAACTCAATTAATAAAATTTGTGACAGAGTTAGGACAATTTCAGCAGACATTAAAGGAATTTGGGGAACAAGTTCTCCCTTCCTATAATGCAGCTTCTCAATATTTATTCCACCCTGGGACTCAAGTTCTAATTAAGTGCTCTAAAGATCATTAATTCAAGCCCCAATTATGCTCTATCTGGAAGAGACCTTTCCCTATAATACTATCTACTCCAGTAGCTATCGGGTTTTCAGGAATCTCCAACTGGATCCATCACTATTGAGTCAAGTTGTGGACAAAAAAGGATGGTCTCAAAAGATACCTAGAGACCCCCCTACCAACTACACCTGCACCCTGATAGAAAAGCTATGATACCTTTTTACTAAAACCTAACAAATATGAGTTCCACCTAGTACCCACAAACTTCCTTTTACCCTCTTCTTCAATGTCAATGGTCTCCTATTTTTGGAATTTTGAATACAATAGGATTCAAAGCAGGTATTATACTGTGGATCATTGAACTAAAACATGAATTGTCTGTACTTGTTCCTCCTTCTTCAAACTTTAGTTAAATTAAAAGTGCTAACCCTTTTCTAAGTTGGGCCCAACATCATGCCCAAGAAATTAATAAGACTAATTGCTGGATCTGTGGATTAATGCCTCTTTGCAGCATCTCAGAGTTGTCCTGGTGGGTTTCCTCTTTGCAAGCGTAAAAGTGGCTAGCCCTACAAAGATATATCCTAGAAGGATATTGGGCTACAGATGGATGCTACATATTCAGGACTTAGTGGAATATATCTCAATGACATTGAGGATGATTCCTCTCTAGGCTATGGCTGATGCTTCACTGTGATAGCTACTCTTGAAAGGACAAATGAAACACTCAAGGGAGCTGCAGGGGCAATGGACAGCTTCTTTAACCAATCATGCTAACATGGCAAATTTAAAACACTAATGGACAAGAAGAGTATTCCATTGGTATGATCACCTGGTCTCTATGTTTATTCTTTCATTAAGAGTCAAAGAGGTAATTTGGCATGTAGAATCTTAAGTACAAAGGACTTTCAATGAGACAGCCTGAGGAACAGAACTGTTAAACTCAGAAATCACAATGAAGAGACGGGCTGTACTCCAAAGTCAGATGGCTCTTGATGTTTTAACTGCAGCTCAAGGAGGGACATGTGCTATTGTTAAAACTAAATGTTGTGTATACATTTCTGGCAATCCTGGCTATATTTTTGGTATTGTACAGGATATTAAAACTTAAGTATCGCAAATTGAGGACTCAATCCTATCTTTACTAGACTGGTGGAATTCTCTGTTTAGCATCTGTCATTGGTGGAAGGGCCTTATCATGACTTGTTTTTGTTTTTTTTGGTACTGGAGATTGAACTTAGGGGCACTTGATCACTGAGCCACATCTCCAGCCCCATTTTGTGTTTTATGTAGAGACAGGGTCTCACTGAGTTGCTTAGCGTCTTGCCTCACCGTTGCTGAGGCTGGCTTCGAACTCAAGATTCTCCTGTCTCAGCCTCCCTAAATGCTGGGATTATAGTCTTGTGCCACCGTGGTACTATTCCTAGGTACTATTCTTATATGTTATCTTGCCTGTTGTCCCCCAGTACTACTTAGTAATTATTGTTCCCCAGGAGCTCCTACAAAGAATGTGCCACAGTGATCAATACATGACTCTTCCTTCTACTGTGGACCCTTGGACCAATCTTATCCACCTGGCAGAAACCAAGGACTTTGGGTTTCCTTCCCTTAAATGTTGCCCCTTTCATCAGGAATCAGCCAGAATTAGATCCAATTAACTCTAAACAGCTTAGCCGTTCAAGTCCTTGAGGGGGAAATGTTAGGTAGATTAGTTCTCCCATAAACACATAGGTTGAGGGAGAAGACAGTGAAGGACAGATATTAGGCCTATGCACCAAGAAAAATCCAGGAGTTATAAAACTGAAACAGCAGGGAACATTGTCTAAACAGGAAAGCATTTGGAAATGAGAACTGAAATTCCCAACCTTCCCCAAGATGTGCAAAATTATCAACTTCCCCTTGAGGAAATCACCACTTAAAATCCTGGGGATCCTAACTCATACAGATAAGCATCAGAGAAGTCTGGTGTATCAAGATCTCCCCCGCAACCTGTTTCCAGAACAATGTCACCATTCTCTCTTGTGACCAAGTTCCTGGAACCTTCCCTTATGATTAAAACTATGTCACAACTACCCAATCACCCTGTCAATTAGAATATCGAGACCCTCACAAAGCAAATTTGCTGAGGGCCATCCAAAGGGTAATAAGCCAGTTAAGGGGGACAGGGAAATTGAGGCAAAGACAAGAGACTCAGTTTCCTTAAAAACCCCAACTCTGTGAGCACACCCTCCTGTCTTAGAGGTGATCTGTTACCCACACTTCGCCCTCTATTAAACTTTTGCTTACTACTCTGTGTTTTTCTTTAATTCTTTTCAGTAGAGTCACAGGAATTATGCCCAAGGATTATGGTGATTGCCCTGGCTCAGCCCAGCAGGCCCACCAGTTCTGTAACAATCTGATAGAGTTTTTTGTTTTGTTTTTTTAAAAATATTTTATTAGAGTATTATAGTTATACATAGTAATTGGGTTCATTTTGACAAAATGGTACATGCATGGATTGGTTTTGTTATAAGGAGAAAATGATCAAAGAAAAATATGAGCACTAGTAAAGGGTAGTATATGGATAGAAATGGATAAGGGTAGAAATGGATTCCTAAAAAGCAATTCTCATAATCCTTCCCTTCCCTAAATATCCTGTCTCAGAAATATGTGCAAGTATTAGGCAGGTCTTCTCTTTTTCTTTCCCTTTCTTTCTTTATTTTTCACTTTTTCATTCTTCATTTTACTGTTTTTTTTACTCTCTCTCTTTCTTTCCTCTCTGCCTTTCTTTCTCCCTCCCTTCCTTCCTGCTTCTCACTCTTGCTTTCTGTGGAAGTAGGGATGGGGAAGGTGCATGTAGAGGGGAAGTAAAGTCTGCTCTGTGACTGACAGTGATATTGACTGTTATGACTTCTGTACAGCTGCGCTCTGTTCTGGAATCATTCCCACGTTTTTCCTTCGCTTTCGCTTCCTCTCTTATAGAGGTGATGGTTCTTGTGGGTATCCATCTCTGAGATACAGAGAGACAACTATTCCTTAAAATCCATTCAAAATAGAGCATGTTGTTGCCTAAAGTAATTAGAGCATCCCCCTCAAATTGCAAAGAAAAAATATTCTGAATAAAATGAGAAGTCCAGACAGTGATCTCACCAAAATGTGATACTTATGAATCCCCCACACCCCCATGCAACCTTGTACCTCAACTTTGGGAAGCTGGTGGGTGTGCACAGAATAAAATTGGAGAAAAAAAATACATTCATTACTCAGGAATTAAAATAGATTGAGGAATTTCCAGTTAAAGGTATTTTTAGAAAGTACATGCATATTGATATGTGTATATGTATATGTGTCTATATATACATAAATAAATATATATATATAGATGTGTATGTATACAAAGAAATATTGTCCATGGAATATTTACCTGTCAGAGATAGGCAATCAACAATGATTATTTCTTAGACACATTAATAGGAAACATCATCAGTAAATCAGACAAGTTTCTTTGGGTATATTTGTGGGGATTTGGGAATTTGGCACAATGTCTGAAAAAGATTGCCTGCTCTGAGTCCATTGGACAAGGTGATGATTGTCCCACCTGACAATCTAAGTGCTTCAGTTGTTCTTCTTCATTTATTTTTGTCTCACAGAACCACACCCTTTTCTTACCTAAGCTCTTTCTACCTAGGCTGGACGCGCCTGGGCTCTGCTCCTTCCCCTCCCTGCCTCTTCTCTCCCTGTCTTTAAAACCCCAGGGAACCGGTGTGATTTGAACCAGTGTGTGATTTGAATCCCTAGATTGCTCCAGCAGTGAAACTAGACAGATTAGGAGCCGGGGCACATTTGGCTGAAAGGCAGCTCTTTGCTTTCTTTTTATGCTGCTTCCCCTTCCTCTTTTCCCAAATAGATATGTAAACACATGTATTTTCCTGTTTAAATTGAGTGAATTGGTCCTCTGCCTGTGCCTTGATTTAGCTATTGGGCTGAGCCTTGCTCCTCCCTTCCCTACTCGGATAGGAGCCACTAGGATCTGGAGCCTGAGCTTCCAAATTGGAGCTGGCCTCAGGCCAGGTGACCTTTTCTTTGTAAGTTTCTTTCTTAAGGGGGGGAGTGGTAGGGGGGTGGGATCTGTTGGGTGTTGTGGTGGGGGGAGTGAGGAAGGGAGGGGCTGGAAGAGAGTAAAGGGCTGTTGTTAAACAGTTTCTTACCGTAAGAGGGAGTTCAGACCTAGATCTTTCCAGTTAATCACACAACAAACTTAGCTCATCGCAATAAAAAGCAGCTCAGAGCCGACTGGCTCTTTTAGGCACTGACTGCGAACAGGATTCTTTCACCGGGGCATCTCCTCCAGTGGGACCCACCAGCACGTCCCACAGCACCATGTGGGTGACCAAACTTCTGCCAGTCCTGCTGCTGCAGCATGTCCTCCTACATCTCCTTCTGCTTCCCATCGCCATCCCCTATGCAGGTTAGTTTTTTTTTCTTATTATTATAATTATGATTTTAACTCTGTCTTGCTAACCTTCCCTTTTCTTTCTAACACACACACTCTCTATTCCCAGCATCCTGGCTTAACTCAGTGTGTGGTATGGGTTTTCCAAACCTCTCATTATGCTTTCTTTTGACATTCCTTTCTGTTTGAAAAGCATTTAAAATGATAATTAACATCCCCAGAGCGCCCCTTCTCCCCCCTACCCCCACCAACCCAGCTTCATCTCTTTTAGCCTAACAGTTGTGAATTATGGGATAGGAATGAAGTGCTAAGACTGGCTGGAACTTTGTTGGTTTGGACAAATTAAAAAAGCTGGAGTCTGGTCTGAAGAGAGGAGAGTAATGGTCAGTCCAACAGAGACTCATCTTTTTCCAGAGGACAATTTTCCAAGACAATCCACTACCCCACATCATCTAGTCAAGATTCAGAGCCAAATTATGATGTTATACAGGTTTTCATTTAGAGCAAATTAAGCTCAGATTATATGCATGTTATAAAAATGAAAGAGAAAGCCTGTCTTCTAAGTTCTCATTCTTTCTGGGCTTGGAATGCCTGTCCCCTGAAAACGTAGTGCTGGGGAGGCAAAAACTGTGTGACTTAGATCAAAGATGCAGTATTGCACCTCTCAGGCTCCCACTTTCTTCCTTGGGTTAGCAGGTTGGTCAGGAGTTGCTTGGGCACATAGTGCCTGGAAGTTTAGAGATCTCATTTTATGGTTTGAGAAGTTTTCTCTTATTATCAGGATAAGAGGAAACATCTGCATTTGGTTGTATTATCATTGTAGTGGCTGGGGTGCCAACAGGAGAAGGCAGTGAATGTCCAGGGTAGGCACAAGTGAATAAAAGAGTGGAACATATGCCCAGATGGCAGACATGGCTTTGTACAATACAAAACAGAACTGGCTGTATCTCTTGAGATAAGTAAAGCATGAAATTTACCAGACTTCTGATCTAGTTTCTGAGATAATATAATGGTTGAAAACTTCAAGAATTTGCTAAGTGATAAGAAAAATTATTTAGCCCACCTGGCTTTCTTCTATTTGGGGAAGTGGCCCTTTTGGAAAATGAAACTGTTTGGAAAAGGTCAATTTATAATCATGTAGGTAAGATTTGTGAGGAAGTGAGAAAGAAGTTAATTTAAAGCAGGCAGGTTATCATTTTTGAGATGTGTCATGTTAAAATGCATTCATATAAGTCATTGCTGGTTTAGGGGATGTTGAGCAAAAGTTGAAATAATGGCTAGTGTTTTGATGGCTTTCCCTTTTAAAAGATGTTGCTGTGCTAAAGTAGAATACAAGTTACCTGAAATCATCTGTGCTAATGCAAGGAGAGCACAGTGTGGAAAACCCAAACAGTAGATTAACCATAGACAATGTCTATTTGTTTTTGGCATGCATTATGAAGTTTTGGCAGGAGATATACATTTGTAATTATATTTTACTTTGGCTAATGTTGAAATGACTGCGTTTCCTGACTATGGGGAGAAAGCAGACCAAGAGTGTGCTGGCAGGCAAGGAGAGGCCAGTTGAGAATTACAGATATATGTTATGAATAATTCCTGAAGTGAATAATTCTAAAATTATACTTGAAAGAGGGTGCACCATTTTTGGGTGGCAAATTTAATTGAATAACTTCTTCAATGGAAAATGGGTAGGCTTCTTAGAGCGTATAAAGCTTGTTCTTTTTAATGTATTCTAAAATTGCACATGTAGAGTCGTTGTTACTTGTTTTTGTTTTCATTATACTTTTTCATGTATTCTATCAAACTAGCACATTGTTAGAAAAGAAGGAGGGTACTATAAGTTCACAGCAATGATGAACAGAATGCATTATGGAGATGCTTTCTTAAAAAGTTTCTTAGGAAATATTCAATATGGTTGATCCAAGTATTCTTACTGGATCTAATTACTTTCTTTTCACTCCTACTTACACTGGAAACAAACACCCAATCTTCTGTAATGTTCGCCTAATTAGGTGTAAATGTGCACCTAATGTTCAAGAGTCTGGGTAATATAAACAAAGGGAAAAGCGACCTATATTTGTTAAGCAATTGCTATGGACCAAGTTCTAAAGTAAATTTTATTTAGTTCTAAAAAGATTGGCATTATTGAATTTATTTTACATGGGAAAATTGAAGTTTAAAGACCTTAATTGTCTTAATATCTTTGTTAGTTAAGGGACAGAGCTCAGATATCATCAAGTCTATGTGAATGTAATATGTAATTTTTTTCTTATATTGAATACAGCAGCAGTGAAATCAACTGAAATGCACTTTTGAAATATTATTTGGCCAAGATAGGTAAAAACCCCTCTGTTTAGAAATGCTATTATATTACCATTGATTGTTCATTCCCAGCTTAGTGAATCAAAGCAGGGTTTGAAGATATATGGTATCCAACAGTATAAAAAAAAAAGTGGTATCTTGGTTGGTACCTACACCAGGAGAACAAAAGTGGCTATAAGTGTAGAAGCGAGAAAGTATCAGCATTGCGCCAGAAAGACCTCTACAGGGCAAGTCAAGGTAGGCATTTGGGAACCTGAGCGGGAGTCTGGCCTGTAACTGGACCAGTGAGATAGGATAGAATGAAAAGCCTCCAGTATCAGGCTACACCATGTGGTCTCTATAGTGAATATTGTGGGCAGCAGCTGAAAGATGTTTGATTGAAGTTCTACTTCAATGGGTTGCTTCAGTTGCTATGTGGACAGAGTTGTAGGCAGAAGTCAACAGTGACTTCAGAGACCAGGATGAGGCTTCTACATCAATCAAACCCTGAACAAGGAAGGAGATGGAGGGAAATATCAAGGAGGCATGTCATGCCACACTGATCACGTCACTTTATAAATCTCCTTGGAAGAGATTATGACATTTCTTCTCAAAAAGTAACATTTGGTTTAAATCTGATCAATCTCCTTTTGTCATCCTTATTTGTGATACGGTTACCTTTTCTAAAGAAGGGGAGATGATTGTTGATTGGTGACATCTGAGTGCTAATAGTAACAGTGGAGACGTGGACTTGTATTTGTGATTCTCATCTCCAGCCACAACCCTTCCTTTCCATTAATTCTCAGTATACTTTCATCTTAACATCTTGCCACTTCAAACTGTTAATCACTAATCATGGGGGTAGGTTTCTCAGAATACGTGCAGCCAAATTCCTGCTTCTCTCCACACCCTGCAAATCCTTTCCTTGCATGATTTTCCTTTGAAGTCAATGGTTAGTCCATATAGAGGAAAATATATGAGGTACTGAGAGAAATGAGTGTGAGGCCCTGGGACCAGAGGGAGAAATGTGTCTTTCTTCAAGCACCTTGATACTTTTGACCTTGCTTTCTGTTTATAGGTTTTCACTAGCATCCTAATGATTTCAGATCTAAAATGAGGACTTTAGGTTCTTTAGGAAATATGGCTTCCAGAATATTTTCCCATACTTGGAAAAGGAAAAAAAAAAGAGTTGTAATTTAAGATACAGGAAAGCATGACAAATTTTCAGTGATCTCTTACCCTTTTATTTCATTTCAATATTTTGTTTATAAACTTCAACTAACAGTCACACACAAAAATAATAGGGGAAAATGTGATCCAAGTATATTTTTGAGTTTGTTCCCAAATGAAGCTTGGCTTTTAACTGTTTTGGTAAAACAAGCATCAGTTGTTAATACATATGGAAGACAAAGTTGCAACTATTTTCAGCAAAGGAATTTTATTTTCAGATGCTGTTTTCAAATGACTTATGTTTTGAATTTTCTCTTATTGAATAAATGATTGATTTTATAGATACATGGGTTGTCTGATATATAACCAGATTGAACTGCATATTTTTGGTATTTAGTTATTGACCTAGAGTAAATACTTATAAGGGAAAGTTTATATGCCAGGAGAAGTAAATAGTGAGGAGGGAAGCTTGGTATCTGGTTCTGACTGTCCCTGATGAGCTTTATAGCTTCAGATCAGTTTTTTACTTCTATTTATTATCTAACAAAGGAAAATTATAGATTGATTTTTCAGAATACTTTTTGATCTTTAGCAATGGAAAACTGACCAGCAAGCAAGAATAGACTATTTTTATGAGTTACAGCAGTATCACCTTTCAATAGGGCAGCTGAGGATTTGTAGAATTAAACACAACCAAGAAATGCACAGTGACTGTCTTTCTTCAGAATAGTCCTCATTTCTTATCTTCATACTGCGTGGTAGTAAGAAAGCAAACTAGGCCCTTGATCAGGAGTTCTATTTGGATTGACAATTACTAAAATATATTAGGAATTTTATGTTTGTCTTAGACTTTTTGAATTTATTTTAAACTCTTCTCTTACCCGTTGACATGTTTAATAAATACATTATACATCAGGCCAATTTTAATTTTATATTTTTAGTTAACGAAATTCATTTGAGAAATATATATCTATTTTCCATTTTGGTGAACAGTGTTTTTAGTAGATTTTTCTCCACCAACAAACTAGTATTTATTTCTGGGAAATGTTCAACCTTGCAAAGGAAATCAAATTATTATGCTATGAACTATTTCAGATCACCAAAGAAATAGTGATGTAAGATCAAAGGAAAGAAAAAATCTAAATGGAAAAACTTATCTCCTATTAGCATGGTCTGTGACAGAAAGCAAACTTTGAAAAGAATTATGTCTTCTTTGCTTGACAGAATAGCAATTTATTCTCTCATGTTAGAAATGAAAGGATAAAATTTCTTTACTTTTTTCTTTTTTTGATGCTAGGGACCTAGAGGATGCAATTTCAAAAACAAAACTAAAACTTTGCATATGTACATCAGCTTTTACAAATTTATAAATTTATTTCCAAATGTTTACTTAATGATTATAGCTTATATCATTCATTTTCATTCACTATTAATATAATTTTCATTTTGTAGAATAATTGGTATATTAATGTTTCAGGTAATTAAATCATTTGGCTAGAATTATCATCTGTCTGCCAATGTTATACAAGGCATTTGGCCCCATACTCATTAAATAGCATTAATAGATCATTTGGTTGATTGAATTTTTAATGTCACAATGTCTTCTAAACTCTTTTGCACCATAGCCATTCCATCTTATAGGGCAAAGAAAAGTGAAAAAAAAAAAAAAAAGTGAAAGCAGCACTGTAGGAATTATACCAGTGTTTAGGAGATTGTTTTAAAGTTTTACAGAGCAGCCAGAATTTAAAATAACTCATGTTTTCTCCTACTTATTGTGGACTTCAGGTTAGGATAGACCTTAATAAATAGTATCTGCATGTTTAGTAAACCAACTGGAGCCAGTGGTTGCTAGCAAACTTAGGATGTAATGTCATTCTTGGCAACTCACTCTGCTAGCCAGATTTCCAAATTTTCTGCGCAGAGTATTTCACCATTTTTTCTTGACAACATAGTGCCACATAAAGACCAGGAATGCATATCCTGCTCTATCATCCAAGTTTTTTCTCAATTGATAACTCTGAACCAAATCCTTACAAAATGTTTACAAATCATATTTCTGTAGACATTCTTAGCAATTCTTAGATAAAGATGGCACGGCTAGTAGTTTGCAGTGGTAATTCTCAAGCCAAGCATCTGGCTTTTCAATCTGAGATGTTCTAAGTGGTCAATTAATTTTTCCTTCTCTCTTGGTTACTTTGCCTTAAAAATGAAGGCATTATTCCTGTCTTTGTTCTAAGGGTGTTTAAGTGAATTGACAGGCAAAGGGGAACAATCACTTCCATGCCTATTATATGACAGCTGTAATCTATAAAACATTTTGATCCACATTATAAAGATGGTGATCATTATTAGACTTGAGTAAAACTGAGAATAAAGCAGTAAGTTCTGGAACTCTCACATTATCCGTAAGATTAAGACTTTAGGATGTTTTGGTTCTGTTTTTCAGGTTTTTAGTAGGAGGCTTCATGTTATCTTAGGGCCTTATACTTTCATGAAGAAAAATGATATTGCTACATTAAAGGATGAAGTTTTACATACATTTGATTTACAGCATTTGGCTGGATCTCAAGACAAACAGTTCAGTGATAGTAAGAGATAATGCCCCAAAGCACAGAAAACATTTATGTAGTAAATGAGAAGAGAAGGGCTAAACTATGAGAAGTATGAAACAATTTAAAAAGCAAGTCAGAAGTTTTTAGTGAAAAGTTTCTCACTTTGAGTTGTCTTACTGATTAATACTTCAATTACAGAAGAAACCAATTATAGAAGAAAATAAAAATTTAATTATGAAGCATGGCATGGTATGGTTTTGACACTGATGCTTGCTTGTATGCTGTTTGGAGAATATAATTTCTTTAGGGTGAACTCTGTCCTAGTTGTCTAACAATTGTTTCCATAGGGTTATTTATTTATTTTTTTTAGTGTGAACTCTAATTCTTATTTTGAAATGCATCCTTCACTTGAAAGAAAGAATGTAAATGAATGACTCCATATGACAGTTTTTCCCTGATTAGTCCTTTCTTACTCTAAACTATTCTCTACCTCACTCCACTCCTCAGTCATGGAGACCTAGTGTATTATTGGATAAAATCATCATCTTACAGGTAATCTTTAATCATTTTTTCTATATAAGTCTTACAAGCATTTCTGCTATGTTTATTTTTTAATTTTTGCATTAATAGAGGGACAGAAGAAAAGAAGAAATACACTCCATGAATTCAAAAAGTCAGCAAAGACAACTCTAATCAAAGAAGACCCCTTACTGAAGATTAAAACTAAAAAAATGAATACTCCAGACCAATGTGCCAATAGATGTATTAGGAATAAAGGGCTTCCATTCACTTGCAAGTAAGTTACTGAATTTTGTTCTTAGGATACTTTTCCAAATATAGCATACACAAAAATGTATACACATTGTAATTGTGTTTCACTTTTTTTCTCTTTTTTTGTATTCTGAATATGTACTTTGCCCATCAAACTAAATTTAAGTCTAGATTTATCTCACTCCAACAGAAGAACTATCTTTCAGTTGAGGGAGGTATGGCTTAAGTGAAAGAGAACAAAAACTGCCTTCTAAAATCCAGTGTCCTTGATTTGGGATTTTTTTTTTCTTTTGTTTTCTCATCTTATGAACAATTGAACTTGAGGAACTAAAATCAAATTGAATTGACTTTTATGTCTCCAACATTTTAAAATATTCTATTCAGAATAAACCATTTCTTTTTCCTTACAAGAGAAGTGAAGGAAATTGGGCAACAGCCAAAATTTACTGCAACTTATATGGTTGTCTTCAAGGATTTAAATAAAAGGTGTTGAGTGAATTAGATTAAAAAACTACAGGGATTGGTGTCAACAGCCGAGCCTGTTTAAAAGAAGTTAGGGGATACTGATGACGAACTTTCATGTGAAAAGTGATGGAGCATTTCAAGGAGGCTGGAGGGGACTGAAATAGACAGTTTCTTATCTTTTACCAGTCTCCATGTGACCTCATAGGGAAGAATTTCTTACTACTCTGCCAGTGATCCCAGTGGATAAGACATAGCTTGGGGCCAGCAAGGTGATGATTTCATCTCAATAGTCTTTCAAACTGCCAGGAGGAGTTTTATTTTCTTATTCTTTTTTGTAATAATTCTCTCCCTTCATTTATTTTCTCTTCTTTCATTCTCAATCTTATTTCCTTTTAAAAATAAGATCGTGTGTAAAATTCCAAAATTTTGAATCCTAGTTTATTACATTTGAATAGAGACACCCAACCTGTGAACACAGGGTTTACCAATATATCATGGCAAGAAGTCTTAATTTTATCTTGTTAGTCTTTGAGGAATGAACATTATGGACCTGCAGGGACAGGACATTGTTTTAATCAGCTTTTTCATTGCTGTGACTAAAATATGTGACAAGAACAACAGAGAGGAGAGAAAGTTTATTTTGGCTCATGGTTTCAAGGTTCATGGTTGGCCAACCTTATAGCTCTGGACCTGAGGTGAGATGAAACATCTTGGCAGAAGAGCATGGTGGAGGAAAGCAGTTCAAGTTCAAGTCATGGCAAACATATGTATATATATCTTCACACACACACACACACACACACACACACACACACACACACACATACACATATGGAGCATTTCAAGGAGACTAGAGGGGACTGAAATAGTTTCTTATCTTTCAATCTTTAGTCTCTTCTCTCTCTCTCTCACTTTCTCTCTCTGTCTAAGAGATATCTCTGCTTACCAGGGGCAAAATATAATCCCTCCAAATGCACAACCCCAATGACCCACCTCCTCCAGCCACATCTTACTTGCCTAGAGTTACAGCCCAGTTAATCCAGATCAGTGGATTAATCCACCTTCTTGCATTGTCTTACACATAAGCTTTAGGGGGACACCTCATATCTAAACCATTAACAGACATGGCCAGAGAAGGTCTTCAATAGATTTAGACAGAAGAATGACTATTGCCTTTCTATTTTTATAGCCAAGCTACCACTTTCGGGGAAATATTTCCTAGAAAAGGGAGTGAGAATTGACTTTGCATGTATGATAATTCTGCTACAATTCACTGTTAATTCTGTTTCATTCCCTGACTTTTGTATAAAAGCCTTGAGACTGTTGGAAATAAATTAGAAAAAATTACTTTTAATCAACATCTTAGCTCTGTAAATTTATCTAGATGTTCTTTTGGCAATTGAGCAGGTTGACATTGTACTTTCCTTTCTCAGTCAAAAGGGAGAACTGTATCTCATGGTTCATTTTTAACTATGAATCTGAAAACATATTCTCCTTGGTCTACAAGTAAGAAAAGTATTGCTACCACTGAATTTGCACATTCATAATTCTTACTTTGTTTTATTTAATAGAGGCTAAAATGATTCTGTTGCTTTGAAAAAGTCATGTAGCTTTATTAATAAATACTCTCATATCCCATTTATATAAAGTTTCAGCTTTTCTTACCAAATTCTTGTTAAGTTATACAAATGTATGTTGACCTATGCAAAAAATCCCATGTAATATTGCCTATGTGCAGCCAAAGTTCTTCTGCCCATTAATGGTAAAATCTTCACATGTCACTAAATGCAGCAGTTATTTAGAATTGAAAGGACATATTGAAATTTGTTTCTTAATGAATCAAAAGATTCTGGTTCCAGAGTTGTCATAAGGACTAAAAAGCAATGAAAAACACACTACATTCCTTGGAAAACATTAAGAAAATTGTGTAAAGTGAGGTAAGAAGTGTAGAACATTCTTAAACACTATTACCTCTTGAGCAGGACTCAATAGTGTTCATGTGATAGGAACTCAGTTCCTTTGCTAGGTAGAAAGATGACAGAATGCCTCGTTTTAAGATCTCCAGAAATGGCCATTTCATGAAATGACTTAAGAAAATGCGAGTCTTTCTTCTTCTAGCCACCACTGCCTGGTAATGAAGTTCCTCTCCATACGTAAAACGACTAGAAAATAGACAAAAGTGATTTTTTAAAAGAAGATGATAATTTAAATAAAGCTCAGATAAAAACTCCTAAAGTCATATTTGAAAGAAAATGTAACCCATGGAATTACCAATCTCAAGTACTCTATATGGTAGTGTAAAATATGCTTTTCTGAGAGAATATGTTGCTGTAATGGAATGAGAGAAAAGGGTTAATAAGATCAGCAACTGGAAACCCTGTACCCAATTTTCTTTTCTTTTTTTTTTTTTGTTCTTTTTAGATATACATGACAGTAGAGTGTATTTTGACATTTTATACATACATGCAGTATAACTTATGCTAATTAGGATCCCAGTGTTTACCACTTTTCCAATCAAAAATACTTAACAATTTTCAATAATTTTTTTGATATTTATCATTTTGTTTTGAGACTTTTATGGACAAGAACAGAAAAATCCAGTATATTCTTTGCTATTGGAATGGTTATGTAGGGGTGACACATTTTAGAAATTTTCCTTAAGATGATACATCAAAAGCATACTCTCTAATGCTAACATTTTTTAAAAAATGCATATGCAAGAAAACCTATTTAGGAACTATTGATTTGAGCAAACGAAATTATCCTCACAGCAAGATTTTTATAGCCTTTCATAATCTCTTTCTGAACTCACCAAGAAGGGATATTACATATGAAAATCTTTAAACATTTGATTTCAGAACATTCTTTCCTAGGAGAATCTTCAGAGGTGGTCATTTGCCTAATGCACCTTAGAAAATACATTCAAAAATGTATTTTGTACAATTACAAACTTTGGAACCTCATCCCAATAACTCAAATCTAATCATTTGTATATAACTGCAAATAAAATCTAACTTGGTGGGTATTTATAAAACGTCTTCACAGATAACCAGGTATTTTTGTTACATTTTGATATTGCTGGTTGAAGTTCTTATTTTTCTACAAGTAATTTGGAATAACATGAGAACATTCCAAATAGCATTTGATTTGATATAAAATCTATACCTGCAAAACTTCATTTTTTTTTCTTGTCTGGCATCAAAACAGTTCAAAATCACTTATGTTTTTATTATGACTACACAGTAATGCCTCTGTTTTTATATATTGTCCTCCTTGGTAAACCGTGTGCTGTTCTTTCAAACACGTATAAATAGTAGTATTCCTTCTTTTCATTCAGATATTTTTTTTCAGGGCTTTTGTTTTTGATAAAGCAAGGAAACGATGCCTCTGGTTCCCTTTCAATAGCATGTCAAATGGAGTGAAGAAAGAGTTCGGCCATGAATTTGACCTCTATGAAAACAAAGGTAACTGACATTTCCCTAAATATTTTATAATGAAATAGAATATGAAATAATACATTTGTAACTTCTTGCCTCCCTGCTTTTCCCCACTGATGTTTCCATTATATGCTGATCTGTTATGCAGTTAATTCATCCATTAAGACTGATGAAAGGAGTACCCTATTTTTAGTATGGTACTGTAGAATATTTCTTCAGTTTTCTATAATCTAGATTTCCTCCTCCCTCTTCTACTTTTTTGAAGGGATATTTCCTAGAATTGCTATTTTCCCTGTTAATTTTAGGAAGTGTCACCTTATTAGATTAAGTTACCTTGTATTGTGGCAAATTTTGAGCTTATAGACATTTAATTTTAAAAAATTTGTGTATCTAACCTATTACAGTGATAATCATTGATAAAAATAAAATATGGAGATTTTGGACAAGTAAGTTGGATCTATACCTAATCATATACTTTAAAAATTTTTAAAAGAGGATATAATTAATATGTACCAATAAAATATTTTAAAACATTTTTTAAAAGGAATTGAGACTATTATTTGTTAATTTCTCTATTCTGTGGTCTAATATTGTTTTCACAATATATTTACATTGTTCAAAAGCAAAATTATGTAAATGAAATTATCTAATGTTAAATAAATTCAATTTACAAATCAAATCTCCCATCACAGAAAACAATAATTATAGATTATGCTCATGAAAATAATATTTATTTTAAAATTAATGTTTTTAAACATGCTGTGTCCTATTAAATTTGGTTATTTGACACTATATATAGATTTTTCATGTTGATAGTGTTAATATTTAGATAAAATTAAAAGCAAATTGATGGTAGAAAATAAAATAATCTCTACGTATTCTAATCTGCAAATCCACAAACAACTCATATTCTAACCTAAGAGCATTCTAATTCATTATTTTATTTTGTTAACAGCTGCAGTACTATTGTTTGATAGAAATATACAGCTTTTTAAAATTCAGTTTTCCTATAACTTACCAGCTGAATTGTTAGAAAAATTATGGAAAATAATAATCAAACAAATGTAATTATCACATATATGCATATATATGTATGTATGTGTACATATATATATATATACAAAAAAACATGATTTTACCTAGTTAAAAAATAAATTGATTTTGTTATCTTAAACTTTTGAATTCAAAATAGATTTTAAATATCACTTAAATTTTGCTTTTAATATTTTCTTAAGACTATACATGTGAGCAAATCACAATGGCCTGGCTAGTTGAGAATATAGACTATTCTGTGTTAAGTATAGAGACTGATCTCTATGGTTATCTATGTTTAATATACTCACAAAATTAAAGCTTCTCAATAGCCTGTCTGTTTGTTTTAGATTACTCTGAAATACGCTATTTTGAAAACACTAGAAGCTTTAGGCAAGAAATGTCTGTGTTATTTGAAATAGTTTACCAGAGTTAATTACTTACAGATTTACATGGAATTTTTATTTTTTCTCTTCAATAAATACAGCATACGAAAACCCACATCATTTTATTGAGATTAAAAAAAAAGACACATCTTTACAACATATTCTTCTGCTTCTTTAATAGACTACATTAGGAACTGCATCATTGGTAAAGGAGGTAGCTACAAGGGAACAGTGTCTATAACCAAGAGCGGCATCAAATGCCAGCCCTGGAATTCCATGATACCACACGAACACAGGTAAGAACACCATGAAGAAAAGAGGATGTAGCCTGTGTCTTTTGCCTATTTACAGTCTCATATTAGTCTATCTGAATGATTTTACAGTTCTATGAAAATTTGGTCAACATTGCTGAATTGTATGAAATCTAGGCTTATGACTGATATGTAGCAAAATATTAACAAATTTATTATTAAAATGTGGCCTGCATTTTCTTACTTTAATGCTTAAATTTATTAATCTTGATATTTGTGGACAAATAGGGAAAACATCAGTTAAGAGAAAAAAGATTTTTCTTCTTTTTGTCTTTGAGAAAACACTATGTAACTAAAAAGGTTGATGGTGATAAATCAAGGTGGATCAGACTCTGACCTTAGGTAGGCTGAGGATACTTTAACCTTGGTGGATCCCAACCTTGACTGCACATTAAAATCACTTATTGCAAGTAGAATGCTACTATGTGAAGAAACATAGCATTTAAATCAGAACCTCTAGGAAAAATGAGGTACCAGTGTGTTTTTGGCAGCTCCCCAGATGATTCCAAAGTACAACCAAAGTTGAGAAGCACAGCTAACAGCTCATGCCTCAGAATGACCCCCTTCACTATTGCCTAAAGAATAAAGAAAATTGGAAATTAAATGCCTACACGAAAGAGAATTGTGCTTATTATAACAGATGAGTACTGTTTAAATACTGGTAAACATAATATTCATAAGCTCATTAGATTAAGAACTTTAATCATCATGGAGAAAAAATATGTGTCTAATATCTACCAAAGAACTAAATATAGCCACAGTTTTACAAACTTATTTCACAAACAATTTTAACAGGAAATAAAGTTGTTTTAAAACAGCCTTCTCTGATTAGTACATGCATTGGAAGATTCAGTTTACTGTAATGAGTGCCCTGCTGAGCAGTTTACTGGTGTATCTCACACAGTCAAGAGAACAAGGTAGTGGGTTTTAGTTCTATTTTATATACTTGGTGAAACTGTAGCACAAAGAACCTTAGTATATTTCTGGGTGATCAGTAAGTGGTGTAGTGATAATATATAAGCCCAACCAGTATCACTATGTAACCTGTCCTTGTAACAACTCTAGGGCATGAAATACTTGGTTAATCAATAGGACACAGTCTGTGACATATTTTTGTACTACTAGTGATGATTTGGCGTTGATGGATACACTTTTCACTTCATTTTACTTTTTTTTAGCCTATGTTTGCAAAATGGTTGATTTTGCTTTAGTAAACAGAAATGAGTTATTTGACCCACATATAATGAAAAAGAGTTCTTTCTAAATGGGACCAAACCTGTGATCTTGCCTAGTTAACACCACCTAGTTCAGTGTCCAAGCTAAACAGGTTGACAATTTTCCCAAGTTAGTTGCTAACAATTACATGGGAATATCTTGGAAACTATCTTTATATTACGAAATGAGCAATACAATTGACTTTTTTTCTTAAGGATATCCATAGGGAAGAAAATATTTTATTTAAATAGGTAGATTAAAGTTTTTCACACAGGAAAAACATTTGAAATCAACCCTATCTTAATCTAGGAGAGTGCATTGGACTGACCTAGCAGACAGGTCAGTTTGGGTTGAATCTTAATTTCAACCCAAATTCTCTGATTATGATTCTCTGCTAGAGAAGTAAATGTGAAATAGATCTCCCTGGGAACTTGCTTCCCAGTCCAATCAGCTATTTTACCAATGAATATTTCCATGTGGTATAGAAGTTTATGGCTGTGTTATTAATCAAATCCTTTTTTTTTTATTCAGTGGGAACAACATTTAATTTTCATCAATTAGCAGCTTATTGTAATATCTAAATGATAGCTTAATGCTTTTAAGTGTTAACTAAAGACCAATTTTATGGGAAATAGAAAAAGAACTATGTTTGTGTCTGAAAGAGTGATTTATTGTTTACTCCCTATATTGAAATATTTTATAAGTGGCTTAATGAAAAGATGATGATAGATGATGAAATTAGTATAGAAGCTTAACCAGAAAATCAGGTGCCCTGATATCTACATCTATATCCTTCATTAACCATCCAGCATTCATTAAGGAAGCAGATGATGGAATAGATCAAGTTTCCTCTGAGCACAGCTTATATTAAAAGAAAAGAAAGACTAGCACCCAGAAGACCTAGTTTATATTTCAAAATATATTTGGATATCACCCAATTTCAAATATTTCTTCACTTATCTCTTGCAAAGCCTTGCTAACAGCAAGGACAGAGAACTAAAAATAGTACATGTGTGACCCAGAGCTTATTATGAAGCCTACAGACGGGCACAGACCTTGTGTGTAATAGGCACTTGTAAATGTTTGGTAGAACACCTACAGGTGAAATGGCAGGGCCAGCCTTCATCCCTTGACCAAGTATAGGATGCTGAGGAAAGTCAGGCTAACTGTTTTGGGATACAAAAGAAAACTAGTTTGGATAAATGGTCAAATACACCAAAGAATGAAGAAAAGAGATGCCCAGACTGCTTTTTAACCTGCATGTGCTAAAGAGGAATCTGATATGGATTGATTCAGAATTGTGGAAAGAAGCGCAACTTTTTGTTTTTCATTTTATGAAGTCTAGTGGGAAAACTTGATTTAAATTTTGACCATATCTTGTTTTAATTTCTACTTTGTCACTCTTCCTTTCTACTTGTTTTTTTTTTTTCCCCATTGAATTATTGATACAACTACTTCGTAACTTCTCTTTGGCTTTACAAATCCACTAGAAAGATATATGTGTATATGAGTCTCTCTCTCTCTCTCTCCCTCTCTCTCTCTCTCTCTCTGTGTATGTATGTGTGTATGGATTTAAAAATTCTCTTTAAGACTGTGAATATTGAATGTGTGTATTGAAGGTGTGCTAAAAGCACTATTTAGTTTCTCAAGTAAACAATAAAAAATGACAGAAAAATGCAACATTGCAACATATAATAATCTTGTTCATTCCATTTTTCCTTTAAGTGAAGAAATTGAAACAATAGATAAATTGTTTAAGGACCATGTCATACACTAGTCAGGTGAAATATATGAGGCAACAATATGGTTTGTGATTAATGACTAATTATTCCTACCACGCTACTTTTTATATACTATAGAGTTTCAGTAGAGTTTTCTTAAGTAAATTTGACTTCGTGAAAATAAAAAAGCAAAAGTAAATTTTGACTGTCAGAAAAAAAGAGTATTTTTATATAAATTTACTACGAAAATTTGAGGAGAAGCCAAAAATGAAAGAAAATAAATCTCAGGTAGTGTCACAAACAAAAGATACACTAAAAAAAATTATGGAATCATGGAGCTAAGACAATGACAGAAGAAGCCTTTTTATAAAAGAAAATATTAACTGTTAGAAACCACTATGAAATTATGATGAGCTTTAATTACATTATGACTTTTGTCAGTCATATGACCTAATGTTTTATTTTCACTTCTCCATATTAAAAATGTTAGTGAAGTAAGGTTATAAATTATCTAGAGATACTTAGGAGTTGTATAATGTGTATAATATTTAATTTGGCTCATTGAAAATGTTTACTCAATGATAAGTCTCTTAGAATAGACTATTTCTCTTTGACTACTAATATACATTTTCTGAGGACTTGACTCTGGTTTATGTACATTCATGTCCAAATAAAATAATTTTATTGAAAAATGTTGCTTGGTACCTAACCCCCTAGGCCTGTATTCATTCTGTTGCAACATTAAAAAATGTTAGGTCCAGTGGCGTATGCCTGTAATCCCAGCACTTTGGGAGTCTGTGATAGGAGAATCGTTGAGTTCAAAGCAAGCCTCAGCAAAGGCAAGGCACTAAGCAACTCAGCGAGACCCTGTCTCTAAATAAAACACAAAATAGGGCTGGGGATGTGGCTCAGTGGTTGAGTACCCCTGAGTTCAATCCCTGGTACCCTCTCCCCTCAAAAAAAA
>CM053407.1:52402700-52415803 GCA_028644305.1 Xerus rutilus
TGAGTTGAGAGAGAATCATCATTGTGCTAAAAATAGACACTGAGATCCTTGCATTTTAGACCAAGAAGAGAAACATCTCTAATTGTCCATCTTATATTTTCAGTCTCTTTGTACTGACATACAGTTGGACAGTTACTGAAAAATTTTATAGGTAGCATCCAGGCCCTATGGTGAATCTGTATGACACTAGTCATACTTAAACTATACAATGAGTTCCATAGCATGTATTTTTATGCCACTATTTTTGGACATTATGCCCCAATCTAAAATTAGGGTGTTTTGTAGGGTTTGTCTAAAAATCTGTTTGCTAAAAAATTGATTTGCTGTTCTTTAAATGAAACAGTGGTGTTCTTGAGTTTGCTGTCAGAAACAATTAACATGCCATACTTTAATTTTATTAGTTGAATGCATGACCTGCAATGGGGAAAGCTATCGAGGTCCCATGGATCATACCGAATCAGGCAAGATTTGTCAGCGCTGGGATCATCAGACACCACACCGACACAAATTCTTGCCTGAAAGGTAAAATACCAATGAATCTTCGTTCCACAGCATCTCTGTACAAACTGTTATTTGTTCTATGACAAGCTTCTATGAAAACTCTTTGTATGATGTTTTAATGATGGGGCATAAACAGTTTAGAACTCCCCTGAACATATGGTCTTTTTCTGACAGTGTTGCTGAAGCTGAATATTTGGGAGAGATGTCTTTTGGGGAAAAAGGATTTATGATGAGGTATATGAGAATATTGGGTACACTTTGATTGGTCTTGACTGAATAGATTAAGTCCCTAAAATCAGGAAGATCTTGAACATAAGACCACAGTCAGGTGCAAAGTGGAAGCACTAACAGAGCTTTCTTTTTGACTTCCATAGCAAAAAAAGAAAAGGCAAAAGACAGGATCAATTCAGGGATGACCACTTTGATAGGCCCAACTCCTGAGAGGACTAATTACTGCTAAATGTAAGCAAATCTCCTGGAGCAGCATCTTCAGAGACTCACATTCTGTGGGTCATATGTGTGACACTTGGACTTAGGAGATGCCTGTAGAAAGTGAATGAAAACCAGTGCCAATAAGTCTTCAGCTTATTAGTGTATTTTAAAATTGCTGATAGGGTTAGCTTTTTCCAGGAGAAGGTTTTGAACTTAAATAGTTGAAAACATCAACAAATTACATCTTTTGCTTGTTCGTTTCACATGAAATGAAGTGAAAAAGAAAGAAAAGAAAAATAAATTCCTTTATTTTTACTAGAAAGAATAAAAATATAAATATTGCAAAGAAAAATCCATCCCTATCTTCCTTTGGAAATTGCTACAAGGTATTTTCCTCTTCTATTTTTTGTAGTGGCTGTTATTAGTTTTTGCCTCTGTTGTTCTTTTAAATGAAATTAAATCTCTTGATTTATTTTTTAAATGCATGTCTTCTCTTTTAAGTGAGAGCAGAAGGGATGTGGTTGCAATTAAAATCAGGTTACCAATTCAGGACTCTGTTAATTTAAAGAGAGGTGGGATGTGGAGAAAGTGGTGTTATGGAGTTTGTCTTTTGCCCTGGTGGAGTTGAGGGCATGACCTAGAAGGCTCCATTTTAAAACTGAGCTATCATTAGTAACAGAGCAATTGAAACCAAACTTCCAATTGAACTTTAAGCCCTAGAGGAATACCTGTTTTCTTAATGAGCATTCTATATGCGGTCATGTTTTTTGCAGTCTGTTCTTAGTTGGGCTGTATGAGAAAGGGATTCATTTGGGATCTGAATTGGTGGAGAGGTACCAAATGGATCTGACTTATTAGCATAGAGGATGATACTCTGTACTTAGTGGAATATGTGAGTAGATTTAATAGTTAATGATCAGCAGTCCCTATAAAGCAAAGGATGAAAAATCTGCACTTTCCCTTGCTAGTATTATCCAAACTAAGTAGAAAGCTATCTTGTGAGCTGAAGGCTAGGTGTGTTCCCAGGCAGATTTACTTGACACTTCTCTCGGTGTGGTTTGCAGATACCCTGACAAGGGCTTTGATGATAATTATTGCCGAAACCCTGATGGCAAGCCGAGGCCGTGGTGCTATACTCTTGACCCTGACACCCCTTGGGAGTACTGTGCAATTAAAATGTGTGGTAAGTTAGGGTCAAATTTATTGCTTCCTTTTCCTCTCACAGACTGGATCTAAGCAGGCGATTATTAGTGAGACAGGTTAACAACTATTTGACTTGATGCTTTAATGTGTGCAGGTTTTAATATTTTAAGAATGTGTTACATAATCCTACTCAATCTTTTGAATTTTCAAAGAGTTGTTATTTTGAAAGGGGTACATACATAAATGCACACATATAAAAAACACATTTATACATATGGTAAAAATGTAAACATCCTAATGCTATCAAGAAAACGAAAAAAGAAAAATGGGAGAAAAAGATCAGAGAGTATACAGAACATTACAAAGTCATTGGGATAGTAAAAGTTGGATTCTTACCTTCTAGTCTTGGATTCTTTTCCTACCTTTTCTCCCCAGAGAACATTAGTTGTCCACTGGCTGTTATCCTTTTGGTGAATAACAGAGGTTGCAATGAAGAAAGCTAAACTTAAAATGCAGAAATTTATCCAGCACTCCTGAATTTATGCCAAAAACTTAATTCTCCTACTCTTTGTTTCCCTTTAACTTTGAATATGTGGTCTTTTCTTGCGTGGCTAACTCCCATGTTTTTGCTCTTTGAAATAATACTGGAGAGTAATTAGATATAGGCATGTTTTTGTTTCACATATAGAGCTCTTATCTTTTCAACTAGATTCAAAAAAGCTTTCAGATCAATAGAATTGCATAAATGTATTAAGATGTGATAATGTTTAAGTTGGCATAATAACATTGCATGTAGGCATAATATATAGAGGGAAAGATCATCTACACAAAGTCAGGGACCAGTGGCTGAAGTGACCCAATTATGAAAACATAGATAGATAATTGCATATTTCCCTGTAGCAGCCTGGTGTGGCTAGTATTCTGAAGAAACCTGACAATATTATTCACGCTATTGTGCTGCCAAGGTGAATCACTCTTTAGAGCTACTAATAAATAGAAATGTTTTGGGCAACTCATAAAGCCCATAAGAAGACGATGTGCATGGCATTTGTGAAGTAGCTACAGAATCTAAAAACCTCTCAGAATGAAACACAGTGTTCCCAGGAAACCGAATCATCTGTTTGGTCCTTTTAAAAAAAGATGACTCTGGTGACAGTGTTGCTCTGTATAGATTGGGTTCGTTCCACTCATTGACTTGTTTAATCATAATAATCTTTCTGTCATTCTGCATCAGTTAAGTCCACTAAACCAACTGTTTCCCTTCTATCTGGAATAAGATCAGAATAAGCACACATGTTTATGTGCACATTCACCCTGTAGCATGATTGCACTCCTTAAAAAGTCTAGTATCAGGCTGGGGATATAGCTCAGTTGTTAGAGTGCTTGTGTTGCTTTCACAAGGCCCTGGGTTCAATCCCCAGCACCACCCACACACACACACACACACACACACACACACACACACAGGTCCAGTATTGCCCTTCTCTTTGGTTCTAAATGAATCTTTAAGATATTTTTAAAAAGAGATTTGGAGATCAAATAAATAAAATGAACATGACACTTCCTAAATGTTAAATAGGTTTCTTTTTCTTCTTTCTAAAGGGGAATTGGCAAGTTGTGTAAGTAGCATGCAATAATTCTGATGGCTGTGTTAAACAGAGTATCTATAATACTTTTAGGGTGTTACTCCTAATAAAATGATAATAGAATTTGTGAGCCAAACCTATGTCTTTCAAATTAAAATAATCTGAGTTTTGAAAATGTTTAAAAAATTTTTATTGTAGGACAACTTTTAGTTTAAGAATTATCAATATTTGCTCACACAGAGATAGGAAAAGGCTACACTTTCATTAAAATAATAAAATATATTTGACATTCTAGAATGTATGAGATATGTTTTATTTAAAGTATTATAATTATACATACTTTCTGGGCTCATTGTGATAAAATTATACATTCGATTATAATCCTCATTCTCCCCCTTTCCTCTTCTCCTCCCTCTCATTATTTGCCCTCCTCTATTCTACTGATCTTCCTTTCACTCCTTTATTTATTCGATTAATGCTTTCTACATATACACAAAGGTGAAATTACCTTTGGTACATTTATGTATAGATATAATGTGATTTTGTTAAATTTATTCTATGTTTTTTTACCTTTCCAATCCTTCCTTCCTCCCTCTTGTTCTCCTACTTCTACTCCACTGATCTTTCCTCTAACTTTATGATATTTAATTTCCTCCTCTATCGCTGTCTTTCCCTTATTTTGTTCTGGCTTCCACGAAAGAGAAAAAACATTTGATCCTTGATTTTCAGAGTTTGGCTTATTTGACTTAGCATGAGTTTCTCCATTTCCATCTATTTACCAGCAAATGCCATTATTTTATTCTTCTTTATAGCTGAGTAAAACTCCATTGTGTGTGTGTGTGTGTGTGTGTGTGTGTGTGTGTGTGTGCCATATTTACTTGATCTGTTCATCTATTGATGGGCATTTGAGTTGATTCCATAATTTGGCCATTGTGAATTGTGCTGCTATTAATATTATAGTGGTTGTATCGCTATAGTCTGCTGCTTTTAGTTCTTTTGGATAAATACTGCAGAGTGGAATAGCTGGGTCATATGGTGGTTCCATTCCTAGTATTTTAAATAAGAGAGATAATATTTTATGAGTAGTTTCTCAAATGTTTTGGCTTACATATCTAATAAAGCCTCTATGCAAAACTGGGAAATTTGATGGTTTTGGTTTCAAGCATGTATTAGATTTATGTGGTGGTAAATTACCAAAAACTTAGTGGCTTAAAACAACATAGCTTTATTATATTATCGTATTTGTGGGTCTGGCATTCAGTGACAACTCAGGGTCTTGCAAAGTCATAATCAAGGTGCTTACCAGACTTGTGGTACCATTCAAGACTCAGCATCTCATTTCCAGTTCATTGATTGTTGGCAGGCTCTGGTAGATGTGAGGATACACAAAGCCTTCACTCTCTAGAAACTGCCTGACATTCCCTGACATATGACTCTTTCTGCAATATTATAGTTTTTTCTTCAAGGCAAAAAAGATATTATCTCTAGTACCTTGGGCTTCTGACCTCTATACCCTCTTTTTTCCCCCAAGAGCTCACTTGATTAGGTTGGGTTCATATAGGTTAGTATCCCTTTTGATTGACTTAAAATCTATAGCTGGGCAGTGGCACAGGCCTCTAACCCCAGCAGCTCAGACAGGAGGATCGTGAGTTCAAAGCCCGCCTCAGCAACAGCAAGGCACTAAGCAACTCAGTGAGACCTTGTCTCTAAATAAAATACAAAAATAGGGCTGGGGATGTGGCTCAGTGGTTGAGTGTCCCTCAGTTCAAGCCCCAGTCACCCCCTCCCCCAAAATCAGTTTATAGCAACTATGATTATATAGATAAAATCTCTTCAACTGTGTTAGTGTAATGAAATCTAATCACAAGTCTCTTTGTATTTGATCTTAGGGTATTCACACATTTCATCCACACTCAAGGGGAGGTGATTAAACAGAACACACATGCCAGTGAGTGGTAATATTACGGGCCACACACATACTTAGTTGTCCTGTGTGTCAAAACACATAATTGGTTATCTGATTCCAATTGATTTTTTTTGTATTATTAAATTCTTGGAACAGCATTCAGGTTATCTCTTAGTCTGGAATAGATAAACTCATTCTGGGTTTTCAATATGTTTGAAGAAAATAATAGAGTTGGTAATTGTTTCACTTATTCTCTTGAAAGTTGAAGAGGGGTTTTAAAATGCTTGACTTATGATTTGTCATCATTTATTTTAAAAAGTAAGGTGATTTTCTTTATAAAAACAAGATGTTTCCCATTGAGTATCAGTAATTCTTATTTTGATTCTACAAAATCGTTGTGATTAGTGACATGACAGGAATGGGGAGAGCAGCCTCATGGTATTCAAGTCATGGCAACTAGGTTGATGTGGGTAGGTTGTAGGGTAACAAAAGACACTGGAAGGTGATTAGCAAAACTAAATTGACAAGTCAGATCAAACAGGATCCAAGAGTAGCCAAAAAAGTGCCATGAGAAACACTGAGAATAAGCAGGAGGAGTAGTAGTCTTATCTGACTGGTGATCTAGAATTGTGGTCTCCAAGCTGAAGTCAATGAAACCCAGGGAACAAAAAGACCCTTCCAGGGGTCTGTGGTGTGGACTCATGATGCAGCTCTTTTATCTGCATATGAATTATTTCCAAAAGCCCTCAGCCTGAGCTGCACATGCTCCTCAGAAGATGGGAAAATTCAACGTCTACTTTTCCATACATATTGCCCTTTCCTGCTTTAGTGGAAAAAGCTAGATTTCTCATTTCCCTTGAATTCTACTGTAGTACATTGCCTTGGGTTGTAAAAACTATCAGGACTCTAAACAAAGAGATCTTTGAAAACACATTAAACATATATTTGTGCTGTTTGTCATTATGAATCACTTATAGTTATATAACTTTATCCAGCAAACATATAAACATGCACATGTGTACTTGCATGTATGTGTGCATGCAGTTATCTCTTAGAAACTTGTGGTCACAAACTGATGTGCATGAAACCCAAGGAACAAAAAGACCCTTCCAGGGGTCTGTAGTGTGGACTCATGATGCAGCTCTTTTATCTGCATATGAATTATTTCCCAAAGCCCTCAGCCTGAGCTGCACATGCTCCTCAGAAGTTGAAAATTTTGAAGTTTAATTGCAATGCATGAAAATCTTTCAGAATACTAGGCTGAATTGAAGAATAACAGATTCTTCAACATAAAATATACAAAACACAGATCAGTAAGAAATAGAGTACAAATTAAGGCGACCAGCAGTGAGAAAAACAAGATGAGGAAGGACATGACCAGTATTAAAGAAATAGAAGGTATAGAATATAATGGCCAATTGGATGTAATGGGAAATGGATAGGGAAGGAGAAAAGCTTAAAATATTTTCCAAGTTATTGAATAGATGTGCATAGTAGAGGTATTGTTTTGAGGGGAAATGCTTAATTGTGCTTTTGTTGAGATGGGGTGCTTAGCATCTGTGTTCATAAAACATCTAAATTCACTTTTCTCTGTGAGGTTGTCTAATGTCATGAGTAAACTGTGACAGAAAAAAACCTTGTGCAGGAGACCCCAGCAAGTACACAGAGAACATGGAGAGGGTGGCATGCATTCAATGAATATTTGCTGAGCAGTTGTTACAAGTCAAAAACTTTTCTAGATCCTGGAGATATAGAAGTAAACAAAATGGACTGAGCCCTATGAGTAAATTGAAATTTCAGAACTTTAACAAGAACTATGAAAGAAAAGCTGACACAGTCTTGATATTGAGAAAGTCACACCTTTTAGAGCCCAAGTTTGAATACTGCTCTTGATTCCTGTTCTTCAGACTTAACAACAAATTTGTTCCCATCACTTTACTACTACACTTCTATCTTACAGTTACTGAAATTGCTACCTTACAACCACTGAAGGATGAATGTTGCTCATTGTCTGCAAATGTGCCAAAGGTGCACTGCCACAGGCTTCTTGGCCTTCTTTCTTGCTGGATTCCTGAAAAGGGGATATTCAACCAAATGTCAGCAGGCCACAAATATTTCAGCTATATAAAACTCTTAACAGGGTTCTGAGAAGATGGAATTTTAAGATATTGCAAACGAAAAATTCAAAGTCCTGTATGGTCCTTGAAGTACTGATTTTCTTATGGTTTTCCCCTCTAATTACTGCGTATTCCAAATAGCTGTTTGTTCTGTATATTAGTCCACTACTTTTAAGGGAGAAATCACATTTGTTGAGATTAAATTGTGTTTTTCTGAAGTAAACTATATAAGAGGTTGCTGGCAATTGAAAATCTCCCTTATGATTGATGTCCCTTAGAAAATTTCATTGATTTTTAAAAATCATTTCAGAAACTTCTTGGATTGGAGTTGCTGTATACTCTTCAACACTATTGGGAACTTTAAATTGTCTGGATTATATGACTCAGTACTTAATATATTAGAAATTAAAATGGAAACTTCAAAAAACGAACCATGACATTGTAGGGGTTTTTGCAAATCTAGAATTTTTGCAAATCCCTTAATGTCATCTTAATTGAAGATTGCTGAATATTGTGCATTTGCTGCCTTCAGTCTTTCAGTCTTTTGGGATAGCACAAATCACACAACACCTTGAAACTCTACTGTATAGAGGACAAATGATTTCCTAACATTATTATAGAGATAGTTTTGATCTTTTAGGCCCCTGAAAGAATTTGGGATGCTCAAGTGTCCCTGGACTAATTGAGAACAGCTTTTTGCTGGGTGTCAGACCTAGTAATGCTTCAGGGGTTCCCTTAGAGCACACTAATCAGGAAACCTGTTGACCACTCTGATTATTCTCTCAATACCAGCAACCTGTCAGGTTAGAGACTTCTGTTATTACCCTTTTCTCTGATTTTCTTCAGTATTACTGCAGTGGTTCTACTCTGCTGTTGAAACTGTCTTTGGTATGATTGGTACCACCATTTATCTTGTTTAAAAACCAAAAGCCTAGAATAATCCTAGATGTAGGATGACTCACATTGATCCACCACCAAGAGCTTTCAATTTCATTTCCTATGTAAGTACCCTGCAAAAATGGCCATTTCAGGTCATCACTGTCTCCTTTATGCAAGAGAGTATTAGTTTTCATTGTGAATGTTTGAATAGTCTTTTGAGTTGACTTGTCTCTCTATCTTGTTTTCCTCCTCCCATCCCTTCTCTACACTGCAAAGAGAATATTTTAAAATTCTGATGCTAGTATTCCTCAACCTTAGCACACACCACACAAACACACATGACTATGAAAGACACTTCAATGATTTCCTTTGATTCCAAGAAAAAGACAAAACTTTGACTCCTCTCTCACATCTCTAATCTAAATACACCATATACCACCACCTTTCTCTCCATGCTCACTTGCTTTGTTTCTATCCACCATGGTTTAATTCCAATAAGTTATATTTTTCATGATCTCATCAGAGTTTCTTTACCCTTGCTGTCCCTTCTGCCTTGAAAAATTGCCTCGTCCTTCCTCACTTACTTGACAGCTACTCATTATTTAAATTTTAACTTAGCTATCATTTTTTCCATTATTGGAATTCTTTTTTTTATTTTAATTTTTTTAGTTGTCAAGGGACCTTTATTTTTACTTATTTATATGCTGTGCTGAGAATTGAACCCAGTGCCTCACACATGCTAGGCAAGTGCTCTACCACTGAGCTACAATCCCAGCCCCCATTATTGGAATTTTTAATTCAACTACCTGACTTGGTCAAATCCATTATTTCATATTCATACTAATATAAACCTCTCCTCCCAAGGCTCAGAGCCTTGTTTATGAGTTTTTCTTTCTTTCTTTTTTGTTAACAGATCTCATTACCAAAAATCTTAAGCTCCAGCACAGCAAGGACTGTGTCTGCTTTTTCTCTCCTGGTGTGTATCACATTGCCTCGGCCATCATAGGAGTTCAACAAATATTGATTGAATGAATGAATGTTACTTTCCTAGAAAGTTTTTAATTTTTAAAAATTTCTTGGTATTTCTTCTGAAACTTGTTTTTCATATGGAAAAATGAAAGGAAGGTTTACTTCAAACTTGTCTTCCCTTGCTTTAACTCATCCTAGGTTTTATGCTTTCCTGGACTAGTTATTTTATTTGCTGCTTGTTGTCTTCATAAATTTTTATTTTTAGCCACCAAAAATAGACAAGTCTTATTTTACCTCTATTTTTCTCTTTTCCTTCCTTTTCGTTTTTGTTTTTTAATGTTCCAGACACTTAGGTATCCAGAGCAGTTTTAGAGGTATCTCCTAGGCAGAACTTTTATAGCAAAGGTTTCTATTGGAAGCATTGCAATGGACTGGACTGATTTGTATTCCTCCAAAATTGAAATAGTGAAACCCTAATGCCCAATATAATTATATTTTGATATTGGAATCTTAAGAAGCAATTACTGTTAAATGTAGTTATAAGGATGGGCCCTAATCTGGTAGGACTGATGATGGATGGCCTAATAACTAGAAGAAGAGAGATTTCTCTGTTCCTTCATCATGTGAGGGCAGGGCAAGCAGAAATAGAGCTGAAAACCAGGATCCTGTTGACCAGTATCTTGGTGTTAGACTTCCCAGTCCCCCAAAGTGTGAGAAAATAGATAACTATTGCCTGAACTACCAAGACTCTGGTACTTTGCCATGGCAGCATGAGCACATTAGTATAGGTTTGTTGCCATTGTTAATAAATAAGAAAATTCCTCTTAGTAAAAATGAATTTTACCTCATTTAAAGAGAATATTCTTATCTTTCAAAATTCAGTGTTTCTGTATGTTGCTAAATAATTATAATAAATTACTTTTCTTCTTAGAGAAAGCTGATTGTTTCATTGAGTTTTATTAATTAATCCAAGGTCAGAATAGAGATTTGTAGAAAATCTTATATTCTCTGAGTCAGGAAGAAATAATACTATCAATATCCTTTCTCGAGGGAAAAATCTTTTACTTGGATGTCTTTTCCAAGTCATCTTCTAAGGAATAAGACTATAGAATTGAAGACCTTTCATGAAAGTCTTGTCTCCTGAGCATTTTGTACCAGAAAAGACTTGGACACAGTCCAGGGAAAAATTTCAGATATGAATCCTGGCTTCACATGGAAAGCAAACATGCAAGCAATTTGAGGTTTGTACATTGGAGGTCTTTACTACTTTCTCATGTCAATTTAAAACAAAAAAAGCTCTTTAAATTTACTCTGAGCCTGATCTTGCCCTTTGTGGCCCAAAGAGCACAAGAACTGTTGATGGGAGAGTGGCTCTATACCCTATACTTGCTCTCCAGGGACCATTCCAAAGAAAATTCTGTGCTTTTCAGTAGCTGAGAGTAAGAAGCAGTGAGTTGGATTGAGTACCTCTAAGGGATAGTCAGGTATTTGTTCACTGGACTGTGGAGCAACTTGTTCTTAGCTATAGGAAAAAGATTGCAGCAGCTTATCTCCACTTGGGAAATCTGAATTTCCTTTTAGCGGGGTTGGGATGTGAGGAAGGACTGTAAGTGTAAGGATTTACTTATCACCCATATAAAAGTTATAGAGCCCTGGGTGTGGCTCTTTTAACATGTGCACTTGTTGTCTCAAGCTGTCATTCACATATACCATCAGGGCCACGTGGCCTCTTTGCAAGGCCTTGGCCAGCCCTATCACTGAGAAAGCTGATCAGATTTGTTCTTAGTGATCTTTTCTACTGATTTCTGTCTCTCTGAGAGGTGCTTGTCCCAAGAATTAGACAACAGTTAATGCTCTTTATCATATATATATATATATATATATATATATGTTATATAAGTTATATATAACATATATATGTTATATATACATAAAAGTTATATATATATATATAACTTTTTTTTCAAACTTTAAAACTCTCTTCAAATATCATAGCTATCAAATAATATAACATTCATACAGGCAAAGCAAAATGTTCTAAGAGTTACCCATTGTATTAGGTCATTCACTAACAGGACAGTGAAAAATTTCAATAGCAAATGTTGTTTTCCTTAAAATATTTCCAGACAGAAAACTTCATGTCACTCATCAAAGGAAAACATTCCTTCACTCATGGGCCATGGAGGATCATATAAATATCTTCACATCTGCTTCCAAAGCATGGCCACCACTGACACCCCTGGCAAAATATTTTATCTATCAGGAACTCTCAGAAGAGTTCCTGTTATTTTCAGTGTGAACTTGGTAGACATACTTAGAAAAATATTTGTGTATATGGGGATGCTGTATTTTGAAAACATGTTGCTTTGTCTCAATTTGATCAGCTTCAGCTGATGTTTGGAGAAGTTTCCATACTTCTTTAACACTTACTTTGGTCACTGGAGACTCTTCAAAACCCTCCCTTGTTCATGTCTCATGTTAAAAGATTAAGTGCAAAGGAATGCCTTTCCCAATATTTAATAGCCCTTGCCAAATCAATTATCATGAAATATTTGTTTTGGTTTTGCACCAGGTTGTGATATTTATACAGTAGGAGAGCAGAAGGAGTCTATTTTACTGCAGTTAAGGAATAATGCATTGTATTTGGATAGTAAATATGTGAGCAGCAAAGATCAAGCATTTATATCATGGTTAAATAGTGTATGGATAAATCATTCACCATGGTTCTCATTAGATAGTAAAAATTAACCAGCTTCACAAAGTTTCATCATCTCTTATTTATCAATGAATTATTTACTAAACTAAATAAACTAATATTGTACCTGTAGTTATACTAATCTATCTTTATTCATCTATATTATTAATCCTATACATTGTTACCAGAATCATGTGGTTTTTGTTTATGAGGTTGTTTCTAACAGCTTAATGTCAAATGAGATAAATACAGATAACACTGATTCCAGCAAGTACCTTGTTTTTATAAATACTGAGTAATGCTAGTGTGTAGTCAAAATCATGAGAAAATATTTTCAATGAATTAAAACACAAGAAAAAATAGAAGTTAGCTGGGCTCAGTGGCACACACCTGTAATCCCAGAGGCTTGGGAGGCTGAAGCAGGAGGATTCCAAGTTTAAAGCCAGCCTCAGCAACTTAGGCCTTAAGCAATTTAGAGAGACCTTGTGTCAAAATAAAAAATAAGAAAGGGCTGGGCATGTGGCTTAGTGGAAAAGTGCCCCTAGGTTCAATCCCTGATACCAAGGGAAAAAAAAGAAGTTTATATATATTTAATATCTTTATGTCATATAAAGATATTAAATGATTATTAAAATAATAGATTAAAAATAATACTGTTGTAAGATTTTATTACATCTTTTTTTTTTTTTTTTTTTTTTTGGTACTGGGGATTGAACTCAGGGGTACTTGACCACTGAGCCACATCCCCAGCCCTATTTTGTGTTTTATGTAGAGACAGGGTCTCACTGAGTTGCTTAGCGCCTCGCCGTTGCTGAGGCTGGCTTTGAACTCGCGATTCTCCTGTCTCAGCCTCCCTAAGTGCTGGGATTACAGGC
>CM053407.1:52416303-52426686 GCA_028644305.1 Xerus rutilus
TGGTTTTTTGGGATTGGCTTACTTCACTAAGCATAATGTTCTCCAATTCCATCCATTTGCCTGCAAATGCCATAATTTTATTCTCTTTTATTGCTGAATAATATTCCATTGTGTATATGTACCACAGTTTCTTTATCCATTCATCTATTGAAGGACATCTGGGTTGCTTCCACAGTTTTGCAATTGTGAATTGTGCTGCAATAAACATTGAAGTGGCTGCTTTACTGTAGTGTGCTGTTTTTAAGTCTTTAGGGTATAGGCCAAGGAGTGGGATAGCTGGGTCAAATGGTGGTTCCATTCCGAGTTTTTTAAGCAGTCTCCATACTGCTTTCCAGATTGGTTGCACCAGTTTGCAATCCCACCAGCAATGTTTAAGTGTACCTTTTTCTCCACATCCTTGCCAGCACTTATTGTTGCTGGTATTTTGAATAGCTGCCATTCTGACTGGGGTGAGATGAAATCTGAGGGTAGTTTTGATTTGCATCAGAAATGATATTTGAATTTTAACCTGATATTAACACTGTAGGTAGACTGTTTACTCCTTTTCCCTACCCCTTTTTTTCAATGTAAAGCTACCTTTACATAGTAGAAGAAACAGCAGTCTGAACAGATTTCCCTGTTTAGAAATTTGTGCTTTGTCTCCTGCCCCTATGCCCACTTGCTCTTGAGGCTGTTGTGTGAAATGCTAGCTAGATGCTGCCTCTTAATCTTGGACTTCTAGCCTCCAGAACCATGAGCCATGGTTTAAATTTTAAACCATTCTAGATAGATTAAAACTTGAATTTTATCTAGAAATATTTTTACATCCATTTAGATTATAAAGGTAGCTGGTAAATTTATATTGATTTTGTTCTACCAAATCATATTCTCTTTGTATTTTAGCTGCTATAGAATGAGTTACATTTTCATTGAATGAATATGAAACACAGAAAGTGAGAATCCAGCTAGGCATAGTGGCACATGCCTGTAATCCCAGTGACTCTGGAGGCTAAGGCAAGATTTCAAGATCAATGTCAGCCTCAACAACTTAGTGGGGCCCTAAGCAACTTAGTGAGACTCTGTCTTCAAATAAAGATTATAAAGGGCTGAAAGGGCTGGGGATGTGGTTCAGTGGTAGAGTTTCTCTGGATTCAATCCCTAGTCCAAAAAAAAAAAATGAGAGTCCAATTTAATTTTATGCAATATAATGATTCAATGCAATACTCATCAAAATACCAATGAAAGTCTTCACAGAACTAGAAAAAACATCCTAAAATTAATTTGAAAGAACGTAGAACCCCAAATAGCCGAAGCAATTCTAAGCCAGAAAAACATTGCTAGAGGTATCACAATACCTGACTTCAAATTATACTACAGAACTATAGTATAAAAATATTGTACTGGCATGAAAGCAGACACATAGACAAATGGTGCAAAATAGAAGAAACAGAGAACCCCACATAGATACAGTTATCTAATTCCTGACAAAGGTGCCAAAAACATACCCTGGAGAAAAGACAATCTTTTTAAACAAATTATCCTCCAAAATTTGATTACATATATGTAGAATGATGAGACTAGTTCCTTATCTCTCATGCTGCACAGAAATAAACTCAAAATGGATCAAAGATTTAAGGATTAAACCAGAAACTATGCAGCTCCTTGAAGAAAACATAGGGTCAATACTTCAGCATATAGGCACAGGGAACAACTTTCTCAATAGGACCCTTAAAACTCAGGAAATAATGTCAGGACTTCATAAATGGGATGGTATCAAATTAAAAATTTTCTGGAGAGCAAAGGAAACAAGAATGTGAAGAGAGAAACTACCGAATGAGAAAAAATCTTTCCTAGCTACTCTCCTGACAGAAGATTAATATCCAGAATATATATAGAACTTAAAAAACAACACCAAAACAACAAAAACAATAACAGCAAAAGAAGAAATATAAACGGCCAAAAAATACATGAAAAAGTGTTCCAACATTATTAGCAATTGGGGAATTTTAAATCAAAACTGCATGAAGATTTCATCTCATTCCATCTCACTTGATGGCAAACATCAAGAATACCAACAATAATGAATGCTGGAGCAGATATGGAAGAAAAGGAACACTTTTCTGCTCTCAGTGGGATTGTAAATGAGTACAACCACTACAGAAATCAGTATAAATTTCCTCGAAAGAGTAGGCATGAAACTACCAACTATACCACTCCTCAGTATTAATTCCTAAAGAAATAAAGTCATCATATTGTAGCGATACATGGATCCTCATTTTTACAGCAGCACAATTTATGATAGCTGGACTATGACCCAGCCTATGGGTCTGTTATTGGATGACTGGATAAAGAAAATGTTGTATACATACACAATGGAATTTTTTTCACCATAAAGAAGAATGAAATTATATCATTGGCAGGAAAATGAATGGAACTTAAGAATATTATGTTAACCTTTTTAGTCAAACTCAGAAAATTAATAGGATAGGACAGTATATTTTCTCTCATATAGATGCTTAAGAAAAAAAAAGAAAAGGAAACTGGTGGTGGCAGGGGGGTGGGCTCTCATGAAAACTGAAGGGAGATCATTGGAGTGGATGAAAGGGACCAGAGAGAGGGAGGGGAGAAGGGAAAGAAATACTAGGAAATAATAGTAGTCAAATTATATTGTTATATAGAGTGTGCATACATACATGAAAGGAATTCCATCAATATGTGCAGCTATAATGCACCAATAATAAAATGGAAAAAAATAAATCAAGAAGAGCAATTTTTAAAAATAATTTTATGATTTTTTTTACTTAATTGAAGAGGGTTACATGATCTTCATGAAAAATGGTGAGCATTGCAATAAGACAAAAGGAAAAAAAAGCAGGAAATAGGTCTTCCTAGGAACGACTGATTTGTTATTTAATACCAACAAGCTGATTTAAGAGAAAAAAAAATTTTATTTTTATTTTATTTTATTAGAGCATTATAGTTATACATATAAGCTGGGTTCATTTTGACAAAATTGCGCATTTGATTCACTCCATTTCAGTCCCAGTTCCCTTTCCTTGAGGGGAGGGAAAGGGAAGGAGAGAAAAATTTTATATATTTACTTCTAAGGTATTTATCATGCAAGAGAAAACTTATGGTTAATTGCAATACTGACTTTGTATGTATTTAAGCGACTTGATTTTAGGGATAACAATACAGTCATTTCAGAAATACTACATATTGGGCATATATAAATTACAATGTTATGTTAAAGTAAAATGCTTTAAAGAACTATTCAAGAATAATTTAGGATTGCAATGAGAAGAAAATTGAAATGGAGATAGTAATAATTTTAAGTTAAATTTCTTGTTCCAGTTATTATAAAAACCTAAGTGAACAAAATGCAAATGCAAATGAACTTTAAGAGGTAGATGGCATCTTGAAATATTTTATATAAATTTATATTTATTTCTACCAATAGCTCACAGTACTATGAATGACACTGATGTCCCTATGGAAACAACTGAATGCATTCAAGGTCAAGGAGAAGGTTATAGGGGAACCATCAATACCATTTGGAATGGAATTCCATGTCAGCGGTGGGATTCCCAGTATCCTCACCAGCATGACATAACTCCTGAAAATTTCAAGTGCAAGTAAGTAAATTAGACAAATGTTATAAATTTTAGCAGACCCTGGGGGGAAATGAGGGAGAATAATTACTTTTTACTGATTTTCTGTGTCAGCAATCCTCTCCGGTAGTGTACCCAGGTATAACCAGTAGTCAAGTGGGAGATTAATCCACTATTTAGAGTATTTCATTTCTTCAGTCTGAAACTTGAACTTCACATAATCATTTTAAAAAGTTTTCTAGGTAATTCTGATTCAGAGAGTTGAAGGACTATGCTTAGGCACATATCTCTAGGTTGTTTCAGATCACAGTTTTACTCTTGAAGGTCTATTTAATAAACCAATTAGTGATAATGATAACCATGCATGTTTCAAATGAGTGCCTCCTTAAATTTTTATATTAGCTTAGGAGAGGGGATTACATATGTTTTTCTCTTACAAGAGAGGCACACCTTGATTTCAGTCAACACTTCAAACGATAAGCTTATAGTATAAAGATCTGTGAAAAATATTTATAATAGCTTAAATGAAGGTTTTCAGTTGTTTCTGGATTTGTGAAAAGTGAAGTGAAACAATAGTTTAGATGAAGTAAGAAAGAAACTGGCCCGGATATCAGTTATGTAGATGTTAAGTGCATTCTCCTTGGTGCTTTGGGTTTCCCCACATGGTTTTTGTTGGACAGACACAGCCACATGCCATCTGTTTTTAAATTGTCTACTTTGTTATGAGGAACGTAAAATGATTGCTTTTGGAATTTAAAACACGCATGTCACTCATAGTGGCTTTGCTGAAATAGCACCTATAAATAACATATATTAACTTCATGTAATTGACTTTTAATAAGATAGCCAAACATTGCAGGATGAAGACTTCGAGAACTAATGGCTCATCTACTGGAGAGAAGAGATATTTATATGTGTATTTTGTGTGTGTGTGTGTATGTGTGTTAGCTAAATCAATAATTTGTTTTGATAGCAAATATCCATGTGCTGCAATTTTTGCATTATTTTATAATAACAAAATTTATAGTTGTCATTCTGGTTTTATTTTCCTCATTTCCTTCAGAAAAATTCATTTTCTATTTCTGACCCATGTGTTTCACTCCTCAGAAATAAATATCAAAATAAAGAAAGCAAAGCAAATGATAAAAATCAGCTAAAAGGTACAAAAGGCATGTGTCTGTGCCATTCACACTAGTTAAATTTTAATAACTGGTAAGACCCAAATTAGAAGTTGTGTATGTACAAGTACCCAGTGAATTTTATCTGTAAGAAAAAGAGAATCATCCTAGGAACTGAATTCATAGGCTTTCCAATTAAAACCTAATTATTATAAGTTTAACTGTTACATCTTACTGGAATTTAAACCATTCTTTATTAATTTAGGTATTTGTCTTAAAGAACTAAACATAAACACCAAAAAACAAAGATATGAGATGTATTATTCTACTATTAAAATGCAACTCAATATTTTGCTCAGAATACTTTTTTACTGTCTGTGATCAGTCATAAAGGGAAGTGCTGGTCAGGTGTCTCCAGTTCTATTAAACACTATCTCCCCTAATACTAAGATTCCATACAAAGGATGATTTTGAAACAATATAACTACAATTATAACCATAGCTGAATAATACTGTCTGTAATGAATCTCATAGTTATGAATTCAATTCAGTTATTGTAAATAATTCTTTCTGTAAATGAAATGAAAAATCTTGGGAAAACTATTTGGACAGTCTTTACTTTCATTTTTGCTTAATCTAAACTAAAAAGTGCTTTTAGATATAGATTCTATAAGTGGTCCCAAACTAAGACTTTTAATGACCTTAGATATTTGCTTATCTTGCCTTAAATTAAAAATATAAAATAATTAAACTGAGTAATTCTTCATATAAAATTACAAATTTGCACAAATTTTTTGTAAAATTTAATGTGTATATTTCATATGGACATAAATTTTAAGAATATGAATACACAATGGTTTAAAGAAAATAAAGCATTTCTTCATCTAATTTTATAAAAGTCTAAAAGTTTGAGTATGGGTTATTGTGTAAACATTTCCTATATAATAGCTTTATTGTCAATTGTTATCTTAGATTCTGTAATAAGGTAGTTTTTGTCAAGACCTACTTTGACAAGATAGCCTACTTACTACTTATTGATTTTCTAAGCAAGTGAAAGCTCCTTTTTTAGAAACTTTTTAAGTTTCTGTTTGTCAATTTACATATTAATTAAATTGTAGTACTTTGAATGAGACCTATGAGATACAAATACTGTGGTTTCTAAAAGGTTTAATATTAATTTAGTTAAGATGATTTTCCAGGAATTGATAAAAAAAAATTCTTGTTTAAAAATAGCATATATCAAGAAAACAAATTTTTTAAAAAAATTCTTGTCTAAAAATATTATATATCAGGAAAACAAATAATAATAAATTCTACATTTTATTTAATATGAACTTTATATTAAGATAGAAAGCCACTAAAATCCTTTTTAATATTGAGAATATTAGCATAAATTTTCTTATAAGGAATTCTATATACTGATACAAGATGCACATTTATTATCCTGACAACTTTCTATATAGTTAGTTTTCTGAACTAAAATTAGGGCTTAATTTTATGGAAATGTTTATAAAGATTTTGGTAATTTATAAATCAAGAAAGAATTACTTTGTAATTAAACTTCATCTATTCAGCAAATTAAAAATATCAAGGAAATATAGAATTCAAAAGAAAACAGTTATCAAGTTTTTTGTGTCTAATATTATACTTTGCACTCCCATTTTAAATAAGAGTAGTTAAAAACTATTAATAACATTTCTTCTGTAGAGAGAGATACATTTTGTTTCTATATTACATATGCTCCATGAAAATGTAATAAGAGGCCAGTGTTTTGAATAGTACCAGTTGAGATTCAGAACCTTGAGGATGAGTAACAGGAATGTCGTGGGGCTGCTCTTCTCTTTCATGAAGCAATAATGTTTGTGTGGAACTCCAGGCCTGTGGAGGACAGGACAACTGACATCTGACAGCACTTATTTCAGTGACTTGGCATTGTCAGTTTTGTATTCTGAATTCAAAATGTCACTACTATCCTAAGTCCATGAACTTAGAATTCTGTTTGTAAACATGCATACATTCTGGGCTTCTAGAAATGTAATAGTGTTCAGTTTATTGATGTAAGAACTTCGACAATTTATATTACCATACTTATTCTTAACAGGGACTTAAGAGAAAATTATTGCCGAAATCCAGATGGGGCTGAGTCACCCTGGTGTTTTACCACTGATCCAAACATCCGAGTTGGCTACTGCTCCCAAATTCCAAAATGTGACGTGTCAAGTGGACAAGGTAATAACTGACAATTTGCAGTGTGGGCATGATTAAATTCAGGGGACATGCCTAAGGGAGAGTACATTTTATAGCAAAAGATTTAGTTTTTTTTTTGCACTGTTCTTGCTGGTTAGCTAAGAGGATCAACAGGTCTGAAGTTGGATTTATTTTATATATTCATTGACTTACTTTTATTTGCTTATTTATTTACTTATTTATGTGAGTGCTGGGCACAATTCTAGACTCCAGAGATATATAAGCAAATAAACTAAATTATCTGACCCCAAAGGACTATTTTTCAACAGACAGAAAACATGCCAAAAAAAGAAAAATAAAAAAAAGATGTGGGGCTGCTTTTGTAAGTTTGTGGTAAATGATAGAGGGATCTTCAGCCTACAGTTAGAAAAAGGAGGTGCTTTTTATATTGTAATGGTCAGGAAGATGTCAGGTATTCAGGTAACCTTTAAGGAGGACCAGAAGGAAGTGAGGAAGCAGCATATGCCATGTGCAAATATATATACAGACCATCTAGGAAAGGAAACCATAGTTGCAAATGGCATGCGATGAGAGTGCTGTAAAAGTTAAAGGAAATAAAATAAGCATATCACTGTGGCTGGCACAGCATGAGCAAGATGGACAGCACCAAGGGATGCAGATGTAAAATTCCATCACTCTTGTAGGACCTGGAAGGATTTGCATTTTTATTCCAAAAGGAAGAGGACTGTATTGGAGTGCTCTAAAAACGTCATGTGATCTGACTTAAGTTTTATCTGAATCACTCTGGGTGTCTTATATAAAATAGCCAGAATTTTTGACAAGGGTTAAAACAAGAGAACCAAAGAATTGGATGTTCCAGTAGATGAGAGAGCAACTTGGTCCTGGGTGTTAGCAGTAGAGATGGTGTATAGTGGCAGGGTTTGGGATAAATGACTGAAAAGTAGGTGTTCTGAAGATAGCTGTTTCAGGGAACAATAGAAAAGTCAGATTGAAATGGATCTAAAAAATAATAGTCTGTTAATGATTACTAATGTTGAGTACTTGACATTTGTTGGTATATAATTAATTGAAAATAAAAATTTTTGAGTGATCATATTCTATGTCACAAAATTAAAAATGATGCTTATGGTCTCAGTCAGTCATAACCATCCCAAAAAACCCAAGCCTAACATATACTCTATTTCATGAATACATCTTCTATCCTTTAACTTATCTTCCAGTGCCATTGTTCTTGAGCAACTCTGAAAATAGAGTTGTAGAGGAAAGAAAGGATGAGTCCCTTTTCAGTCAATTTCACTATTCTTTGGCAGACTTTAAAGGTCATTTAGAAATAACGTGGAAACCAGTAATTAAAGAACATTTGGTACCAGCTGAGGCTTCTGCATCCTTGTCTCTTTTACTTGAACAATTATCGAAAATTTGTGAGTGACTGAAAAAATGAGGATATTTTTATAAGCTTCTGGTGTGTATCACAATGTTTTTATAGACATATATGGCATTTACAAAAGGATCAGGTAATATGATAATTTTGTATTTTGGAGGTTAAGCAGATGTTATTGTTTATCTAATAGATCTATTCAGTAACAGATTAAAATTAGTTTTATGAAATTTAAATAATTTGTCCCAATCTCAAACTGGTGCATCAGGTATTGAATCTGACTCTCCTCATAATGTCTTTTTTATTATTCCATTTTCTATCTTAATTCATGTTTTTAACAATATAGTCTACCTGATTAGTACAAATGTGCTAGATTCTATAGGATATACTCTATGAAGAAAACACAAATCTGTGACTTAGGAAACTGTTAAACAATTCAACAGTCAGCTGTGAAATTTTAGTTGACTACTATGCCATTGTATGGTACACTATCAAGCTACCATATGCATTTGTAGATACACTATCTATCTATTCATCCATCCATCATATATATTTCCTTCCCTTATTATCTCTCTGTATATAGAAATTTATATACAAGCATATACATATATAATAGAATGTTGCTCTTACACTTCTCTAAAGAGCAGGAAATAAAAATTTCACACATATTTTAATGAGTTGGAAACGTTTTTTTCAAATTTTACAATATCTAACAGAATATATACAAATGACTTTCCAATTGTATATTATATAACTATTAAAAGAAAACAAAAGTTGACATTGTAGAATTTTTAAAAATGTTGATAAAACAATACTTGTTAGATTATATAATATACTTAAATCAGTAAAAGAAAAATGTAGCTTTAAATGTTTATATCAATATTATAAAATAATGAAAATAAGTGAATGGAATTTCCAACTGAAAGAGTTGAGGCAAAAGTAAACCAAAAGAAACAAGAAATAGTGATGAAAAAGGAAATATCACCATAGATACTATTAAAATACAGATGATAATCAGAATCTATTTTGAAAATCTGTAATCCAACAAAATAGAGAATCATGATGACATGAACAAATTTCTAGAGACATGACCTACCAGAATTGAACCAGCAAGACATGGAAAATTTAAACAGACCAGTTTCAAGCCATAAAATTGAAGATGTCATCAAAAGCCTACCAAAAAGAGAAGCCCAGGACCAGATAGAGTCTCAGCTAAGTTTTACCGGACATTCAAAGAACTAATACCAATAGTCCTCAAATTATTCCATGAACAGAAAAAGAGGGAACCCTTCCAAACTTGATTTATAAAGCTAGTATTACACTGATACCTAAACCAGACAAAGATACACCAAGTAAAGAGAACTTAAGATCAATATCCTTCATGAACATAGATGCAAAAATTCTTAATAAAATCATGGCAAATCACATACAAAAACATATTTAAAAGATAGTGCACTAAGATAAAGTGGGGTTCATTCCAGGGATGCAAGGTTGGTTCAACATAATCATCAACAGACTTAAAGACAAGAACCACATGATTATCTCAATAGATGCAGAAAAAGCATTTGACAAAATTCAGCATCCATTCATGCTCAAAACACTAGAAAAACTAGGGATAGTGGGAACATACCTCAACATTATGAAAGCATGCTAAACCCAAGTCCCATATCATTCTAATGGAGAAAAATTGAAAGCATTCCGTCTGAAAACTGAAATAAGACAGGGATGCCCTTTTTCACCACTTCTATTCAACATAGTCCTTGAAACCCTAGCCAGAGCAAATAGACAACAGAAAGATTAAAGGGATATGAATAGGAAAAGGAGAGCTCAAACTATCCCTATTTGCCAATGACATGATTCTATATTTAGAAGACACAAAGATCTTCACCAAAAAGTTTCTTGAACCTTAAAAGAATTCAGCAAAGCAGCAGGATATAAAATTAATACTCATAAATGAATCGTGTTCCTATACTAATGATGAATCAGCTGAGAAAGAAATCAGAAAAACTATTCCATTCACAATAGCTTTGTTTTTTTTTTTTTTTTTGTCAGCTTTTTTTTGTTGCTGTGACTAAAAGACCCAACCAGA
>CM053407.1:52426786-52486341 GCA_028644305.1 Xerus rutilus
GGCTTGAGGTGAGGCAGAATATCATGGCAGAAGAAGGTGGCAGAGGGAAGTGGCTCACGTGATGATCAGAAGGAGAGAAAGAGAGAGAGAGAGAGAGAGAGAGAGAGAGAGAGAGAGAGAATGCGCTCACGAGGGCGGGGGGGGGGGGCTGACTTACTCTTTCCATACTCCAGATACAGAAAATACACCCCACAGCCATTCCCCCAAGAAACCACTTCCTTCAGCCACACCCCACCTACTTCCAGTTACCACTCAATTAATCCCATCAGAGATTAATTCACTGATTAGGTTAAGGCTATTATCTAATCATTTCTTTTCCAAACCTTCTTGCATTGTCTCACATGTGAGCTTTTGGAGGACACCTCACATCTAAACTATAACAAGCCTCAAAAAAAAAAAAAATCAGGGACACAATCTAACAAAAAGGTGAAAGACCTCTACAATGAAAACTGCAGAACTCTAAAGAAAGAAATTGAAGAAGTCCTTAGAAAATCGAAAGACCTCCAATGTTCTTGGATACTCAAAGTGGATCCAGAACGTTGGCTTTAGACCAGAGACCCCATACATACTGGGAGAAAAAGTAATCCCAACTCTCCATCATACTGACTCAGGAACAGAATTCCTCAACAATAATCCTAAAGCTCAAGTAGTAAAATCAAGAATCAACAAATGGGATGACATCAAACTAAAAAGCTTTTCTCAGCAAGGGAAACAATTGAGAACATGACGAGAGAGCCTACAGAATGAGAGAAAATCTTTACCACCTGCACCTCAGAGCATTAAGCTCCAGGATATGTAAAGAACTCAAAAAACTTAACAACAAAAAATCACATAACCCAATCAATAAATAGGCAAAGGAAATGAACGTGTACTTCACAGAAGAAATATGAATGATCAATAAATATATGAAAAATGTTCAACATCTCTAGCAATTAGAGAAATGTAAATTAAAACTACACTGAAATTCCATCTCACTACAGTCAGAATGGCAGTTATCAAGAACATAAACAACAATAAATGCTGGGGAGGATGTGGAGAAAAATGTTCACTCATACATTGCTGGTGGGACTGCAAATTGGTGTAACCACTATGGAAAGCACTATGGAGATTCCATAGAAAACTTGGAATGGAACCACCATTTGATGGAATTATCCCACTCTTTGGCTTATACCCAAAGGATTTAAAATCAGCATACTATAGTGATGCAGCCACATCAATGTTTATAGCAGCTCAATTCACAATAGCCAAGCTTTGGAACCAACCTAGGTGCCCTTCAACAGATGAATGGATAAAGAAAAACTGGTATATGTACACAATGGAATATTACTCTGCTATAAAAAGAATGAAATTATGGCATCTGCCAGTAAACTGGAGAATATCATGCTACATGAAATAAGCCAGTCCCTCAAAACCAAAAGTTGAATATTTCTCTGACATGTGGATGCTAACCCATAAAAAGGGAGGGTAGGGAGAGGAAGTATAGAAATTGAATTAGACAAAGGAGAATTAAGGGAAGGGAGGGTGATGGGATTAGGAAAGACAGTTGAATGAATCAGACATAATTTTCCTATGCTCATATATGAATACATGACCAGTGTAACTCCACATCATGTTCAACCACAAGAATGGGATCAAAATTGTAATGAGTTGCATCTCATGTATGTATAATATGTCAAAATATACCCTACTGTCATGTATAGCTAAAAAAACCCCCATAAATCAGGCATTAACAAGGTTTTAAAAAGACAAAGAATAGAATTAACAAATAATTTAAAAGGATGAGTTTTTAAAAATTAACAAAATAGTCAACTACTTGCTAATTAACTCAAGATAGAGAATCAGGTGTAGTGCTGTGTGCCTGTAATCCCAGCATCTTGGGAGGCTTAGGCACGAGTATTGCGAGTTCAAAGCCAGCCTCAACAACTTAGCAAGGCTCTAAGCAACTTAGTAAGATCCTGTCTCAAATAAAATAAAATAAAATAATAAAATAAAATAAAATAGTAGGGCTGGGGATTTAGCTCAGTGGTAAAGTGCCCCTGGGTTCAACCCCTGGTACCAAAAAAGAAAAAGAAAGAGAGAGAGAGAGAGAGAGAGAGAGAGAGAGAGAGAGAGAGAGAGGGAGAGGGAGAGGGAGAGAGAGAGAGGGAGAGAGAGAGAGAAACTAAAATATATAAAATAATAATTATCAAAAGAAAAATAACATCAAAATAAGAAAATTAGAAAGCATACAACTATAAACCTATCTAATTTGCAAATATTAATATAAATTTTTTAAGTGAAATTTAAATGAGCAGTCCAAGTAAAGGAATTAGGAAAATAATATATAATGATTGAATGGAATTCAAGAAAACAAAAGTGATTCCATATTAGAAATGATTAACTCATCTTAGATGTAAGAGAAACAATCATATGATAAATCTCAAATAGGTTCCAAAATTTCTATGATAAAATTATCCTATTTCTCATACAAGTATACAATTAAGTCAGAATTTGTGAGTTTTATAAGATGTACATATGTGTGTATCTGTGTATATGTGCATATACATATATAACCATGAATTATTTATTTATACATAGAGACTTCCTTAAAATATTCATATTTTATCATACACATAAACAGATACACATACCATATATATACTTTCATATCATATATATTATATAATATACATCAGTTATAATATGACCACTTAATGAAGAATTAGAACCGATCTTACCAATATTAGAAAGAAAACAAATACTTCTAATATCTGTTGCTATTTAACATTTTAAATATAATTTGATATTGTTTTTCCCTCTTTTTTTTTTGGTATCAGGGATTGAACTCAAGGGTACTCAACCACTGAGCCACATCCCCAGCCCTATTTTGTGTTTTATGTAGAGACTGAGTCTCACTGAGTTGCTTAGCACCTTGCCATTGCTGAGGTTGGCTTTGAACTCGCGATTCTCCTGTCTTAGCCTCCCAAAGTGCTGAGATTACAAGCGTGAGCCACCGCATTTGGCTCTTGTTTTTCTCTTTAACACTGTGTTGCAGGTATTATTCTAAGCAATTAAACAAGAAGCATACTGATTGGAAAGGATGAAGTAAAATATCTCTATGCAATTATGTTATAGTACTATAACTGGGAATCAGAATTGAAACAGTAAAATTTTCACTAAGGTAGAAGAATTCTGTTAGGAGTTAAAGAAATCAGTAGTTACTCATAAAAATGCATGCATGCACACACACACACATATACACACTCTGCATATCTATATCAAATCAAAGGGAATTGAAATTCGGAAGTGCTTAAAAACTCACGTCTTTCTTTTTTTCTTTTTCTTTTATTTAGGCTTACATGTTAACAGTGTAAATTGATTCATTGTACATAGAGGATAACATATCAATTCTCTAGTTGTAAGTTGTATAGAATCACAACATATATGCAGTCATACATAAAGTTAGGGTTATTATGACCACCATATTCCACCACCCTTGCTGTCCCCATGCCCCCGCCCCCCTTACACCCCTGTAAACAGAGATCCACCATTGTTCCCATGTCCTTCCCCACATTATGGATCAGCATCCACTTATCAATGAGTACATTCAGCATTTGATTTTCTGAGATTGGCTTACTTCACTTAGCATGATATTCTCCAATTCCATCCATTTACCTGCAAATGCCATAATGTTATTCTCTCTTATTGCTGAGTAATATTCCATTGTGTATATATACCACAGTTTCTTTATCCAGTCATTATTATGATAATTGAATGTACTTATTATGTATTTCTTTGTAACCATGTTAATTGATTCCTGGACAAATGATTAAATTAGTCATTTAATTAATTTTAGTAGTATTTGTAGCCTATTATTTATTATAATCTCATAGTGTATTTAAAACCCAATGACAACATGCTACAGTTTACCAATTTTAAACATAGAACATAAACATAGAAATGTTGATTTATATTTGTAGATAACATTTAGTAGGCAAATTACATTTTTTTCACATAAAATTGGGAATATTTAATAGAGTCATTTTAAATATTTTTATATTATTTAAAATCATGGAATGGTGTCATCTTTAAATATAGAAAAACACATTTTCAGAAGAACTTGAGTTTTTTTTTGTTAACAATATGAACATTTCCATCAATGTATTATGGGATGCAAATTGCTCAAGCAAAAAATAAAGAAAGAAAATAAAACATCTTGGGACATGGTAAGAAACACAGGAGTTAGTTCAAAGTGGCTTCCACTGGCCAAATGAACATTTCAAGGACCAAAAATGGATAATGGGAATAGATTATTTATAACATTGAATAAAAAGAGAATCCATGAATCCACATTTATATTACTACTTCTATTATAATAGTCAAATTTATATTAATAATCCCTAAAGGGAAGGGGGAAAGAGAAACTTATTTTCAAAAGAATACCAATCTAATAAATGTAAAGAAATAGAAGTAGAAAAATCATAATTTTACAACCAGCACAGTAACACCTGATTCATGAAAAATTTGTCCAAGTATGCCTTAGCCTTTTTGTGAATATCTGTTTGGTAATAGGATGTTTACTCAATAGCAGAAGCTCCACCAGATATTTTGTTGTTGTTAATGTGAAGAGAAGGTTTTCCTTTACGGTACTAAACCAAAATGATCAAAATGATCACTGCATCCAGGGATGGACCAAACCGGCATCCTGTGTCACACAGGATGTAATGTTCTGAGAAGGACCAGGCACCATCTATATAATCTTCTTATCAAATAAATTAACATGATTTCATTCATACGAAAATGAGCAGAAATATTGAATTGCAGGGCATTTGTAGAATAGGTGTCTTGGGTGATTGAGGATGTCATGTCATGAGAAGCAAAAATCAAAACAAAAGTGATGTGAGTGATATGAACCTCATCTCATTAATCTTGTAACTTTTCTATGGAATGTAATTTTTCAGAAGAAAATTCTGAGAAAAAATATGTCATTCTAGAAATTCTCATTTATTTGGTGTCCTAAAAGATCACTTAATCCATTTTTTGACTTATTATTATTTGTAATATTTGAATTTGCAGAAGCATTCATTTTAAGGAAGTAGAAATTGGGATGAAAATAGGCACATTTTTAATCTAAGCTAGTTCAGTCTTTTTAGTTTGTACAGACTTCAGGTTGCTTTGTCTTAGTTATTATACTGATTTTCATGATTTTATGTGGTGACAGAAATGTCTTTGTTTTATTCCCCATAATATTCATTAGCTTTCCTTTTTTATATTTTATGTCTAGATTGTTATCGTGGCAATGGAAAAAACTACATGGGCAATTTATCCAAAACAAGAACTGGACTCACATGTTCAATGTGGGACAAGAACATGGAAGACTTACATCGGTGTGTAAATTTCTTTCTTTCAGTATACCTCATGCAGTGATAACATAGTGTTCTTTTTTTCTATTCTGTTATCACAGTAAACTAGTAAAAACATTAGATTGATTTTTCTGTACAACTCATTACATTGTCTCTGCATGAAGTAAACTTTTAGATATACAGTTTAATTCTGCACATATTCATTGAGCATTCACTAAATTTTATGCACTATAATTGGTACTATGAGAACACCACAAAAAGGGAATAAAATATTTTGGTTCGAGACTTCAAGGAGGATATGGTCATATTAAAAATTCATTATACAGCCGGGTGCAGTGGCGCACACCTGTAATCCCAGCACTTTGGGAGGCTGAGACAGGAGAATCATGAATTCAAAGCCAGCCTCAGCGAGGGTGAGGTGCTAAGCAACTCGGTGAGACCCTGTCTCTAAATAAAACACACAAAAAAACAGGGCTGGGGATGTGGCTCAATGGTCAAGTACCCCAAGTTCAATCCCTGGTACCAAAAAAAATATCCATTATACAACTTAAAAAGATAGTGTATAATTAAGAGGCATATTTGGTATTTCAAATAGTGCATGTTAAAGGATTATTATGTTATTACACTCAAAAGCAGTTTTTTTAAAAAAAGTGATCATTTTCATATACATATTTTCTTTAAATATCTACTAAAAATTCATTGAAATAAAATTTCTTGCTTTAACATATGAAAGTTTGCAATAGTTACAATAAAGTTTGCAATAGTTACAGGAGTGTGTATGTAATTTTTAAATATTTATATATTTCAGAGAATTACATACTTTTTATAGGCATATTCATAGAGGGTAGGATTCACTTGTGCCTAGAAATAGTGATAGTGTTTATTAAATTGTAAAAGAAGTATGACACATAGTTGAAACCTAAAACAAAATTTTAGTAAACATCCTAGAATATGTGCTCTAGAATAAAAGAAAAAATTAAGTTAGAGTTATTTGATCAAGTACTCACAATACGATTGCCTTATGTGAGTTTTTATGTCATTTGGGCACCATATTCCTCTAAAGAAGAGTTTTTTAAATATCTTTATTTTATTTATTTATTTTTTATGTGGTGCTGAGGATCGAACCCAGTGCCTCACGCATGCGAGGCAAGCACTCTACCACTGAGCCACAATCCCAGCCCCAGAAGACTTTTCTGCATGTGAATAAGAACTCAAGATATCAAAGAACTTGAGTCATTTGATTTAGTTTTACTTTAATTTGAAGAATTTTATTCTCTTCTAGAATGTATTGAGTAGTGGATGATATTATTTTTAGTTAATTTACTTCACAAATAAATATTGACAGTTCTAAAGCATTGCCAGTATCAATATGATGCAACTCACAAATATGTCACATACATAACATGTAAATTTCCTGATAGCCACTTTTAAAGAAGCAAAAGTAGTCAAAAATTAATTTTACCATATTCTGTTTATATATGAATTTCATTTCAATGTTTCCTATATGAAATATTATTAATGAGATCTTTGAGATCCTTTTTCATACTATATGTTCATACTATATGATGTATATTTTACACATATAGCACCTATTTGAGCTAGCATATATCAGTTTCTCCGTGACATATGACTAATAGCTACTATATTGGACACTGTAGCTCTAGGACTTTAAAGATGAGCAGTGTTCTGCCCCCATGATTCTCATGCCTAATAGAGGATACAAACAAACAGGAAGTGTTGGTACCGTATTATAAAAAAAAACGAAAGAGCACATTTTGCGCCATGGAAATGTGAGGAAATGCTGATCCACACTGAAACTGTCAGGAAGCCTTCCTTAGCGAAGGAACTAACTGGGACATACATTATGAGTATGAGTTGGCCTAGGGAAATGTAGTAGGAAGAATGCATCAGGTAGAAAGAATAGCTTGTGCAAAGTCCTAAAAATGATAGCATTTGTTAAAAGGAAATAATGTTGGTAGGGCTGAGAGTATAATTTGGTCAATGTCCACAGAGAAGGAATTCTTCAGCAGAAATGCCACATGGAGAACTAAGTAAGATGAGCTAAGAAGTTTGAACTTTATCCTAAGCATTAAAAGAATTCATTAAGTACATTTAAGCAAAATTAAGATGATTTAAATTAAATGCTGATTTCAACACTGTTATTTTTTATTGGTGCATTATAAGTGTACATAAAAGTGGAATTTATTTTGATATATTTGAACATGCACAGAAGATAATTTGGTTGATTTCTTTCCCTAGTATCTCCTCTTTATGTCCCTTCTCCCCTCCCTGGTCCCTTTCCTCTACTCTACTGGTCTTTATTCTAATTATATGAGATTTTTCCAAACTTTTTCCCCCACTTTTATCTCTGACTTTCACATATGAGAGGAACCTTCAATCTTGATTCTCAGAGTCTAACTTATTTCACTAAGCATTATGTTCTCCAATTCCATTCATTTTTCAGTAAATGACATAATTTTATTCTTTACGACTGAAAAAAAACTACATTGTCCTTTATGAATGAAAATAAAACCACATTTTTTTTACCCATTTATCTGTTGATGGATTCCTAGGCTGGTTCCATGACTGTGCTATTGTAAATTGTACTGCTATAAACATAGGTATGCATGAATCAATCACTACAGCATGCTCACTTTAGTTCTTTTGGATAAATAGTAAGGAATGGTATAGCTGGGTCATATGTTCGTTCCATTCCTAGTATTTTGAGAAATCTCCATGTTCATTTCCATAGTAACTATAGTAATTTGTAGTCCTTTTTCTCTGCATCCTCATCAACATTTATTATTATTTATATCCTTGATTATTGACATTCTGAGGTGAGGTGAAATGTCAGTGTAGTTTTGATTTGCATTCCCTGATAGCTAAAGATTTTGAACATTTTTTCCATATATTTGTTGGACATCTGTAGTTCTTCTTTTGAGCAATATGCAGTTAGTTCACATATTTATTGACTGTGTGATTATTATTTTTCCTTTGTGTTAAGTCTTTTGAGTTCTTTATGTATTCTGGATATAAATCTTCTGTCCAAAGAATAGTTAACAAAGAGTGTCCCCCATTCTATGACCTATCTCTTCATGCTTTTGTTTCCTTTGCTGTGCAGAAGCTTTTTAATTGGATGCCATCCATTTATTAATACTTGGATTTATTTCCTGAGCTTTAGGAATCTTATTGAGGAAGTCAATGGAGTGTTGACCCTTTTTATGCAGGGTGAGAGATAGGAATCTAGTTTCATTCTTTTTCATATGGATATGCACTTTGTTTAAAAGTCTATCTTTTCTCCAATGTATGTTTTTGGCAACTTTGTAAGGATCAAATGATTGTATCTGTATGGATTTGTCTTGTAACTTGTATTCTATTCTTTTGTTCTATGTGTCTGTTTTTATGCCAGTACCATGCTGTTTTTGTTACTATAGCTCTGTAGTATAATTTAAAATTGAGTATTGTGATGCCTCCAACATTGCTCTTTTTGCTTAGAATTGTTTTGGCTATTCTGGTCTTTCATTCTTTCATATGTATTTTTTCTAATTCTGTGAAGCATTTCATTGGTGTTTTATTTGGGACTGTATTGGATCTGTAGACTACTTTTGATAATATAGCCATTTTAACAATATAAATTCTGCCTATTATTTAATTTCTTTCTTCATTGCTCTATACATTTCATTATAGATACGTTTTACCTCCTTGGTTATATTTATTCACAGATATTTTATTTTTATTTTTAAAGCATTTTTAGTAATGGTAATGGCCTGTGGTAGGTGGAATTGTGGACTTTTTCTTTTTGTACCAGGGATTGAACACAGGGGTGCTTAACCTCAAAGTCCCATCCCCAGCCCTTTGCAGTTTTTAATTTGAGATGGGGTCTCACCAAGTTGCTTAGGGCCTTGCTAAATTGCTGAGGTTGGCTTTGAACTTGAAATTCTCCTGCCTCAGCCTCCTAAGCCACTGGGATTATAGGTGTGTGATACAGCATCGAGCTTTTACAAACTTTTGAAAGATAATAGTTTCCGTCTCTTCCCAACTCTTTCCAACATTGCCTTCAGTGATTTCACACTGGAAGCTTGAAATTTTCATGGTGGAAGTATTTATGCCACAGAAATCAACAATGCCTACAAATAAGGTCTCTCCCTTCCCAGTTTACATACATCTCAGAGGAATACTTATTAAATGTTTACCAGCAAGCTGCTAGAAATATGTGATATATTAATTTAGAAACCTTAACAGTAATAACTCTTAAATCACTGAGTTTAAGATTAACTTTTGAAACAGTTAAAAGTTCTTTGAAAACAGTTTGTAGAAAATTGGTGAATGATCAAATTTCATAGTAACATTTTGTTTTAAGAATAAATTATGCAAGGAGGAGGTAGAACATGGTGATTTTGAGTATTGACTCTAGAAAGAGTCATAAGTTCCAACCCCACCTTTATTATTTACTAGCCATGTGACCTTAGACTAATCACTTGTCCTCTCTGCTTGTCAATTTCCTCAGATGAAATAGATACAGTATAGTCTTAAATCTTGTTTTACAAGATTGGTCTAAGTTTATATCTGTAACTTACAGAATAATCTGGCACACAATAAGGCCTATATGTATTTGCTGCTGCTATTGGCCAAAACATGAAACTGGTTCTGGAAAGATAGTCCAAGTTTCCAAATTCAAGCTCTTTCCAATTTAATTTCAAATTCCATATTAATTGTATTCAAGAATGGTAGTAATTAATAACACAAAACAAATTCAGCTATAGTTTTCATGACATGGTCAGAGATGGACATGTAGAATTTGACTTCATTAGTGCTACTTAAATGAAGGTAAAATATACACTTACATGGACATAGTCTTAGAAAATAACAGAATTTTTACTTTTCTTTTGTAATGAATTTTCACACATAAATTGCAAAGGATGAAATGTGAGTTGTCTATCAGAAAATCATATTTTGTAACCATATGGCCAGTAAAATTTTAGAATTTAATCATTTTATTAGCACTTTACTAATTTTTAGTATATTTTCCTGTTCTTTGCGTTGTGATATTGTTAATAGTAATTCATGTACATCTGAAACATGAAAAACTTTTAGAATTGATTGTACTTCCTAGTTATTTGATAATTTTGATCTTTGAATCTGTTTGCTTTTAGAAGATGTTCTTCTATTTCTATGCATAGAAGTATTGTTGCTTTGCCACTATGATTATTAAATAGAAGCGAAATCAGAAAACCCCTCTTCATTTTATATAGACTAACTAGGGAGCACTATGCCATATTCTCAAGTTAAAAAATGTGCTTCCAAACTCTAAGAACAGCAACAAAGAAGATCTCCAACAAAACAACTAAAATTCACACCAAGTAGAAGCTTGTCTTTTATGAACACTCAGTGATGTATTAGGATTATGTATTCTTGTAACATTTTGTTTTTCTTGGATGGAATAAACCTCTTCTGATGTTTAGTTTTTTGTTTACCCAGTCACATCTTCTGGGAGCCAGATGCTAGTAAGTTGAATAAGAATTACTGCAGGAATCCTGATGATGATGCCCATGGACCCTGGTGTTACACGGGGAATCCTCTCATCCCTTGGGATTATTGCCCTATTTCCCGTTGTAAGTACATTCAGTGTTCTTTTCTCAGTTGAAATAGTTTAAATGTACTGCATATCCATTAATATGATTTCCTAATCAGAGATGTAAATAATATAGGACTCAGGAACTGATTACAATATAATCAGAGAGCAACAGAGCAGCACACAGACACACCACACAGATGTTCTCTCTCTCTCTCTCTATCTCAAACACACACACACACACACACACACACACATACACACATACTACTTCTAGACAAGAAGGAATTTGCTAAAATTTGAAAGTTTTTCTATCCTGAGAAAATTCCCAGTTGGAATCCAGAGCAGTAAATAGTTCTGGTTCTAATATAACTAGTCTAGAAAGACTCATCCAGCCAGGAATCTGAGTACTACCAGTTCAGTCTCTGAATATAGCAGAGCTCTCAGCAAAGACACTAGCTCACTAAAGGCCCATAAACAAACCTGAGGTACTACTTCCATCTTTTTATTAGTTCTTTAACCCAAGATTGAAAATTCACTTCTCTGAGTCCAATATGATTTTGTTAAAAGGGTATTAATGCATTAAAGTAAAAGATAGATGTAAAATATTTAATACATGTTTGATCTACTTCATATAAAATTTGAAGTCATATATTTCACACAGAGTTCTACATAACATTAAGAAAAAGATGTGAGAAACTGAGAAAATAATGAAGAAAATGAATCTTTAAGAGTAAATATAGTTAATGAACAAATGAAAAGATTAAAACTAGTAAAGAAAAAAATTAAAAATCACGAGAAATAATTTCTAATTATCAGATTGACAATAAAATGATTGTTACTATTAGTGAAAGCTTGGGTAGTCAAGATCTCTCAATACTATGCTACTTTGAGAGCATTGAAAATCCTGTCTGGAAATCAGTTTGGAAGGTTGTATCAAAAGTAATAATATGGATGTGAACCAAGAATTTTCTACTTTTGCACTATTAACATTTGGGTTTGGATAATTCTTTATCCTCAGAGTCTCTCTTGTGTACCATATGAAGTTTGGTAGTGACCTAGCCTTTGCCCATTAGGTGTCAGTAGCAACATCTTCCCCTCCCCCCCGCCCCACCATTCATCATAACAATATCTCCAGACATTGCCAATGTTCCCTTCCCTCCAGGGTGCAGGCAAAATACCTGCATCGAACTGCACGATTTTATTAACATGTATTCTTCATAATTACACGGAACACCTTACATGTTGCAAATAAATGGTATTTCCTGTTATATTTAATTTCACCCGCTATAATCAGAATCTTTCAGATTAATGAATGTTTTCCTAATGTTCTGCCTCCATTCCCATGTTAGGGTGTGCATAGATCCTCAAAATATTCTTCTGGGGAAGATGTCTTCCAAGTTCTAACACTAAAACAGACAAACAAAAAGTCTACTTTCTTGAGAATACCATATAAGAAAGAAATTTTGTATGATTAAAGGATTATGTTTTTCTTCTTGTGGTCGAGGGCTCAAATACAGGGCCTCAGCATGTTAGGTACTCTACTGTTGAGCAAGATCCCAGCTCAGCTAAATGCTAGTTTTACCTCACTGTATCTTTTTGTGATGTCTCCATAACTAGGAATAATGGAGACTCATAGAATACAGAGTGATTGAGGAAGAATTTAAAAAATGATCTGCCTTCTAAAACAGGTTATGTTGCTTTCCTAACTGAATTTCTAATTATAAAAATCACAGCACATGTCTGTTGTTGGGTGTAAAACGCTCTGGTAGGATTTCAGAGCCCTGTGACTGGTTTGTAAACTTAACTAAGGGAGATAGCATTCTAATAATTTTGAAGGTTCTCAAAACTTTTTTAACCAGCATTTTTAGACTAAAAGGCACTAATGTGCTGTTGAAATACTTCAGGGTGTTATATTTGATTTAATGTTATTGCTGATAACTCATTTTTTTCCAAAGTATACTGAACATTAATTTCAATAAATATTTTTGCACTGTCATTTTTTCAACTAATATTTATAGCTAGGATTTATTTACATTTTCTCTCTGGTGAAAGGCTAATGAAATTTATCTTCAGAAGATTTGAGTTCTTATTATTTATTTAACCTCAGAGACTGCATTAATCATTTTCACACTGCATTTCTCTCACAAAACGTAAAAGTTTTCATTCATTTTCTTCAAAAATACTTACAAAATTATGTTTAACATATATTTTTAAGCTTATCCAATATGAAAAAATAAAATGTAGAAATGCTTATGTTTGTTTACACACACACATACACACACACACTTTAGAATATCTTAGCAAAATCTAAGCATTCATGACAGAGAATGTAGTGGTTAAGAGTGTCAATTCAGATTACCTGAGTTAGATTCCCAGTTCTATCTTGGGCAAATTACTTAACCTAGTTATGACACATTCTGTATTTGTAAAAATATGCAATAAAAGCGCCTATCTTATTGGGCTCTTGCAAATAACATCTATTGCATATTAAGCACTTAAAAACTTAATTTCTCTGTTTTCATTTATTAATTTTTTCATAATTTTAAATTAACTACTATTGTGTACAAAGTCCTATAAAATATGTTATGCATACAAAAAATACACGGTTTCTCAATCTCAATGCTTTATAACAGAGAGGACATTTATATAAATAATTGCAAAACAATATAATCATGTAGTAAATATATGCTAATATATAAAATAAAAATAAACTTTATTTTCTGCCCGGAGAAATATATAATGTTCATGAAGTTTTGAGAGCTGAAACTTTGAGAATATACTGAAAGAAAGCTTTGTGTTTTCTGTAAGTGTGCAAATTTATTTCTGAGGCATAAAGATGCACACACACACACACACACACACACATCTGCTCTTGCAAAGGTAAAACTCTTATCATAGATATGTTTTCTTTTATCAAATTTAGTTGAACTGATAAAGATAAGATTTATATATGTGATTATATATTTTTCTAACACAAGTAATATGGTAGAGTGAATGGGGAAAGTAAATAAAGAGGAGTAAGGATAGTATTTGAAAGTGAAATGAAAAAGGCCTGCAAATCAGTGTCACAAAGTTTTGCTACAAGTGTAAGCCAGAAGAACCTGTGGTGTTTCTTAAAAACTCAGAAGAATAGAATCTCCAGAAATCTGGTTTTAAATGGTATTTCCATTTATTCTGAAGTGTGATAAATATTGTATCATTAATAGTTGTATTTGTAGTAGTTTTATTATTTATTTTTATTATTATAAAACTATTGATTGTTAAACAACAAATTTGTAATATCTACAAAAGTTTAAATATTTTAGAAAGATACAATAATGAACTGATCACTTTACTGATATATTAATCTGAATCCTTAAAAATAGAAGTCTTCATAGGCGATGAAGGATAGAATGAATAGTTTAATCTTTCTCATTACAACATAAAGAATAAATATCTAGTTATTAAAAAATTTCAACTAATTGACTTGAGTAAAAAAGCCAACATCCCTGATGCTCTAATATACTCTACCTCAATCCTACTTTATACTGTGACCTGAAATCCTGATCTCAGATGACTCTGCAACAACCTTCCCCCAAAATAAGGTAAAGGAAAGAAAAGTAATGTAATTTATGTTTACCTTTACCTTTTTTCATTTAAAATGCTTAGATCTGGAAAATGAACATAACTAAAAACTGTTTAACATGAAATAATTCTGTTGCATATCCTAATAAATAAAAATAAATTTTCATCTCTTCCAAAGGAATTCATGTTCCATTACTGTTTTGTTGCAGTTTATTTGAGTTCAGGGTATTTACATCAATTAACAACCAGCTGGTTGTAGATGGTGCCTGACTGAACTCTGTGCCATCAATTCTGAACAGTAGACATTAAGATTTAGGAAATGTCTTGTGTTTCATTCATTATGCACAAGTATTTCCAAAATCCTAGCATCTTTTAAGCTTTTCTTTTTGCAGCAATTAAACCCAAGTAGAGAGATAATGAAGAAGTAAATTATGAGGATTTAGGTAGAATTAATAATGTTTAGTTTCTTGTGTTTTTATTTTTTTCCCATAGTTTTTAAAAACTAACATCTGGAAAAAACAATCTTTGGAATATGTTAACAACAAAACATTTTGTTATTCCTCTTTCCAAGAGTGACATTGATTTCTGTCTTTTAGAATTTTTTGCAGAGACTTCTGAAACATGTATAGTTTCAATTACTCTCCACCTCAACTTTTTTTTTCTGAAAGCAGTTGGCAGGAAAATAAATTAAATAGCTTAAATTTACAGTAAAAATAAAATGTCCTATCTATCTGAAAGGACCGAGAACAGTAATGAACAGTAATCTTATTAATGGAAAGCCCACTGGGTACCATATTGAGCATAAGCAGCTCCTTGAAGTTAGCAATATAATTTAATCTGCCAAGGGTCATCCAACTACACACCTGATAGTCTCCACAATCATAACATAAGACTTTTCTCATGTTAAATAGTATCAATAGTCTCATACACACAAAATTGTCCAGTAAATGTTACAAAATTGCTCAATAAAATGATATTACATTTCATCTTTTAATAACATGCCATGGATTTTGATAAATTCTCCAGTTCATCAAAAACTTAGATTTTAATATATAGCTTTGGTTTACTTAGAGAAATATGTATGAATTATGTATGTTTCTAAATATTTATATTTACAGGTGAAGGAGATACCACACCTACCATAGTCAATTTAGACCGTAAGTGTTCTTTTAAAATGTAAAGTATATATCTGAGTCTCTGTGTGTAACAAATGATGTCATTATTTTCTTTATAGAAAAATATCTTATCACTGTAACAACTTCCATCATAAAAATAAGTCAATCTGTTTGTTTTATTTTTAAATATGTGTTTTCCTAAATGTGGGTGGAAGATAGTCAAAGGCAACTGCATTCTAAATATGAAATTCAACTTGGTCAGAAAATTTCCAATATATTCCATATGACTCTGAAAAGAGGACTCATATCTACTTTTAATTTGGGGCACAGTGTGTCCAATGGATCACTTTTATAAACCTCACCCTCCAAATGAAGTTAGGGTGCTGAAGTCAGAAAGAATTAGGGACTGGAAAGTTATTCAGTGCCTCTGTTCTGCTCTCTTTAAAGTTTTTTGCAGGTCTTACAGTCTGTTAGGTAAAAGGGGACACTAAGAAGTTCAGTTAATTCTCAAAATGAGAATTTGTGGAAACTGCTTGCCTCTGATTTCACATATTTTTTGAGTTGAAAGAAGTTATTCAAGTGTTTTATTTTAAAAGACCACCTACTGTGCCCCAGGAAAGGAAGCCAATGGAAATCTTTTCTAGACAATGGACAGAGTACAAAGGATAAGGCAAGGAACGTAGAGGAGAGTTAGACAGAAGTGTACTCCAAAGAATTCTGAATTACGTCATTTGGACATAATGATTTGTATATAAGAAATATAAGAATGCCATTTAGATATAATTTCAATAAATATAATGTTGGTAACATGTTTCAAAATAGTTCTATGTTCTTAGTACCGATTTGTAATAACCAAATATGGTTTTGTTTTGTTTTCAATTGGGCTATTGATTGCTACTGACATTTAGAAATAACCACTGCAAATATTATTTTTTCATTTCATGTTAAGGTTGGTGAGGGGAATACGTTTGTGTTGGACTTGAATAATTGTTCTTAGTGCATGGCCAGCACAGCCACTGTCACTATGATGACAGTCCTGTCTGCCTTGAGTGGATTAGTTTTTCTAAGTCACTCAACAAAAAAAGATGAGCTTGATTCTGCACTTTGTCTTATAATATTCTTTTTAGAAAATGTTCTGATAAAATTGCAGTAGGGATATTTGTCTAGTTATCATTGCACTTAAGAAAATTAAATAGGCACTGATTATTTGAAAATATTATCTTAAAATGTTACATTTGCTCCTGTTTTCAGATCCTGTAATATCTTGTGCCAAAACAAAACAATTGCGAGTTGTAAATGGGATTCCAACGCGAACAAATGTAGGATGGATGGTCAGTTTAAAATATAGGTAATTATTAATAGACACAAATCATATATATTCAATCTATTTGCAAAGCCAGATTCCCAGCAGTATGGGCACATGTGGTCATGAAAATAGTACCCTACACAGGGCACTCATCCAGGAAGGTCAATGAGTGGTTTGATCATATTCTTGCCAAACTTGTAAGCACTGGATCTTGCAATTCTATTTATTTATTTATGAATTTAATTATTTAAAAACAGATAGCTTTCTTAAATTTGTTCATAAAATTTCCATATGTGCAGCATTGTCCCTGATTCCAAGTGACAGTTTAGTTTTGATTAAATACAAGACAGCCACAAGAACTTCTTATGCCTTAATATCACCATAGTGATTATAATACATATGTTATTAATTTTCCAGTCTTGGATATTAGAACTTTATTTCCTAATATGTCTAAAAATCAGAAATTTTTGGTTTTTTTCACCTTGTTATTGAAGTAAAAAGTGATAGTTTTAAAACTTGAGATTATTTTATTATGAGAAAGACTAAAACTGTTTTAAATAGTTGAATAGTCTTGATTTTATAATAATTGTGGCTGAAAAATTTTAAATATTCTCAGTTCTGTGTTCTTAAGAATCAATGTTATGTTCTATATAGAATCATTTTGCAAGTTATATTGTAATAGAAAGTTAAGCTTAGTAATTATGTCAAAGAATTAAATGTTGAAAATATGAATTAACTTAAAATCTCATCTTACAGCTTTCTGTGTCCTATATACATTAGTCTCTGTGGTTCTTAGAATGCTAAGATATCTGTTTCCATCAGAACATCAGAACTTCATCATGCAACTCACTCAAAATGCATCTGAATGCCAGCTACACTTTTTCTCTGTGTTTGAGACCTGCCATGTTTCTCCCACCAAGCCTCCATGCTTGAAGTCTTATGAAAAAATCAAATTTTGGCAAGCATAGGGTTTACATCCAGTGACTTTAAGTCACCACAGCATTATAGCTAAAGACTTTTTTCAGTATATCCTCTCAAGGACTAACTCATCAGATTTAATGTTGATGGTAGTGATTATGATGTAGCTGTCCTAGGCTTGTAGTACTGAAATAGAATTATGAAGCTAACTAGAATAGGAAAGTGATTGGGCATTATTAAGATTTTATAAACATCAAAATCTTTGAAGTGTTTAATTTTCTCTACTATAGAAAAATGTTCTTTATTATAAATTTTTAATTAAATTAATATAAATCTAATTTTCTTTATCATAAAAAATATTCTAAGATTCCAAATATCTTAATTAAATTAGTGATTCTTTGTTAACTCATAACCTCCATGGAGAAAAAAATACATATAATTTGAATTATGTTTATCAGTTGGAGAATATATAAGGATACTCTTCTAGTAATACTTCTCTTAGGGGCTGCAAGTGAAACTGTGTTAATTCAGAGTAACATAAACTTTTAGAATTTTTTTCCTTTAAGTCCAAGTTCTTAGTAACAACAGCTGTTTAGTTATTCTTCCAAAACATATACTGAGAGAAATAGAAATTCAAACTCAATATATACTCTTATCCTCCTGTGTGGTAAACACCATAAATTACTTGGTCTTAGTCTGGGAATCTTCTAGTATTATTCTCTGAAGCACTGAACATCTGTACTCTTTCGAAATGTGAATTGTGAAAAGTTGTACTTTCCCATATTTCTGCCAAAAAAAAATTAAAGATTTTGGATATCAGCAAATAAATATACTACTCATGCTTATTCTTTACAAACATTTTGCAGTTTCCTAGATGATTTGTTTTGCAAAACAAATTTTCTCTTACAAATTAAAAATTATATTGATGGTGTTATACTGAATAATTTATTCAAATCCTGTAATATTTTAACCTATCAAAACTAAATAATGGTAGGGAAAGAAGTAGAGTAAAAATGACAAATGTAACTACCACTGGATTTTTTTTCAGGGTTCTAGGAAAACCTCCATTTTGCATTTTTCATAATCAAATTCTGAATTTAAAACAGGTTCACATTTTTTCATTCTAATCATTCTACATGCAGCACACAATTTCTCTCACAAGGATAGATAAATATAAACATAGATGTATGCGTTCGTTCTTTAAACCATAAAATTGATTTAATGATATTGTAATTACATTATGAAAATGAGATTGTTGATGCTGCAATCTACAAATATCATCCTTTAGATAAAAGAACTGCTACTCATTTTATTCCAGTTGGGTTAACATCTATTCTTTCCTACTCATTTCATTTATTTTTAACAAATGAAGCAACAGGTTTTACATTAACTGGCAGACATTCTGCACAGACATTACTTATTTCTCTTTCCTCTTTCTCACAGAAATAAACATATCTGCGGAGGTTCATTGATAAAGGAAAGTTGGGTTCTTACCGCAAGACAATGTTTCCCTGCTAGGTAAAGTGTATTTTACATCAGTATATGTTCTGAGAATTTAAAAATATATATGCTTTTTGCTTATCCTTTAAGTATAAAGTGTGTTTTTATTTTACAGAGATGCTACAATATGGGGTGAACATATTCATTCTTTTTTAATTGAGCACACAAAACTTTGACTTCACTGATATTTTTGTATGCAATGCTACCTTCAGTTTACATCTTTTCATGATTAACGTTACTCTCACTTGGGAAAATATTTACTTGAATTACATAAATCAGTAATATCCCAACCTCCCAAATGCACTTGAAATTTCTAGATAGAAGTTCTTTTTCTGAATTATCAACAAACCTTTCTCAGTTCTCACTTCCTTTCATATATACAGCCAGACTCAGAATCATCTTGGGAATAATTTCAATGAAAATCAGCCTAAAGAAAAGATAAGGAATAAAATAATTTTAAAAAGAGAGATAAGGAGACAGCATTTGTAAGCTTTCCCAATTCATATCAAAGTCACTTTGATTTTGTTTGTTTAAAACTTCAACCCTTATAAATAAACCAAATGCATATACAGCTCAGATAAAGTAAAATTTGCAGTAAAATTATAATTCATGTAAAGACTTTATCTGAGAATTTTCCACAAGTGACTTACTCTCTACTAAGTATATAAAAATATTTTTTAAAAACCATTTAGAATTTCAGCAATTTAATAAGAGTTCTATTTACACATGCTTGCAATATTCAGAATCTTCCATAATAAATGTCATTATTATACTCTCAATCACATTTTAAATTTAAGTTGTTTATCTGCCCTTATAATCAATCAATCAATCTATGTGTGTGTATATATATATACACATATATATAAACAAACACTATTTATGTTATTTATATAATATTACACAATTTGGAATTATATTTTATATGAATTATATTTTATATTTTTATTTAGAAATAAAGACTTGAAGGATTATGAAGCTTGGCTTGGAGTTCATGATGTCCATGGAAGAGGGGATGAGAAACGCAAACAGGTTCTAAATGTTTCCCAGCTGGTATATGGACCTGAAGGATCAGATCTGGTTTTATTGAAGCTTGCTAGGTTAGTTCCTTTGAAAGAGTTTGTATTTTTAATTGAGACTAGAATTGTTGAAACATTTTTCTACAGCTGTGTGGCTATTCTTTCTCTCTTATGTAGATTTATTTTTTCCCATGTGTCGTGTATCATATATATGTAGATATGTGTGTGCGTATGTGTGTGATTACTTGCAGAATTTTCAAACATGAATATATAAAGTTGGCTCACAGTCTGGTCAGTCCGCTTTACAAGTGAAGCTTAGTGAGCACTGATTTGATAATTTTAAAATGAAAAATAATAATTTTTTTTAAAAAGGCAGTAACCATTTATTCTTAAATATTAGCAAGAAAATGACTCTTTACTACCTACTCCAAATTTTTCTTTATAGGTCAGACATTCTTTTTTCTGTTTTTAAATATTTCATTCCCCAAACCTCAGCCTAAATATTACATTATATATGAAAACTACATTTTAAATGCTAGTGTGTTGAATCCAGTTGGTAGTACTTACTATATTTTCTTTTTCAGGCCTGCAGTCTTGGATAATTTTGTTAGTACGATTGATTTACCTAATTATGGATGCACAATTCCTGAAAAGACCACTTGCAGTGTCTATGGCTGGGGCTACACTGGATGTAAGCTACTTTTTAAAAGATGAGGCAATATCATATTTATTTTATATATAAAATTTTATATTTACTTATTTTTCTCATCTTTATCCTGTGCTCATTACCTGTATATTTTTTGCACTATTCCAGTGATCAACTCTGATGGTCTATTACGGGTAGCACATCTCTATATTATGGGAAATGAGAAATGCAGTCAGCATCACCAAGGGAAGGTGACTCTGAATGAGTCTGAAATATGTGCTGGGGCTGAAAAGATTGGATCAGGACCATGTGAGGTAAAATGGAAGTTTTTAAATAGAGAATCAATGATTGATAGCATAGTTTCTAACAGGTTTTATGTTTATTTTTCGTAAAGCAAAATAATTGTGTACCAACCTATTTTAGGAGAAAGAAACTGCAAAAGATAATCATGTATTATTTTTACACATTTCTGTTAATTAAACAGTAAGACAACCCATGCTTAGTTCACAGCAAATTAACGACATTTGCCTCTCAAAAGGATAATAAATGAATAGAATCAGAAGTCGAAGGGAAAACTGTAGAGAGTAGAAGTATCCAAATCAGTTTGATACAATGGCTTACATTTTTGTCATATTTTTCTCAATTTAGCTGATCCTCCCAAATTCTCCCTAAATGAACCCCATTAATATTAAGAGATACACTTCTGGTTTTAAACTTTTAAATATATTTTTGGATAGACCATGTGTGGAGTGTGCGTGTGTGTGTGTGTGTGTAAACAAATTCTTTTTAAAAAACCTAAAGGTCAAAGTTTGTGAGTTTAAGAGCTTGGACATTTTCATTTGTTAGGCAACTGTTCTTTTAACTTGGCAGGGTTCCTATCCCAATTTTACATAGACAAGCTGTTAAACTGTTATTTTAGATGTAGTTTGAATGTGAGAGGCATGTTCTTCAACCACAGAGCTAGGGCACTGTGGAATAATCTGTGCACTAGAGCATGAAATGGGTTCAATGGTAGTGAAATGCGGGTGGGTATATAAGAAAATATACAACCTTGGTATGGAACATAAAAATGTATTGAAATTCATGTATTGTATGCCATGCTCTAAGATGTTATTCCTAAAAAGAAAATGTTTACTAAGTTAAAGAGATTTTTAGAACTGCTTTGAAGTGGTATGGTTAGAAACAGATTATGGGCTTATAAACAATTTCAAAGTTGGTATCTTTCCAGGAAATGAGCATTACTGTGCTATAACAAGGAAACATTATAAAAAGAGAACATCTAGTAGGAGAAAAATAATTTTTTTAAAAAAAATCTTTAATGGTTCTATGAGCTCTAAAGTTTTCAGTTAGGTGTAATTTTAGATACACCTAGAAAGCCATGTACTTATCACAGCCTACTGCCATTCCCAACAGTGACTTGACAGCTTCTCTTCAGATGTAGCCTTAAATCTGATTTGTTATCTATACAGTCTTCATTTCCTTACTTTGGCATTGAGCCTTTATTTAATATATGCTATTTTTATCCTTATTGATAAGATTTGCTTTTAAATTTTTGTTATTTCTTAAAAATAAATTTATCCTCCAGAATATTTGTGTATATGTATATGCATATATATGTACAAATAAATATATTTATAATTGAAATTTAAAACAAGGAAATTTAACCACCAATGGAACTTTGAAAGGAGAATCTCTGAAATTTTATGTTATCAATGGCATTGCATCAACAGTGTCTTCAAAGTGAAACGTTTTCAGGAGTTCATATTAGGACTCACTGGTGCATTTGTTTAAAAATCAGTTTTATTGCATCAAAGACACAGTTTATAGAAAGTCTCTTAGAATAAGCCTTTTCTTTACTATTTGATGTTTTACTTCTCCAATTTTCCCCATTACAGAATACTGATGGCTCTCTTCTTTTCAACTGCATTGCACAACTACATTTTGCAGTAATTTAGTTTTATCTCACTGCATCATATTTATAGGAAAATTAAGATTGTTTTGAACACTGTTTTCTATATAAGGATGTCCAGTCAGTGCATTCTTGGGAGACTGCATGGTAAATGAAAATTGATGGAGCACAATTGTAATGGTTATATGTAAGAACATAGGTAGCTATATATACACATAGATGTACATATGACTATGTATGTACATAACTATACATGAATATATATTTATAGAAACATCCCATATCAATCTGTCAGTCTATATTCATCTCTCATCTCTCTGTGTTGATGCAATAGTATTGCCATATAACAATGCCATAAAATCATAAAATACCATCCAGAAAGTTGGTATAAAACATAAATATATTAACTATTAATCTGAATTTTAAGTAGAGGAATGCTACTTGCCTGGAAAGGCAACTTCCAAATAATAAATATAATTATTTTATCAACTCTAAGCTTTTTATTTAACTTGTTAAGATCATCTGGAGACAAGTTAGAGAAGGAAGAAAAAGTTAAAAATAAGAGAAAAATTAATATAGTTGAAGCATTAAAATCATATGATTACAATAGGGTTTTGTTTGTACTAGTATTTTTATACATTTTCCAAATTTTCTGTGTTGAAAGATTTTAATTATCAGAAGATCAAAATAAATATAAGATTGACCTTATTAAATAAATAGGAATTTGCTTTTCTTCATTCAACAAAGGAAAATAAAATTTTAAAGAACGAGTCGATATTTTGGAAAAAATCAAATCAAGTTATTCGTGTGTGTGTGTGTGTGTGTGTGTGTGTGTGTGTGTTTTGCTGTTCTGAAGATGGTACCCAAGACTTCACACATGCTAAGCAAGCTTTCTGTTTCTAAACTGTACCCAACCTGAGCGAGCCATGCTTAGGTGATTGCAGTTTGTGACAGAACACTTTGAACTTTATACTTAATCAGTCTTACATGGTTAATTCAACAGAAAGACAATCAGTTTTCTAACATGCCAATTTTTATGTATTCCTATTCCAGTTTCAGTTATTTCTCTTTACATGTTTATGTGCCCTGGAGTTACGAATCAGCATGGGATTATGTAAATAAACTGTATTTTTTTAATTTCTAAAATAATACTTTGTTGTTGTTACATGTCTTCTTCCTAGGGGGATTATGGTGGCCCACTTGTTTGTGAACAACACAAGATGAGAATGGTTCTTGGTGTCATTGTTCCTGGCCGAGGATGTGCCATCCCAAATCGTCCTGGTATATTTGTCCGAGTAGCCTATTATGCAAAGTGGATACACAAAATAATTTTAACGTATAAGGTACCACAGTCATAGCTGAAGTGTGTCTGAAGCGTCCGTCAATATGTGATAATTTTACAAGAAGATTTCAGAGAACATGGAATCAAAATGTTCCCTAAAATAATCCTAAAACAACTACTTGAGTGTCATGTTTGTTAAGATGCTCATTAATATATGTAGATGTTTTCTGTTGTTCTGTTTGTCAGTGTTACTTTTTAAATGTTGAAGTGAATTAAGGTACATGCAAGTGCAGTAACATATCTCCTGAAGATACTTGAATGGATTACAAGTGCAAAGGTTTAATTGCTGGGTGATAAAGGATTTAATAGGAAAGATCAATTAATCTCTCTACGCTGCTTTCCAAGATTAGTTTCTTAATGATAAATAAACCATAAGTTAAAAATTATCTTAACCTCATCTTAACAATTTATACCTTGTGTTCTTAAATTGTAAGTCTATATAAAATTATATTACTGTTCATATGCTATATATTAGAGTTCATTCATTTCTCTTCACTGTGTATTTTGGAGATATGTATACATGATTCAAATAATGCAGACATTTCTAAAGATCAGTAGAAATTTTAAGGCAAGGTACAAGATAGAAGTGACTATCCTCTGTACATAATCTAGAGATGACCTCTACTGACAGGCATTTAAAGTGCGATCAGGACCCACAGAGTTACAAAATGCTTAATCTAGATGTTTACATATATTTATTATACTATTAATTCCTTGTAGTTTCTGACTCTGAAAGGGGAGAGAGTAATAGATGTGTTTGTATATTTCTTTCCTCAAAATTTTGGGCCACTTGGGGCTGGGGTTGTGGCTCAGTGGTAGAGCACTTGCCTAACATGTGTGAGGCACTGGGTTCGATTCTCAGCACCACATATAAATAAATAAAATAAAGGTCCATTCACAACTAAAAAATATTTTTAAAAAAATTTGAGGCCACTTATGTATGTAATATATTTGTAGGCCTATTTTCCTAAAACATTTCCTAGTTTCTCAAATTCATATCTAATTGAAGAAATTTAAAGTGTTTTGGTCATTAAAATTGTATTTAAAAAGGTTAATTCAATAATTGCCACTGCAATTATTGGATTAAAAATTTGGATTCTAACTCACTCTCCTTAAATATTTAAAAATTATTTAAGAGGAAAACTTTCATATGTCTCCTAAGTTTACTTAATAGCTCTTAATTAAATCATGCTTTAAAGTGTGTATTTGAGGAAAAAAGGGAAATACTTTTCTCAATCTGGTAACTTTTTAGCTCACTAAATCTTTATTCAGGTAAGGAAAAACAATATATCAAAAGAAAGAAAGGGAACTAGTTTGTCTAAACTTTTATATTCAACTATATTTTAACAAGTAGAGTTGAATCTACTGAATCATATAATTTATCCAGAGACCTTCAGTTTATCTTATTTCATTTTACATAGCTCTTTCCTAATGCCATAGGAAATATTCATTTAAATTTTGTATTCTGTATGATAAAAGCCAAATTATCATATTTATTATTCTATTTCTATGACTAGCTAACAATCATGTATTTGTCAAGAAATGGGATAATGAAGAGTCATAGAATAGGCTCTGAATATTCACAAAATTTCCCTGTATTTAAACAGGAATAAAAATAATTATTTGAATGTTTGAATCCAGTATTCTCATTTCTCTAATTTGGTTCTCTTAAATCATTTTTATTAAGGCCAAAGATTGAAACAATGCTCTAAAATTTATCTAGTATATTCTTCAATCTGAAGTAAAATGGTTTTAAATTTATTGAAGAGTTTAGTCCATAGAGTATAGAGCAGCAAATCCAAAAATGCTTATAAAAATTGTGAAAAATATATAGAGAGGATACATAGAAAGGATAAGTACTGGTATTGAGAAACAGTGGAAGCAAAGAGAGATCTAACTCGATACAAGTTTACATCATCTTGAGAGTATTTTCTTTCCCTCTTATATTATACCATTTTAATAAAGACACATAGAAATTTCAAGGCATATTGTCAAAATATTAAAGTACTTTTCATAGTTTCTTCTTTCTGAACTGGCTAAAAATGTCATATGTTAATCAGATTGGTAAAACTTTAAAACAATTTCAATAACTTAAAATACTCACATTTTAAACTATTTTTCATGTCTTTTCCTATAATTTTCCAGGGAAAGAGAGGTAGAAATTACCTAGATACAAGATGCAGCTAACGTTTTTACATATTTTTGTACTCAGTGTTTTCCACTTTATTAAAGGGTCAAATGACATTAATAAGTCATTAAACATGGTATACAAAACAATTCTCTCTTTGGAAGTTTCCTTTGGATAGAAGGAAATGGATGGCATTGACAATGAAAATTAAGTGAACAAGATCCATGTTTTTTTAAGTGAAAGGACAGGGCATAACCAAGTCATTATTCTCTGGTGAAAGATATTATTTACTGTGTGTTTTTCTCTGAATAAATACAAAAGAGAATGATAAAATTCCATTTATCCAGAAATCCATTTTATTTTGTGTCATGGACAAAAGGGCCTTTTAAATTAAAGTTTTCAATGCTATTTTTGTTTTGGCTGTTGATTATATGCTGTTATATTTGTAGACATTTTCTTATGTCTACCAGGAATAGAAATGTAAAATTAAAATATTTGTCATAATACCTCTGCTGTGCAGAAGGGATGATAAGCCTTTTGTATACTTTAATTTTATTGTAAAATGTATAATGACTTTTACCTCTTTGCTGTGGGCAGGTCCTCAGTAAAATGGTTTATATTGAGTCAATCTGTAGTATTAACAGGCTCTTGCTTGCCATCTAAGTGTCTCAAACTACGGGGAAGGTGAGACATTGGAAGGCAAGAAAAATAACAATAATGGCATGTGATAGCAAAATTGTATTTCACTTATTCCTGTGAATATTTCTTGTTGGTACCAATGGTACTGTACAAAGTGAATGTTATAGCCACGGCATTCTCTGGAAAAGAACACTGTCAAGAAGTAGGAAATTGCTGTCAGGCATTTTCTTCTTAACAAATATTTTGCTCTAAAAAGAAATATTAGTTTTTGCAACATAGAGGTCATCAGGTAAAGTGTTTTAATAAGCTCTTGTAATAAACAGATTGATTTCCCAAGATTCAAAAAATGACTGCATTCAATTATTGTGTCTCATAGAAAAACTAATTTGAAAATAAAATTAATTTGTATAAATAGAGATATTTATCTTTACAAAATATTTTTTGAATAAATACTTTTCATGACTAAGCCCCCAAAATTATCTTCAATATTCAACTGAGTTTAGAATCAAGAATTTACTAATTAAAAAAAAAAAAGTTAAAATTTTGTGGAACCTATAACTCTTGACATTGTAATTTTTAAATAGGTTCATTTCCATTTGCACAGAAAGTTTCTGTCTTTAGGAAACTGAAAATGGAATACTGTGGATATTATGATTGTCTTGTGTGTAAATAGGAAACTGATAAGCTGCCTATTGAGTGGTATAGCTGGATGCTTACCCAAAAAAGGGAACACTGTGGTTATGACTTGTATTATAAAGTTTCTGTAGTTAATAAAGTTGTTATTTTTATAACCGTGATTATATTATTATTCTTAATAATAATAAAATATTTTATCAAAATGCTTCCCTTCTCTTTTATAATTATATGCATAGACACGTTTGTGTCTGTCCTAGGACTTTAATGTAGAAACCAGCAACAACATTTATTTAAATTACCAAAACCACATATACTTTGTTGCAAGAAATGTATAACTTGTTTATAGAATGTATCTAATTCTATTGCCCATAGTAAAATATCTGACCTTTTAAATGATTATGACTAAAGCAGAAGATACTTATTCATTTGTGATATAAGTAAGACTATTTAAAATATATATCTGTTGATTTTTGTAAATTTCTATTTTTTTAATAGAACCTCATCACATTCTAAACACTTATTCTGCTCTTTTAAGTAGAATAGTAAGACCAGATGTGGTGGTGGCACACTTGTAATCCCAGAGGCTCAGGAGGCTGAGGCAGGAGGATCCCAATTTTGAAGCCAGCCTCAGCAACTTAGTGAGACCCTAAGCAGGTTTAAGTAAAATACAAAAAAAGGGTGTTGGGAATGTGGCTCAGTGTTATGTGTCCATTGGTTTGATCCCTGATAACCTCCATATTCTTCCAAAATAGAATAGTCAAGAAAACCTCTTTAAGACATGACATTTGGACAGGTCCTCAATGAAGAGTGACACCAAGTTTTTTAAATATCTGGGGTCACATTAAAAATACTTGGAAAATATTGCTGTTAGTTTTCTAATAATATTTATTTATTGTTATAGATTATGATGTTCTAATTAGTCACTCTTTGTCACTATCCTGAGTCACCTTGGTGTGCATTCCTTGGTCTGCAATCCCTCTGTGTTTGAGTCCAGGAGTTATATTACCATTCCATTCATCAATCTCCTATGTAGGAACCATTCTTGACTTGCACAATTCTGCAGGACTTTTCTGCATCCCTTTTACCAGGTTATAAGCCTGTCACATAAAAGAAACATTAGAAATTCTTTGTAAACAGCGTATAGTTTCTTTTGTCCTTAACATTTATAAATGTCTCAATTGCACATGTTATTTATGAAAGCTGAGACTTAAAGTTAACTTAGATAAAAGGAATATTGTAATTGGGGCAGAGATAGTGGTATTATGAAGAATATATTATTGCCTAAAGCACATCTAACAAGACAGAAACTACTGACAAGAGAAAGAAACACTTTTCCTTTATGTAATTCAAAAAAAGGTCTGGACTATATGTGCATTTATGCTTTAAAACATGGGCTGGGGTTGTGGCTCAGTGGTAGAGTGTGCACCTAGCATGTGTGAGGAACTGGGTTCAATCCTCAGCACCACATAAAGATAAATAAATAAAAGAATTGTGTACATCTACAACTACAAAATATTTTAGAACTTTTTAAAAAATTAGACAAAAATTATGAATCTGACAAATAGTCTAACTGCAGACTAACTTTGAACCTTTACCACTCTGCAATATTCCTCAATGCTCATCACTGTGTTTGCACTGTTTCAAGTGTGTCTTCGTGTCTAAGTTTCATGCCTGTGCTCATGAGCATTGCCTTAACATCTCAGAAGCCTCACGTGTCCCCTAATTTCCTCTGAGGCTGCACCCATCTATCCCTGCAGAGGTCGCCACTTCATTAGCCACTGCAGTGCTTGTTCTGGCTTCCTTTGCACTTGTTACACTGGATGGCCTGTGACTGCTTTGGGTTAGTTTTGCTTTATTTTACTTTATTTTTTAAGGTATAGTCAATTTCACTTAGTTTGTGCTTCTTGGAGATATCAGTATTGTCTTGGTATTAATATTTGTATATTCTTTTTTTGCACAGTGTTTCACAAGTATAATGGTAACAAACATACTTTGTAATTAATAGTGTTTAATTCTTTTTGAAGGCTTAATGTTAAAAGAGATTTTTAATTTGGGTAAAAATTGTACAACTGTCAAGTGTTAAGAATTTTAGGGATCAGTAGTTAATTGCATTATTTTAACTTGAATTAGAACCTGAGGCTAGATGATGTATCTCCTATACTAGACAATACACATGCAAAAGATTTTTTCTATATTTTAAATTGATAAATAAAACTTGTCCATCTGGTGGGGAACCATATGATCTTTTGATTCAGATACATGGTAAAATGTCCAAATAAGGGTAAGCATATCTATTTCCTTGAACATTTAACATTTCTTTGTGGTAAAAGACTAATTTGTTATGAAGCACACAGTACATATTCATTATTTGTAGTCACCCTATTGTGCAGCAGCACACTAGGACTTCTTACTCCCGTTTAACTGCAACTTGGTACCTGCTGACTACTGTTCTCCATCCTGCTCCATGTACACTCTTACCCTCTGCTAACCACCAGGCTTCTCTAAATGTCTATGAGGTCAAGGTTTTCAAGTGAGATCATGTGGCATTTGTCTTTTTGTGCCTGGATTATTTCACTTAACATAATGATCTCCAGTGCCTTCTGTGTTGTCTCAAATGACAATATTTCATTATTATTATTATTATTTTGGTTAACTAGTATTCTGGTGTGTATGTAGCACATCTTCTTTATGCATTTATCAGTTGATGGGCTCGGGTTGTTTCCATTGCTTGGCTGCTGTGAAAAGTGCTGCAGTGAACACGGGAGTGCAGGTGTCTCTTTGACATACTGATTCCCTTTCCTTTGGATACATACTCAGTAGTTATATTGCTGAATCATATGATAGTTCTTTTTTTTTAATTTTTGAAAAACTTCCATACTGTTTTCCATAATGACTGAACTAATTTCACATTCCCACCACCAGTGTGTAAGAGTGTGTAAGGTTTCCCTTCTCACAACATACTCAGCAACGCTTGTTATTTTGGGGAGGTTGAGGGATAATACCCTCAATGTTACTCATTGTGAGTTTGATATTTCCTTGATGACTCGTGATGCTGATCTTTATAAATATGTGTATATATATATATGTATATAAATGTGTATATGTATATACACACACATACACATATATATGATGGTCATTTGCATATCTTCTGGAATGTCTACTTCTATTGCCCCATTTTCAGGTTGAGTTATTTGGGTTTTTTAGCTACAGAGTTGTTTGAATTTCTTATGTATTCTAGGTATTAACCATTTGTCAGACATATGGTTTGCAAATATTTTCTCCAACTCTATAAATCATTTTTCACTTCAATTATTGCCTTCTTTATGCAGCAGCTTTTTAGTTTGTTACAATCTGATTTTTCTATATTTACTTGTTCATTATGCGTTTGGGGTCTAAGCCAAAAAAACAATTGCCCATTCCAATGTCCTGAAGTGTTTTCTTTATGTTTTCTTCTAGCAATTTCATAGTTTCTAGCCTTACATTTAAGTTTTTAATCCATTTTGAGTTTATTTTTTTAACCTGAAAGAGCTAGGGCTCTAGATTTATTTAGCACATGAATATCCAATTTTCCAGGCACCATTTATTGAAGAGACTTTCCTTTTCCCAATGCATGTTCTTAGTCCCTTTGTTGAAGATGAGTTACCTTTAGGTTTGAAGGTTTACTTTTGGGATTTCTGTCATGTCCCACAGATGTTTCTTTTTTATGTCAATACCATGCTGTTTTAATTACAATAGCTTTATAATATGTCTTCAAGTCAGATAGTGTGATGCCTCCTGCTTTGTAGTTTTTGCTCAAAAAGGTTTTATCTCTTTATTTGTGTGGGTGTGGGTGTGGGTGTGGTTCTAAATAAATTTTAGGATTATTTGTTTTAGTTTTGTGAAGAATGATATTGATATTTTGATAGGAATTGCTTTGGATCAATAGATCACTTTGGGTGGTAAGGGCATTTTAACGTTAATTTTTCTAATCCATAAACACACAATGTCTTTCCATTTGTGTGTGTGTGTGTGTGTGTGTGTGTGTTCCCTTCAATTTCTCTCATCAATATTTTCATTGTAGAGTTTTTTCACCTTTCTAAATTTATTTCTGGGTGTTTTCTATATTTGTAGCTAATATAAATGGGGTTGCTTTTTGCATTTTCTTTTTTTCAAATAGTTTGTATGACTGATTTTTGTATATTGATTTTGTATCCTGCATTTTTGCTGAACCTATTAGTTCTAATAATCCTTTTGGAATGTCTTGCAGATTTTATATATCAGAGATCACACCATCTCCAAACAGTGGTAATTTTACTTCCTCCTTTAAAATTTGGTTGTCCTTTATTTCTTTTCCTGCCTGATCCCTCTATCTATGACTTTTAACTGTGTTGAATCAAAGCGGTGATGTAGGCTTCTCTGTCTTGGTCTAAATAGAAAGCTTTCAGTGTTTTCCCATTCAGCATGATGCTAATAGTTGGCTTGTTATATATGGCTTCTTTCATGTTGAAGTACATGCCTTCTATATTTAATTTGTTAAAGAGTTTTTATAGCTGGGCACAGAGGCACACGCCTGTAATACAAGCACTTTGGGAGGCTGAGACAGAGAATCGTGAGTTCAAAGTCAGCCTCAGCATATGGCAAGGTGCTAAGCAACTCAGTGAGACCCTGTCTCTAAATAAAACACAAAATAAGGCTGAGGATGTGGCTCAGAAGTTGAGTATTCTTGAGTTCAATGCCTGTACAAAAAAAATAGTTTTTATAATGAAAGGATGTTAAAAGTTTATTAAACACTTTTTCTACTTCTAACCTTCTAACTGTGATAATATGATTCTAGTTCTTCATTTTGTTGACATGGTGTATAACATTTAATGATTTGTGTATGTTACTAGTCTTTCTTCGCTCTTGATTATGGTGAATAATCTTTTTAATGTGCTGTTAGATTTTGGTTTACTAATATTTTGTTGAGGATTTTTACATCTGTATTCATCAAGGATGTTGTCCTATAGTTTTATTTTTGTTTGTGTCATTGTCTGGTTTTGGTGTTAGGGTAATCCTAGCTTTAGTAAATGAGTTTGGAAGAAAACTCATTTGGAACCAAAAAGAGAATTATTAACTTTAAAAAGTTTACATATTTACATCTGTAAATGGTGCTTTAAATAATAAAAATGGACAATTAGATTTTAGATTGCTAATGGATAAAGGTGTTTACTTTGTCAAACTAATACAGTTTACATTATGTTGGTGAACATTTTCCCATCTGCGTTTTTCCACGAAGTGGTGATGTCATAACATTAAGGGGAAAAAGGATCACATCAATTTTTTCAAAAAAATCCTGAGTCAACAATAGTCTACTCATTACTTATATGCAAGTTTTTCATCTGCTGTGCATTTTAAAGTTTCACAACATCAACAATGTTAATTCGTACAAGGTTTTCATTTGATGCATTTTCTTAACTGAGAGAAATCAGCATAGGTATCCTGCAGCAATTAAATGAGGTGAAGAAATCGCAGGATTTCCAATAAATTTCTCCCAGCATTCTTAAAGTTTTACAAAGATATTGTTAAGTTTTCTAACCTCTGACTTTTTTTTTTTTTTTGGTACTGAAGATTGAACTCAGGGGCACTCGACCAGTGAGCCACATCCCCAGCCCTATTTTGTGTTTTATGTAGAGACAGGGTCTCACTGAGTTGCTTATCGCCTCGCCCTTTCTGAGGCTGGCTTTGAACTCGCAATTCTCCTGTCTCAGCCTCCCTAAGTGCTGGGATTACAGGCTTGCGCCACCACACCCAGCTCCTTTGACTTTTCAGGTGATTTATAATCTAAATGCAGAGATAGCTTAGAATATATGATTGTACTCCAAAATAAAGAATTTACAACCTATAAAAGAAAAATAATGAATGATTTAATAGATGAAAATTTGGCTTTACAAAATGATAATGATTACAGATCTCTGAACTGGAAAATAGGAAGTATGAGAGTATGATTATATATCTTTCTTTGGTAGTCTAAAGAATCATTTGGAGAAGAAATGCTCATGTTCTTTTGGGTAAGAGAGTAAGATTTTAGGAAAATAAGGTTGACATTTCAGTCAGAGAGTTTAGGCACCAGGTCAATTTCAAAGGCTGGGAAATACATAAATGAAGAAAAAACTCATAGACCCTCTAACCATGGACATTTCCTAAAATAGAAAGTATTGCTTCAATGAGTTTGGTAAGGTTTATACAAACTAGTCTCTTTTAGAATACCACTCTGCAGGACACATGAAAGCTGTGTATGACGAACTAAATGTTCAGGGCTTGAATAATTTTTGAGATGCTCAGATTGTTTATACACATCACTATGCAGCAGTATAGTTAAAAGCCTTTGGATATTCATGTATATATTGAAGCACCATGAAAGAACATGGTATGGCATATTAACTGTTCTACAGAATTCCCTTAAAAATTGCATAGACATTATTTCATTTCACCTTTAGGTACTAAAGTTCTGCTAAAAGCAATTCAGGGAAATTTTATTTGCATATTTGCTTTCTGAGTTGCACAATGTGGTAACTACATTGTTTGAAACATCATTGTATTTATGACCTTGAGTTTTTTTCCTCTGCAAAAACATTTCCCAGCAAATCTTCTTGGCAAAATTAACTAGATCAATCTTTTCACCTGATTTTATTTTTCCTACTCAACTTGTATAGAATTCAGACACTTAGGAGGAGTTATTCTTTTCTTAACGTGTATATACCATCTACTGGATCTCTCCTATCATTAATATAGCGAAATTGATTATACAATTATACAAAGGTAGTCTTATTTTAATGCTACTAAAGTTTAAAAAAAAGCCTCATTTAAAAAATTTTTCATCTCACTGGCTGTTACCAAGGTTTGGATATGGAGCAGCTCCAAAAACTCATGTGTTGGTCAATACAGTAATATTCAGAGGTGAAATCACTAGATTATGAGAACTATAGCCTCATTGGTAGATTAATCCATTTGATGGATTAATAATTTGAATGGACTTTTGGGTGATAACTATAGGCATGTGGAATGTAGCTGGAGGAAGTAGATTACTGAGGAGCCATCTCCATTACTTCGGCTGTCATGAGCTGAGCATCTCTCCTCTTCCACACTTTTCTGCCACAATGTTCTTCTGCCTCCCCTTGGGCCCAGAGGAATACAGTTGACTGACAATGGACTAAACCTCTGAAAATGTAAGCCCCAAATAAACTTTTAATTGTTGTCAGATATTTTGATCAAAGTGACAAAAAGCTGACTAACATACTGGGCTTCACAATATTCCATCATCTGCTCAAAGGTACACTTTTGAAAGTACAGAAGTAAGAAAAAGATAAGTAAGGACTGTAAAAGGAAAAGAAAAAAACATTTTCAAAAAATGGAAGGGATCTGAGGAAAGTTTTCCAGAAGCATGCACGCATTCCTAAAAGTAAGGTTAATGAGAGGTCCAAAGCACCATCCTCCTTTACCAGCCACTTCCCTTCGTAATCCCAATCATTTGTACTTCCCAAGGCCACTTATAAACAAAAAAAATCATGGTAAAGTAACAAGCACAGTGCATGAGTGCAGTTCTTCCATATTCAAATGGTCCATTTTGACCCTTTCAGCTCCATTGCTCTTTTTTTTCCCTTTTCCCTTCCTCAACGACACCTTCTTTTCCCAACTTTATTGAAGTAGAATTGTGTAACGATAATTGTATATATTTAGGACATAAAACATGATGTTTGCTATATTTTACCTAGTGAAATAATTACCATATTTAAGCAATTTAACATATCCATCACCTCCCTTCATTAATATTTTTATTTTTTATATGTTATTTTTGGAAATAGGAATATAATGAGAACACTCGACTTCTGCCCTCGAGAAATTTTGGGTCAATAATACATTGTTATTAATGACAGTCTTCTTGCTGTCTTCAGTACTAATTTATCTTATACCAAGGTTTATACTTTTTGACTAAATAATAGTAAAAGAAAAGCTTTCTCTATATTAAAATTGCTCTCTAAAATGTTGTACCACCTTTCTTAACTTGAAAGACTACATCATCTTCCCATGGCCACAGCTTAGAGGTGAAGTTGGCTGAACTTAAGCAAGGCAGCTCAGTAGGAAAGAACTGAAGCTCCAGGTGGAAACAAAGACAAATGTTCAACTGTCCACTTGACATTAATGCTGGGATGTACTCTCAGATTATTAACTTATCATACCCAAAACTGAACCTCAAGTACTCCTTGCCGCCTTCACAAGAAAATATCCCTGGTTTCTCAAACCAGAATTCAGAAAATCACTTTCTGCCTATTTATGTTTACCTTTCAACATCCAAATCATCACCAACACATCCGTTGTACCTCCTGAATGTATCTTGAATCACATATTTCCACATCCAGTGGCTCTACTTTTACCCAAGCCATGATTTTTATTCACCTTCATTAACTACCAATAATTTCAAATTTTGTTTCTCCACATACACTTCATCTTTTATCCAATTTTTAGAGTATGCTTTTAAAAATGTAACTCTATGTTATTTTCCTATTTAAATTCCTTCAATGGTTTCCCACTGACCAACACCCATATGAATTGCCTCTGACTGTTCACCTCTTCCTTTTGCCCACTATATTTCAGCTTTTTTTGGACATTTTCAGTTCTAAGAACAGGATAAGTTTTTTCTTCCCTTAAAAACTTCACATCTGCTATTCTTTCTGCCTAGAATTATTCCCCCACCTACATGTTTTGCCTGACTAATACCTAGTTCATCCTTCAGTTTAAAAGACACCAATTATCCCTGACCCCACCCACGCTCCTGATACAGTTACACATTCCAAAGATGATGCACTTCTGTTTCAAAATACTCAGCTCATTTAATTGTTATCTGCACATATATGTATATGTATATATGTGTGTGTATATCTATATATATATCTACATATTTATATATATATATATTGTTTCTCCTACTAGGTTGTAAGCTCCATGAGAAAAGGGCTGTGGCTGCATTTGCACACATTTATTTCTCAATACTGGTTAGAAACTATGTCTCACATAAATATTTTTTATTTGTTCTTTTTAGTTGTACATGACAGTAGAATCTATTATGACATATTTATACAAACGTGGATTATATCTTATCTAGTTAGGATCCCTGTGTACACATAAGTATTTTTAACTGTGTGTATAAGAACTATGATTTTTAGGATTTTTTCATTTAGTTTTGAAATACAACTATATTATAATTTCTATGTTCTGTTAAATCTTTAAATAGTAAGATCTATAAGTTTCTTTGGTGGTGATACTGGGGAGGTCGTTTCTACTAGATTCTGTCATATATTTCTGCTTTAAATCTATATGTATTTATTGAGCACTTACTATGAGAGTGCTAGGTGCTGGGAATACAACAGGAATTAAAATTTGGCTCTGATCCTTTTGGTAAATACAGAAAAGTCTGGAAGACAGGCATGAAGCAGGAATCACAGTATCAACTGAAAAGTGAAAAGAGTTTCTGAAGCATATAGCTTGATATTATCATGTTTTTCAACTCATTCTCTCTTAACTTTTGAATATTAACATAATCTTAAATCCTGAATATTCAAATATCTTTTTTATCTTATGAATACTTCTATATGTTACTAGCTATTTAACTAAGTTTAGAGTTCCTTTTCTTTAATCTCCTTTCTTAGAGTTTTCCAGATTCTAGGCTTTTAAATCTTACCTCTTCTTCCTTACAGCCGCCTAAATCTTCTGACTTATTTAGTAGAGTCAGAGGATTTATACCTTTATTTTCAAGGGAAAAATGTAATTTCTCTGATAAAACATTATCAATTTTAGAGATGAAATTACATAAAATTTTCTTTTCCTAGCGTGAGACTGACAAATGTTTTGTCATAGTAAGTTTTTAATTATATTTGAAGATGATCTGATAACATTATACTTATTTGGCATTTACTATTTGCCAGTTCTGTTTTATCTCTTTTAACCATCATTACAACCTTACACAGGCAGGTTCTATTACTATATCCACTTTAAAGAAAAGGAAGTATTAAAATAACTGGTAATAGGAGCATATTTAGGGGTGGATTTTCAATATTAATTGTTTGACCTCTTTGTTCTATCCTGTCCACTGAACACTTGATTTACTTATTTTCCAGAATATAAAAAGAGGGGAAAACTTATTTAAACAAGAAAATGCTGCCATCATCTAAGCAGGATATGAGCAAGAAGCTACTCAGAGGTCAAATTGCTTTTTGAGCAGGGCTTGCTCAAAGCTCTGTGATACATCAGCTGCAAGAGCCTGGCCTCCTGGTCATCAAATATGAAGGATGGAAACACAAGTTGGTCCATTGTTATGGAAGTAAAAACAGGTTAGGGCCAGTCTAGCAGGGGAGTTTCCTTTATCTTTGGTGGGGAATGAGGCATATGGCTTTTGACAAAGAAAAGCAACACAACTTGTGAGGTAGAAATAGTAAGAACTGTGGAAAAACATGTAATGTAAAAAGTCTTAGGGGTCCCAATGGATAAAAAAGATCAGAATTTATTCTGAAACAAAGAAAAGCAGTAATGTTTCCTGCCTTTATGGCAGGTCCTAGAGGGTATCTTATGCAATAAGGGTGTTTTATGCAAGAGAGACACAAAAATTATAATCTTTTACATGGGGTCATTTTTCAATATATCATAGACTTTGACAGCTGTTAAAAGTCACTTTTTCATTTTACAAAAAACAAAGAGAGATCCAAAAATTGTAATGACTTGTCCAGGGTCACACAGCTAGAGACAGAGCCAGTCTTGGAAACATGGCCTACAACTTTTTAAATTCAAAACCTTAGTTTTATTATTCATTAATTTTTAAACTGAGATCACATAAGTAAAATATGTAATACTGAAATATTGAATAAAATATTGAAAGAATTGCAGTACTTTAAAAAATTTTTGAAAAGAATGATTAAAACAATTTTAAATACTGCCTGAGAAAAGGAGAGATCCAATCTACCTTACCTTACAGCTTGATATATTTTGAATGTGTCCCCCAAAGTTCTTGTCTTGGAAACTTAATTCTTAATGCATCTGTGTTGAGAAGGGGGACTTTTAAGTCATGATCAGTTCACAAGGGCTTTGTCTTCGTAAATGGATTGATGGAGTGATGTCCTTTGCATGTACGTGTGTGCTCTCTCTCTCTCTCTGTCTTTCTCACCATGGATACCTTCTGCCATTTCTGACAAAACCAAAAGGCCTTCACCAGATGTGATATCTCAATCTTAAACTTTCACACCTTTAGAGCTGTGATGCAATAAATTCCTGTTTGTTATAAATCACCCAGTTTCAGGCATTCCGTTATGGGAGCACAAAATAGGCGAACTAACCTAAAAGGATCTGGATTCAGGCCTGGAGAGACTGCCAATCCAGGTGTGGTTCTAGCAAACTCCTACACAAGCAGCAAGCCAAGGTGGATCTTCATTTTGGTTTCCTTCCCTAACTCCATTTGTGATCTGACTTCCTTCCTGACTGGGAAGGAACCATTGTATAGGGAATCTGTAGAAATGATTTTTTGGCAGAAATGGAGTTGAAATGAAGAGCAAAGAATAAGCAATAAATAGAACAAGCTAACATGCATTAGTATAAAACAGAATAATGAGTGCAGGGCTGTCCTGACGGCTCCTGGGAAAATAACCATGCCTGGGCCAACCAATGTAGAATCTGCAAGAGTTCCTAACCTGCAGAGGCAATTTTGTTTGTGAAAATAGCTTTAGAAAATGGCTTTGTTTGTGGATTTAGAATTTCTTTCACTTACTCATAAGGGGCCAGGGTATACTGTGGTCATTTAACCTATGAGAAGATGAGTTCTCAATAGATGAGTTTGAAACTCTAGCTTGGAGTTCCCCCAATATATGGTTATATGTTAGAATTCAGGCTTCCTAAATAGTACTTAGAGTTCCCAATGTTATGGACATGATTTATGTATTCCTTGGCCACCTTAATTTTTCAGTTTGAATCTTTGAACCCTGTCTCTAAGTATCAAAGAACATCAGGAGTATTCTCAAGATGTTTACATGTCTACAAACATAACAAATGTTCTACTTAGTATAATGATCCTCTGGAAATGGGGCAGTCTCTATCTTTCAAGAAATGAAGTACATTGGACAGTGGAAGTTTTATCATTTCAGCTGGTCATCAGTAATGTACAGCTGCATTATCTTGACTCGCATGTTATTTTCTGTGACAGTAAATACAAACTGGAAAATATTTTTATTAACATCATAATAATGTGGCCTGCGTTCAGTTAGCTGAAGTTTTTGGAACTTTCTCACACTGTTATGCCTGGAGTTCAGTGTATTTGGAGTCCAAAATGTTTTTAAGAGGTGTACTAATGAAGACAAACTCCTGTATAATCTCTCTACCTCTACGTCTAATAGGTACTTCAAATAATATCTTCCAAGCCCAGATCAAGTTGTGTCCTTCCTAAAGCTGGGTTGTTTGTAATATGTGCTTTTCTCTATTTCAGTTGTGGTACTCTATCTGCAAATTACCCAAACTGGACCCCTGAGTCTTTAAGAGCTCTGGTTTATCTCATTCTTCTCCTACTTCTCCACAGCCCAGCTCCCCTGGTGCTTCTAATCATCTTCTGAATTATGCCTTCTTCCTCCTATGTGCCTCCTTCACTATGTTTGAAACTCTCATTAGTTATCTACACCACCTCAGGGTACTAAAAGTTTAAATTCAAATAGTTTTTCCCTCAGTCCATCCTCCTCTGTGCTATTAGGAGGATTCATTTAAAAAGTACATTTTGAAAATATAGCCCATTCTACATTCTATGAGTCTCCAACTGCCAGGGTGGAGACAAAACTTCTGAGTGACCTCAGAGATCACCCTCAACTCTTCCTTCCTTGCCAGCTCTGCTTGGGGCAAAGAGATGTCCTGCTAGTTCCTTGAGAGAATATTGTTGTATTTTGATTTTTTTTCTTCCTTTTGTATTTTACTTCAATAACTTTCATGGTGTTCTGTCTTCTTGAAATAGTTTTGCCTACCCTCTCTTCCATTTTTTGCTAAATCCAACTTGTATTTTCAATTTTGATCTGAGATCTAGCTATTTTCTTAACCTTTCTCTTAACCAGCTGACTGGCTGAGTCCTGCCTTTCTTGTTCAGTTCTTACCACCCCCACTGTCTGGGAGAAAAACATTGCTCCAGATTTCTTTCATCTGTTTTTACATGGGTATCCTTAAAGAACCCACTTTCCCTCAGGCAACAGTATTTCAGCTCTGTAGTTGTTTACTGGGCTTAGTCTACTTAGTGCTTGAAACTATTGCATATAAAACTCTGTAAATATTGTTCTCACAGCTGGTCCCTTGGCTTTAGAGCTTGGCTTCCACATCAGAACTTACTCGGTGAGCTCACTAATAGCAGGTGTTTACCATTGGACCATGGATTCTGATATTTTTGCCTTCCCTCCCATAAAATGGAGTTTAGAACAATGTATACATAAATGCCTATAAAAATAACTGCCCCTGGTTTCATTTTATCTTGGCTTTAGATTTCTAGCAGTAGCTGGCTCACTTTAAATTCTCCTCCAGTTACTAATACCACTTGCATGACGTTAAGGAAACCCATCTATATATGGTTGTGAGTTTTTGTTGTTGCTTGCAATGTATTTGTAAGTTATTTTGTTTATGAACATAAAAGAAAATTCCATGGATGTGGATTTATCAGTTAGAATTAGGTTTGGCTAAAATTGGCAAAAATTTAAAATAAAAATTTTATTTCTTTTTCACATAAAAGGAATCTGGAGTTAGGATTTCAGAGTTGGCATGGTAACTTTAGGAGTCGGCAGAGTCTGTTTTGTGATTACATTGTTGTCAGCACTCAGCTCCATTTTATGTCCAAAATGTCTTCCCGAGTTCCTGCTGTCAAGTCTGTGACTCTGGCAGCCAGGAAGAGGAAGTAAGGCAGGAAGTGCACCCTTTGAGAACACATCATGGAGCCTAAGCCTGGCTCTTCTGCTTATGCTCCACTGGCCACAATTCAGGCTCCAAGTGCCCAGATGATTCTGGGAGGTTCTACTTTAGGGAAACACAGCGAATTCTATTATGGCAGAGATTTGCTTTCTCATAGAAAAACTTTAAACTGTCTCTCTCCTGTTTCTCAACTACTTAGAATTGTTCATAATTTTGAGGAGAAAACCTAGCACACAGCTTTCCTTTTGTAGCAAGGCACAGATGGTTTGGGTGGGAAGAGTAGTGTTATTATAATACTTCAGCAGTGAATTAAACAATTACTTAACTCACCTAGTGACACTAGCATTTTATTTAAATGATGGGGTCAAGTTATATAAAGGGACAAGTAGGTATCTGGAAAACGTTCAAGTAAGTATTCCCACTGATCCAAAATGAGTGTAGGAATATTTGCCAAATAAAATTCACAGCCCAAAATTTCTCTTTGTCTTCCTTTTCTACTGTTTTCCTCTAATGGTAGTTCTGAAATATCATTTTTTAATGCAGATCTATTTTTTATTACATGTACTTTTCTGTAACCAACTTTGTATACTTTGTGGGAAGAAAATGTGCAATCAATCAGTAAGTTTGAAAAAAGAACAAGAAAAAACTAAACAATATTTTGTTAAAATTAAGAAGACAAAACTATACTTAACATCTGGTCCTGAGTACTTCAAGTAACACTCATGTGATTTGATGATGTATTGGATAATTATGAGAGTTAGAGTTTATACAGGAGTTGGAATAATACTTTTTATACATTTCCTAGCAACTACTTCCAATTAAATTAAACATATTTATATACCTGTGATTTAAAGAGGGTATATTTAAAAACTACCACTAATACCTATTATTCTACAGGAATTTCTTATATGGGTTCCATATATTCATGAGAAAGAGTTTAGTTTATGGTTGTCAAATTATTGAAATGTGTAACTAATGTAATGTATACTTTTTCATTGTTAAATAGACTTCCTATTTGGAAAACATTTATAATTAGGTTGTTTCCCAATAATGATGTGCAAAATATCCAAAATTCAAAGCATATTTATTTAATTTTAAATAGCCAATTTTATTGAGTGGTTCCCATGTGATAAGTAGTGAATATAGATTTCAGATTTAATCCTTACAATAATCTTTTTATTTTAATCTTACCAACAAGACAACAAAAAGGAGCAGGCATAGTGATATGTATCAGTGATGTACATCCAATCTGCTCTCTTTACAACAGATTTTATTTATTGGTACACAATGACCTGTAGTTTATTTTCATTCTTTTATAACATTGAGATGCATTAGCTAAAACCTCTATTTTGACATATATGCTAATGGTATTGCTGTCTCTGAGTTGTCTGCCTCCTTGATTTCAAGTATTTATTTTAGGAAGTTAGTTTATTTTTTGTTTGTTAATATATATGGAAATTCCTTGCAGCAAACTAAGAAACCATTTATTCACAAATGTGAAATTCAGGCCAGTTCTAAGTTACAATATTCATTAATTTAGCTTGCATATACTTATTGAACAGATGCTATATGTCAGGTAACTTCCTAAGCACTGAGAATATAGCAGGGAGTGACTCAGAGAAGACACACATAAACAAATTTAAAAAAAAACAATTATTTTAGAAATTAGATCCCCTAAAAGTAGGACGATAAATCAGAGGAAGGGCCTGAGTTATTAGATCTATGATTAGGGAAGTTCGTTTTTCTTTATGAGGTTCATATTTGAGTAGAGAGAGAAAACAGGAAGAGGAAAAAACCATTCTCCCTGGGGAAGGAGGACAAGGATAAAGGAGACTGGGTGATATATGCTTGGAGAATTTTAGAGCAACAAGGTCTGCATGTCTGAATGAATTTGGAGAGTAGTAGAAGAGATTCAGAGTTTGGTTTGGAGGTGAACAGGGCCTAGCTTATGTATAGAGAGCTTTGTAGATCAAAGGAGTTTGTTAGGGAACTGCTCACTTAATTTGATGGAACAGCCTCATGCTGGACCACTGCCAGTTGGCATTGCAGAGGGAACCTAAAGCAGCTGCCTGGAGACAATGGGTGTCACTTTCGTGCCTAGTCCATGGTTGAGAGTGACATGGCCAAACTTGCATCAGTGAGATAGACCATATAATCTTCCACAAATATTTGGGCATAGTACAGTTTCTAACAACAACTGTATTAATTTGAGGATCCTCCCAGATATATTTAAACTTTGTAACAAAGTTTAAATCATACAATTTAAAGTACATTTTCCCAATTTTGCCAAAAGAAATCTATCTCATGGAAACAAAAGAGGTGAACCAAGAGCCGGGAGCAGTGGCATAAGCCTATAATCCCAGCACTTAGGGAGGCTGAGACAGGAGAATCACGAGTTCAAAGCCAGCCTCAGCAATGTCGAGGTGCTAAGCAACTTAATGAGACCCAGTCTCTACATAAAACACAAAATAGGGCTGGGATATGGCTCAGTGGTCAAGTGCCTCTGAGTTCAATTTCCAGTACCAAAAAAAAAAAAGGTGAAACAAGGGAGCTAAAATCTACTGTTACTTATTTACAGATCGAGAAAAAGAGAATCATGGAATTAAAATAAAGAGATGATTTCTGCTGAAGTTCTTTATATGTAAATCTATATGGCTCCAAAAGAGGGATGCATAAATTTAATCTTTCATTAACAAAGTAAGAGAATTTAAGTGTCACTGAAACATCATCAGTGGCTTGTTCTCTGGCTCATTGAGTTTTGGTTTCTTCATGAAGGACAACGGGGACAGTTTCTCTAGCTTTGACTTCCAGGTACAATTGGAATTTTAATGTTTTTGTCTACCTCTAAAGATGATCTTTTCCTTGGCCTCTTCTATATGCAATAGATATGGGATATATGTGGTATGAAGACAAATACACTTTTGTTTTAAAAACCAATAGAATATTCATGGTGTTTATCACCATGGCCAAAACTATCTGGATTGATATAATTATATTCACAGGATTGAAATATATTTATATGGTAACTAAAATCCTTGTGTGTCAGTCAATCAGTAAGAACACACAATAAACATTCAAACTCCATGGAATTAGAAAAAAATAGTGATTTCATGTGTGACACTAAAATTAACTTTCTGATAGAGAAAAAATATTGATTTAGAGTTGATCTGACATTCACTGGAAGCTATGCTTTGGGTCAAGATGAGTGATGTCAGGGACTTTGCTATTATTGTATTATTATGGATTCAAGAGAGAAAAGCTGAGAAGTCTAACTCATCTCATGCAAGGCAAAAATTATAAATACAGAACAAAAGTATGCAGATTTGTCTAGGATAGCATTTTTTATATAAAGTGCACACACACTGAAATAACCCAACATCCAACTTCAAAATGGTTTAATAAATGGTGCAAACTCATAGATATATTTTGTGACTACTAAAGTGTTATATTGCTGAGGTTACATATGAAAATGTGTGTGATTTTATGTACACATATGTGTGTATATGTATAAACACATTATGTGTGTGTGTGTGTGTATATGTATATATATAAACTGCTGATGGCATGAAACCAAATGATAACATATATAGTCATGAGATTATGGGCAAAGAAGTGATTTTTAAATTATTCTTGATACTTTTTACTTAATTTTATCACCTTATTTATATGCACATTTAATATAGAAATAAAATAGGGCCTGTAAGATTTAGCAGGAAGTGTTCTATGGGTGCTCTTAGAAAAACAACATTTAATTGAGGGAAGAAAAAAATTAAACATAATATATTAGATTAATAGAATATTTCAGTTTGTGTTTTTCCAAATGTTCCCCATCACTGTTGAGATTCATCTAGGCTGAAAACATAATACATATAAATATAAAAATGTTCATAAAGTGTTTACAAAATCTGAAGTCTCATGTACATGAAAAATGGCATTAATATTAATATCCTGATATTGCCAACATTACCTTGTGCAACCTAGAATGAGTCTCTTTATGACTTCTTATTAACCCATTTCATAATCTAATACCATTGATTTATCATTCAGAAATGCCACAAACTTTCTTAATTTTAGCTGGAGTTTTAAAATATATCCTGTGTAGCTGTAGGTGTGATATGCTGAGTTTAATTTGATATTATTTATCATCATGGTCCTCGATCCCTTTTAACTGCTAATTCTGTGGAACAAAGGGGAACATTTATCTTTGTTTACTCAAATTTAAGCCTCACAGATTGCCCCTGCAATCTGTGATGTACATGCACAGCAGCCAGGACTGCCAGTAGTCAGTGAGCATAAGTGCAGGCAGAGCTCTGCCGGTCTCCTTGGTGACCCTTCCCTGGATTTCCTCAATGTCAGTTTCATCTTCATTAAGCTAAAGCCACCACTTCCCTTGCGCGTTTTAGTGTGCAAGGGCCCTGTGTAAAAGGAGCTGCTGCTGTTCTTTCATGCTATCTCTGTGTATTGCCTTAGTATAAGATAGATAAGTAGCTTGGTGAAAGATGTGTGTGCGTGTGTGTGTGTGTCTATTCTGTACATATAATAAAAATGAAATATATGCTTATGATTATGAAAATGCCCAAAATACAGAACAATCTAAGGTAAAATTGAAAGTAACACAGCATCACATCACTGAGATGTTATAATAGTTTGGCATAGATCATTTAACTACATTTAACTAGTACTGTATTTATTTAACAATGTAAATTTTCTTTTCTAAAATATGTTCTGCAATTTGCTTATCACTCCCAACAGTAAATCATGAACAATTTTCATGGTCACGTTTATACGCCATTTCTATCCCCTGTATCTGTAGTCACTCTCTATGGTAGTTGTATATATCAAGGTCAACATTCCTTTTGAAAACTATTATTTTTTGTCTAAATTGATATCACATAACTTTATTATTTCCTCTTTTAGTTTTTATCAAGGGCATTATTAAATCCCAAGATTTCCTTAATGCACTTTCAAAATTAATATTTTTTTGCCATTTCTCATTTTAAAAAAATCAAACATTCACTTATTACAGTTAAAAATAAAAGGAAATGAAACATTGTGTTGATTATATGCCAAAATTTATACTAGCAATTTTAAATGTATAAATTATTTCGTATCTTCATAACAACTCTGAACAAAACTCATTGGTGGTAAAAATATTTATTGAACACCTACCATGTGCCTGAAGTTGTGTGAACTTTGTTCTGCTATCACATAAGTTAGATATATCCTGATCTTTTCTTTAAAAGAAGGGAAAATTGTTTCAAAGGGTCAAAAAGCAAAGTGATAGAGTTGGAGAGATCTATCAGTGGTAGAGCACTCCATGCATGAGGCCCTACATTCCATCCCCAGCACTGCACAAACAAAACAAAATAAAAACACTAATGGTGAGAAATAATTGTGATAGTACTTGAATACATTTGTATGCATAGCCTTTATATTTTCCATTAAACTATTTAATGTTACTTTAAGTGTTTGTAATGACTAACATTTGTTTCATATTGGCCCAAATTATCTTTCAAAATATAAAATTTAATTATCCGACTTACAAACTTCCAATACCTTCCAGTTCTCTACAGCATCTAGTCTTAAATCCTTAAAAATATTTAAAAGCCACTCAGACTCTTTCATCCTCTGTTGCCCAATACCATCATCATGCAGAACTAATTTTCATTCCCTGAACATGACATGCTGTTTTAGAACTTTGCATATGCTGTCTCAAATATTACTCCATCTCCCGGTTACACATGATAAACATATTCATATTTTACATCTAATTAAATTGTTTCCACCTCTGGGAAACCCTCCTAGACTTCCTCAGAGAGAACAATTGTTTTCTTCCATGAGTTGTTAGAGCAATTTAGAATTGCCTTTAACATAGAGCAAATCAAAATATCATAGTACACTTCCATTTTCACCAGAATATGCACTTTTGGAAAGTAACATTTTTGTTTAAGGTTTCTGTTTGGCTTTTCCACAGTCTAGCCCTATACCTTGCAAGTATTCAATGCTTAAGAAATGAGAGCTGAGTAAACACCAGAATGACTTGCCTAGAGGTTAGTTTCTATTCTGATGACAGAATAAGTAATTACTAACTGTAGAAAAAGAATATCGATTAGCTTTAATCCAAACAAATCTCCATTTTTCATTGTAGATTACGCAATGTCCCAAGGAATAACACTAGTTATGTCCCAAGTCCTATCCACTACATTAGTTTGTTGTTACTCTAGAGTTGATATGAAAATGGGTGGGCTGGAGTTGTAGCTCAGTGGTAGAGCACTTGCCTAGAACATGTGAGGAACTGGGTTTAATCCTCACATCTTAGGTTCGAATCAAACACATTGTTTTGTTGGGTACAAGAAGACTTAGGGAAAGTTCTATAGTTTCCTTTTAAGGAGACAGAGGCTTCTGTAACTTTCTCCATAAAGCTATGGAGAAAGTAACTTCTACATTTTCTCCATTTATATTCTAGTTCTGGTAAAACCAACATTGGAAAATAATTCTAGTCCCCCTTTTATTAGCTTTCGATGACATTTGAACTGTTCGGTTAGTTTTTATAAGCACCCTCTTTTATGATTTTAGAAACATGATCTTTCCATGGGGAGAAAAAAGAAACTCATTTCAATAACATTCTCTATTTGGAAGTTGTTTGCCTCTTATGAGCAACCGTACTGTACTGGTTGTATGCATATTTATACTGCTGTAAAATTATTTTCAAATAAGGTATTGATTTTTTTTTTGGTACTGGGGATTGAACTCAGGAGTACTTGACCACTAAACCACTTCCCCAGCCCTATTTTGTATTTTATGTAGAGAAAGGGTCTCACTGAGTTGCTTAGCACCTTTCCCAATCGTAAGAAAACACAAAGCTCTTCACGACCTGACCCCTGACATTGTCCCAGCTCCAGTGATGGCAACTTTCCCAGCACACTTTGTGCTCCATCAGAATCAGCCTGTTGAGATTTCCTTGATCACTCTGTACAATTTGCAATTGTACATTCATTCCAGCAAGTTGTTTCTTTTGTCTAGATGGTCATATGTTTGCTTATTCAAATGGAGAATTTAGATTACTGCTTCAAAATCTAATAAATATGCTGTCTCCTAGGAAGGCTTGTGAATGATAGAGCTGAATATTTCTCTTTCTATGATAAAGTGGTGTTATATATTCTTAAGTGTTTGCCTCCATCATTTTTGTATTTCATGTATATATCTACATTATATTCCCTTCAATGGAATATGATCAGAGACTGTATCCTCATCCATAGTAATAAATAAGGCAAAAGTATGCAATTAGATAAATATTGAATGAAGGAAGGAGCAAAAACATATGCATTTCAAAATATAAACACTATGCACCTTTAAACAGAATTTTAGAATGTAATTATTATTGTTAATAATTTTAGTATATTTCAATTTCTTATATTTTCATTGAAATTGCTTACAGAAATTCAACCATGCCATACTCATTATCAAATCCAAAATCTTCATTATAAACTCCATTGTATTTGACTTTTCTATAATCATTTGAAATATTAAATGCTAAGTCTTTTGTTCTGCTTACTTATTCCCCATTTTAGTTACCAGTCAGGTTTTCCAGATTGAAATCTTAGCATGATTTTTAATTATGCCCTCTTATTCTCAAAGTACAAACAATTATATAATCAAATATATGCATTACCTAGGTAGAATTTTTTTAAAGACTTATTTCTTTCAAAAGAGTTTTAGGTTTTGTAATTTTTAAAAAACTCAGTCCTGGAGATTGAACCCAGGGATACTCTACTACTAAGGTACATCCCAGTGCTTTTTATTCTTTATTTTGGGATGAAGTCTAACTAAATTGGGCATGCTGATTTGGAAATTGTGATCCTTCTGCCTCAGCCTCTTGAGTAGCTGGAATTATGGGCATGTGCCACTGTGCCGGTTTCAAATTTGTTTTTCATGGTAAAGTCTTATACATAGCATGGTATTACAGGCTATGTTCATATCATCTCACCTAGACTACTGTAACTTCTTCACTGGCTATATGAGGATTTTTTTAGTGTGTCAGAATCTCAAATCCTGCTAAATTATTCAAAAAAGAAGAAGTTTGTTATCTAATCATATCAATTATAATAATGCTGCATCAGAAACACCATAAATTCTCAGTGGAATGTAACACTATAAAAAGTAGTTATCTTTGTAAATCTATGGTTAGGTGCACAATTCTGCTGATGTGGGCTGATTTTGGTTAATCTTGACAGGGCTAAGTTAAGTATTTGAGGTAGGATGGCAAGTCAACTGCCATGTGCCTAGAATGAGTCAACTTTCCTCTACATGGTCCCTAACTTCCAGTGAGCTAGCTTGATTTTATTCTTAGAGCGATGGAAGAATGTCAGGATTATGGATTACAAAGTGTTCTTTGGCTCAGGCCCAGAAGCAGTACATAGCCACTTCTGCCTCATTCTATTGGACAAAGCCATTCTGAATACAAGAGGGTAAGGAGTGGACATACTTCTTTAAGTGAGGAGCTCGGACACATAGAAAAGGGAACACATAAAGGAAAGGGAACAATCAGGGTCCTTTTCCCATTCAAATAACTAGAGTCACATAAAAAATATTTGGAAATGAGATGAAGCTGTTCTTAGAGAAGATTGAATATGAGGATAACATTCTATTAGAGATCAATGTCTTTCTTCCTCTATTCAATTCTTATCTATAATTTTTAGGCCAGTTATTGCTACCAGACTATCTTGAAAGTGTCAAGTAGTTCTGTGTTTACAAAGAAAGTAAGGTTCTTTAGCAGCAATATCTGAAAAATTATCTTGGGATAAATCTTAATTTTCTCTGCAAGGTATACATATCAATTCTAGTCACTTTTTCTGTAGCTAGGAATAGATGACATTATTATTAACACATATAATTAATTGCCTTGGTTCATTTTCTGTAGCTATAACATAATACATGAGACTGGGTAATTTACAAAGAAAAGAGGTTTATTTGGAGACAGAATGATAAAGATTGGATAGCTGCATCTCTTTAGCTTCTGGGGAGGGACAAACATGCATGGTGGTAGAAGCAGAAAAGCAAGTGGGCACATGTTGAAGACAGAAAGGTATAAAGATTGGCAGACATTTTATAACAATCCACTCTTTAAAGAACTAATCCATTCCCACAAGAACTAATTCAGTGTCCTGAGAAACACATTAATTCCTATTAATAACCACACCTCCCAACACTGCTATGTTACCACTGATTTCAATATGAGTTTTAGTGGGGACAAACTACATCCAAATCATAGCCAGGGTATGATGGCCCTTGCTCCCTGAACAGGGAAGCAAAGAATGTGCTTTCATTAATATAAGGAAAAGTGATGAGGAGGCAAATTAAACAACCCTTGGTCTTATGTAATTCGGTTCTTTTATATTCTCATACAACCCACAATCACTCCAGTTATCTCAAATGATGCAACTTACCGCATCATTTCCCAGCTCAAGTGCCTTTAGTGGCCCCTCACTGACCAGAGTTAAAAACAGAAATATTTAAGCACAATATACAAGACTGTTCTTCTCAATTTGGTAAATACACATCTCTCCCATCTTTTTTTCTGCTTCTTTTTTTCTTGTTAATCAAGGATACATATAAGCCTTTTCATCTATTTTCCATGGCATAAATATACCATGCAATTTTGTGAATGCATCAATTAAATTGCCTCTACCAACCTGGCTCAAATCTCTATTTCTTGTGTTTTCTACCAGGCCTTTCCAACAACTGATGACGTGTGACCAAGTCATACTGTATCCTTTTACTAATATCCTTTTTGTGATGCAGTATCTTTGCTTAGGCCCCTTATCTACATTGTCTTCTCTCGTTTTCATTCTGTATGTGGAATAATCCTGATTATTCAAGTCCCAGCTCCAAATTCCTCTCTTGACAACTTTTGTCTAGTCCATAAGTTACTTAATCATTTTTCTCCCATAGCCCCTATTATACAACATTTTAATTATTAGTATCTTTGTATTTGTCCCCCCTATGGAATTCTCTCCTGTTCATTTTTGTCTTTTAGTCCCCATGCATGCCATATCTGGACTAAATAACCTACACAATACTTTGCAAAAGTTATTTTGCTCAATATTTCAGTAAGTGCAAAAAATAGTAATGGCAGAATAAAAACAGGATGCTATATTGAGATATAAACATTTGCTGTGCTCATGGATTAGAAGAATTCATACTGTTGAAATGTCCGCAACATCCAAAGTGATGTACGAATTCAATGCAATCCCCATCAAAATACCAATGACGTTCTTCGCAGAACTAGAAAAAACTCTTAAAATTTGTATGGAACCATAAAAATATTCCAATAGCCAAAGCCGTCTTGAGTAAAAAGAACAAAACAGGAGACATTACATTACCTGACTTCAAAATATACTACAAAACTACAGTAAATAAAGCATCATGATATTGGCATAGAAACAGATGCATAGACCAATGGAACAGAATAGACAGGCTAGAAGTAAACCCACACATCTATAGCCAACTGATTTTTGACAGAAGTGTTAAGAACACTTTTTGCAGAAAGAAGAGGTTTTTTGTTTTTGTTTTTCCAATAAATGGTACTGAGAAAATTGGATATGGACACACAGAAGAAAGAAACTAGACCCCTGTCATTTGCTACAAAAACAAGTTAAAAATATATTAAATCCTCAAACTATGAAATTACTAGAATAAAACAAAGGGGAAATGCTTCAGGGATTTGTAATAAGCAAGGATTTTTTGAATGAGATATTAAAGGCAATGCATGAGTGTACCTTTTCCCCCACATCCTTGCCAACATATATTTATTTGTGTGTTTGATAATTGCCATTCTGACTGGAGTGAGATGGAATCTCAGTGTGGTTTTAATTTGTATTTCTCTGATTGTAGAGATGTTGAACATTTTTTTCATATATTTTGGACCATTTGTATTACTTCTTTTATGGAGTGCCTGTTTAGTTCCTTTGTTCATTCATTGATTGGGTTATTTGTTCATTTATTTGGTTTCTTTTCTTTTCTTTTGGTGTTACATTTTTGAATTCTTTATATATCCTGGAGATTAATGCTATATCTAAGGTGCAAGTGGCACATATTTTCTCTCTCATTCTGTAGGCTCTTTCTTTACATTCTTGATTGTTTCCTTTGCCATGAAGAACCTTTTTAGTTTGGTTCCATCCCATTTATTGATTCTTGATTTTACTTCTTGCACTTTAGGAATTTAATTAAGGAAATTCATTCCTAAGGCAACATAATGTAGATATGGGCCTACTTTTTCTTCTAGTAGGTGCAAGGTCTTCTTTGTTCTAGTGCCTAAGTCTTTGATCCACTTTGAGTTGAGTTTTGTGCAGGGTGAGAGGTATAGGTTTAATTTCATTTTGTTATATAAATATTTCCAGTTTCCACAGTACCATTTGTTGAACAGGTTATCTTTTATTTCAAAGTATGTTTTTGATGCCTTTGTCTAGTATGAGATTACTGTATTTATGTGGCTTTGCTGGTGAGACTGCAAATTGGTATAAACACTATGGAAAGCAGTATGGAGATTTCTCAGAAAACTTGGAATGGAACCACCATTTGACCCAGCTATCCCACTCCTTGGTTTATACCCAAAGGACTTAAAATCAGTATACTATAGTGATGCAGCCACCTCAATGTTTATAGCAATTCAATTCACAATAGCTAAACTATGAAACCAGCCTAGGTACCCTTCAACAGAAGAATGCATAAAGAAAATATGTTATATATGCACAATGGAAAATTACTTAACCATAAGTAAGAATGAAATTATGACATTTTCCAGCAAATGGATGGAATATATCTGGTGATGTGAAACAAGTCAGTTCCCCAAAACCAAAGGTCAAATGCTCTCTTGATATGTGGATACAAACTCACAATAAAGGGGGACAGTAGGAAAGAATAAAAGTATTTTGGATTAGAAAAAAGGGGAATGAAGGGAAGGGAGAGGGGATGGTAATAAGAAAGATAGTAGAATGAATCAAACATTACATTCCTATATGCATATATCAATACATAACCAATTAAATTCCACATCATATACAGCCAGAAGAATAGGAATTATACTCCATATATGTATAATATGTCAAAAACACTATATATATATTATATAACTTGTTATATAACTAATAAGAACAAATAAAAATAAAGATCCCAAAGGCACAGGAAAGAAAGTAGAAAAGAGAAAAACAGCATTATAACAAACCCAAAAGCAATAGTCATCAAAGTAAATCTTCAGAATGGAAGAAAAATATTTGCAAACTATACTTTTTTTTTGTACCAAGAATGAAACCCAGTGGCACTTGCTTAACCACTGAACCATATTCCTAGCCATATTATTATAAAAATATAATAATTTTTTTTATTTTGAGACATGGTCTTGCTAAGTTGCTTAAGGCCTTGCTGAATTGCTGAGGTTGGCTTTGAACTTGAGATCATCCTGCCTCAGCCTCTGGAGTTACTGGGATTATAGGCATGTGCTACCACACCTGGCTACAAACTATAATTCTCATTAATATATATACACATGTATATACATACATACACATATATATGTATATACATGTGTATATATACATACATACATGTATATATATTTATATATGTATACACACACAAATATATATTCATCACTCAATTCCACAGAGGAAAATCAAAACGAAACAAACAAAAAATACCCCAAATAATTAATTATTAACTGGGCAATAGATCTAAATAGACATTTCTAAAAGGAAAATGTACAAATAGCAGAGGGTATATGAAAAAATATCCATGACTAATCATCATATAACTGCAAATCACAATTATAATTAGTTCTCATCTCATTCCAACTAGAATGACTACCTATCATAGAGACAGATGATGACAAATGCTGGTGAGAACATAGAGAAAAGGCTACACTTGCAAATGGGAATGTGCATTAGTTCAGACATTATGGAAAACAGAATGGAAGTTCTAAAAAACTTATTAAAAAATAGAACTAACAATATGATTCATACCACTATTGGGTATCTGAAAGATACAGCTGAAGAAAATGAAATCAATATGTCAAAGAGACATTCACAATTGTAGCACTATTCATAAGACAAGAAATGGAAACAAACCCAAGTGTCCATCATCTGATGAGTGGATATCCACAAGGGCATACTATCTGGTTATTACAAATATTGAAATCCTGTCATCTGTGACAAAATGGGAGGAAATGGAGGATATTAGTTTAGGTGTAACAAGCCAAGGACAAGTAACACTTTATACTAATATGTGGAACCTAAAAACAGTGGTCTTATGAACAGAATGGTGGTTAAGAGTGGCTATAGAGTGAAGAGATAAGGATGGGATGAAGAAAGATTGATTATCACACACTAACCTGTAGATGGACAGAGGAAAGGAGTTCTGGGATCCTATTGCTCAGTAGGATGTTTAGATATGTCCTACATACTATATATATATTTTTTAATAAAGCTGGAAAATGGATTTTTAAATGTTTTTACCCAAAAGGAGTGATAAATATTTGAAGAGATAAATAGATTTAGCCTGATTTGGATATTACAAAATGTATAGATGTATTGAAGCATCACATGGTTTCTTATAAATATGTACAATTTTTATGTATGGGTCAAAACATTTTTTAAAAGAATTAAATGTTTTTAAAATCTTGAATAGAAAATCACTGTTTCAATCCTAAGCATTAAAGTAACAATGAGTGACCAATTAAAAACATTGAATCTTCTCCAAAAACCTTTAACACACTGGAGTCTAATGAAGTTCAAAATTAATTTATAAACTTTATCTTCAAGATATCATATTGCATTAGTTATGAAGTAGGCTCTTCTTTTAACAAAATTCATGTCACTATCTTTTGAAATAAAATGTCTGATGTCTTCTCTTTTGTCTATTTCAAATGTGTCCTCTTTCTAAGCAGAAATAGATGCATTTTTACTTTGTTCTGTAAAATTGTACATGTTAATGATAAATGAGCAGTCTGTGGTTACATTTGTTCTTATCTCTTTTGAAGCAGAAAATCTGGCAGTCTCTTATCTAAACTTTAACAAGTGGAGATAAACCTTGATAGAAAAATGTCTCTGGACTGCCATGGTTTTTAGCAAGAATAAACTATTTAAACTAAAAGCAGCTGTTTGATTTTTTAAATAAAATATAAATCTAAAAGTAAAATTCTCTCAAAAAAATGACATACAATCCAATGTAACTTTCAATCAAGTGCAAATGAAACTGTTGTGCACACTTATCTGTTATAAATATAAGGCCCTTTTAAGTTAAGTTCTCTTGGCACTAGAACTAAGGTGGTTATTGAAATAATGTCTAGTCTCTTCCATTAGCATGATCAAGGAAGTGGCACTAATGTTGTACTACAGGCTATTAAGCCTATAAACATCAATGTTATTTTTTTCAATTGATAAGTTCATTTATTAGATTTTAACTTATGTTCCAGCAACTGGGAGTTCCCCATAAAATTCTTAGGGCGGATTCTTGGCTCCTAATGGAGGAATACAATATGAATTACCATTCTTTTTCAGAAGGGACTGAAAAAGAAAAATAAAACAAATCAGTGAAAGAAGGAGCAAAGAAATACTAGCAGTGAGAAAGTCAGCTAAAAAATCTGTGTTATGAGGGGTAGAAGTTTACTTAAATTTAAAACTGTCACCCTGTAACTCTCCTTGCTCCATTTAGTGTATTTCCCTGGTTTTCCCAGTTGAAATACACACACAAATTGACTCTAATTTCCTTTCTTTAATACTTATCATTGGAAGTTTTAATAATAGCTTTTTTCCCCACAAATATTAGGCTGATATACAGTAAAATGGATTTTATTTTAAAGTTGTTTGATTAAATTTTCAAATTTTCTTCCTTCTTCTCTTCTTTGGTGAGGCAGAAGATAATATTGTCCAGTTCAATAAAAATTATTTTTCTTCCCGCAGAAGTTAATTTAAAAATATATTTTTAACCAAATCATATAATAAGATCAAATATTTACTTAGCCTAAGTTGCCTTAAACTAGAACATACAATTTTGTGAATCTAAGTACTGAGGAATCATTTTTTATTCCCTTTAGAGAAAGGAAGTCATCTAGTTTGACTTCCAAGTTCCTGTTTCACTTTATAACTCTTTCAACATTGGCTTCAGGACACACATTTTATCTTTAATTACCTTCTAAGTTTACTTTAGAACTAAAGTTACACTGTGTCAAGCATTTGAAATGTGAAAATTCTGCACTGTGCATGTAAATAACTAACTTTAGTGTGAGATTTTCTTGGGTAAATTTAATCTCTTATTTATTAAATTTAATAGTTAATGTAAGAATTAATACTATCTATTTGCCTATTGTTTCCTTTGGGGGACAAAAAGATTTGAAGAGGAGTTTGTGTTTGGTGTGGCTTTTTATTTGTGGTCCTCATTTGTATAGATTAAAAATATACAGTCCATGAATTTAAATAATACTACTAGTTTAAAATCACAAAATATTTTTCCTTGCATTACCATGCATTTCATATTTGTGATTTTTCTAAGTAAAATTATTAGTGAGAACAGATAACAGTGTGGGGGTAGGGTGCTTCTAATTCATAGGATTGAGTGGAAGCAACTGAAAGTTGACTGTAAGGGAATTAAATTTATGTGAGGAAAAAAAAAGCAAGAATCATTCCTCAAAGAAAAGTCTTTAGGATTTACTATCCCCACAACTGAAGTTGTTTAAGGAATTCTCCTCTTTAAGTGGTGCCAATAAAAAGAAAAGGACTAAACTTTCTTAAAATTCCTTCTCCATTCTTTCAATCATTATATTCTCAGCAGGTTTTTAGAATAAAAGAATTACTTCATCGCAATATAGAGATCTTGTAAAATTGTAAGTAAGTTAATACAGTTTCAGAGGAAGTTTTATCCAACTAAATGGATTGATCTGCTTTCTTAGTCTTTTAACCATTTATAAAGGGGTTTAATAGAACAAGGTGCCTTGGCAGTTATCATGTAAAGCCTTGGTTTTAACCAAAATTTTATATGGAAGTATCACAAACTAGATTATTTTTTGCTTTCTTATAATATCCTGAAATCATTTGAACTAGTCTAGGTTAACCAACAGAGGAGAATTTATCAAGACAATTCTGTCAACATTGTTTCTAATTTTCTTGTTCCTTCTCTTTCTGCACAAATTTTCATTGATTTTTAATATTTACTAGCCATTCTTTATTCTGTACATTCCTGTTTCAGTTTCACACACTATAACTCCAACCTTAAGTATTTTCAAATGACTCTTCCCTCACATCTTTTTACTATTTATTCTATAATCATTTTTTAATATCCTAGTGAATTGAATAAAGATGTGAAAACAAAGCATCATCATTAATACCTGCAACACTTGGGTAGTGGACTTATGTTGAGAATGGGCTTGGTAACTGACTGGTGTCTTGAAAGGCATCTCAGTATCAGTTCTTTCTTTTTTATAGGAAAATGTTTTTATTCTCATAATTTTAGAATGGAAAAGCTCTTTATAAGATAAAAAGATGAAGTCAGAAAAAAGATTGATAAATGCAACTATAGAAACAATTTCTACATATCAAAATACACTAGAAGGCAAAAAGTAAACAATAAAATAATAAACATTGTTGCAGCATATAATATAGCAAAAGATATTAATTCGCTTTATGCTAGAAATCGTATATACAGAAGTCATTAAGAAAAAGACTGAGAATCCAAACAGAACAAGAAAAGTATAATAATTAACAATTAACATAATGATCAACAGAAAATGAACTACAAATGGCTCTAAAATGTATTAAAATATGCTCAACCTCATTCATTATTAGAAAATTACAAACTAAAATAAAACTGAAATGCCATTTTTTACGTATCTTATTGGCACATTTCGAATCTGCCAAAACTCCATTCTGGTGTAGTATAGGAAAATAGGTATGCTAACACATTGCCAGTAAACTGTAAATTAATTCATCCCCAAAGACAAACACTTAGAAATATCTATCAAAATTATGAATGCACATACATTCAACCCAGCAATTCCATTCCTGGGGATTTACCACACAGAAATACTTATATGCATACCTCTGTTATGTGAGGTTTGTATAAGGTTATTATTATTATTCATTGCATTGTTGTTCTGGCAACAAGTTATTGAAAACAGACTCGATATGCCATGTAAGATTGGTTAAATAAATGATGGTACATCCATACAATGGAATGTTATGCAACTTAAATAAGAAGTGAGAAAGCTTTGTATGCACTATTATTGATCAATGCTCCAAATATATTTTCTTTTTTTAAAAAATTTATATTTGATAATATTTTTTTCATATTTAATTTATTTATTTGTTCTATTTAGGCTTACATGATAACAGAGTGCAATTTGATTCATTGTATATAGATAGAGCATAACATATCAATTCTCTAGTTGTAAATTGTATAGAATCACAACATATATGCAGTCATACACAAAGTTAGGGCTATGATGACCATCATATTCCACCACCTTTACTGGCCCCATGCCACCTCCCCCTTATAACCCTGTGAACAGACTTCCTCCATTGTTCCCATGTCTTTCCCCACATTATGAATCAGCATCCACTTATCAACGAGTACATTCGGCATTTGGTTTTCTGAGATTGGCTTACTTCACTTAGCAGGATATTCTCCAACTCCATCCATTTACCTGCAAATGCTATAATTTTATTCTCTTTTATTGCTGAGTAATATTCCATTGTGTATATATACCACAGTTTCTTTATCCATTCATCTATCGAAGGGCATCTAGGTTGTTTCCACAGTTTAGCTATTGTGAATTGAGCTGCTATAAACATTCAAGTGGCTGCAGCACCGTAGTTTGCTGTTTTTAAGTCTTCTGGGTATAGACTGAGGAGTGGGATAGCAGGATCAAATGGTGGTTCCATTCCAAGTTTTCTAAGGAATCTCCATACTGCTTTCCAGATTGGTTGCACCAATTTGCAGTTCCA
>CM053407.1:52486441-52513774 GCA_028644305.1 Xerus rutilus
AGTTTTTGAGTTCTTTATATATCCTGGAGATGAGTGCTCTATTGGATGTGTGTGTGGCAAAGATTTGTTCCCAGAACGTCGGCTCTCTGTTCACTTCATTGATTATTTCTTTAGCTGAGAAGAAGCTTTTTAGTTTGAATCCATCCCATTTGTTGATTCTTGATTTTACTTCTTGTGCTATAGGAGTCTTGTTAAGGAAGTATGGTCCTAATCCAACATGATGAAGATTTGGGCCTATTTTTTCTTCTATTAGGCATTGGGTCTCTGTTCTAATTCCCAGGTCCTTCATTCACTTTGAGTTAAATTTTGTGCATGGTGAGAGATAGGGGTTTAGTTTCAATTTGCTGCATATGGATTCCCAGTTTTCCCAGCACCATTTGTTGAACAGGCTATCTTTATTCCAGTGTACGTGTTTGGCTCCTTTATCTAGTATAAGGTAACTGTATGTAAGTGGGTTCGTCTCTGTGTCTTCTATTCTATACCATTGGTCTACATGTCTATTTTGGTGCCAGTACCATGCTCTTTTTGTTACTATAGCTTTGTAGTATAATCTGAGGTCTGGTATTGTGATGCCTCCTGCTTCACTCTTCTTGCTAGGGATTGCTTTGGCTATTCTGGGTCTCTTATTCTTCCAAATGAATTTTATGAATGACTTTTCTATTTCTATAAGGAATGACATTGGGATTTTAATTGGGATTGCTTTGAATCTATATAGTGCTTTAGGAAGTATGGGCATTTTGACAATATTGATTCTGCCTATCCAGGAGCATGGGAGATTTTTCCATCTTCTAAGGTCTTCTTCAATTTCTTTCTTCAGTGTCTTGTAGTTGGTATTGTAGAGGTCTTTCACTTCTTTCGTTAAATTGATTCCCAAGTATTTTATTTGTTTTGAGGCTATTGTGAATGGAATAGTTTTCCTAATTTATCTTTCAGAGGGTTTATCCCTGATGTATAGAAATGCAATTGATTTGTGGGTGTTGATTTTATATCCTGCTATTTTGCTGAAATCATTTATTAATTCTAAAAGTTTTCTGGTAGAATTTTTTGGATCCTCTAAGTATAGAATCATGTCATTCACAAATAATGATAGTTTGAGTTCTTCTTTTCTTATTCGTATCCCTTTAATTTCTTTTGTCTGTCTGATTGCTCTGGCTAGTGTTTCAAGGACTATGTTGAATTGCAGTGATGAGAGAGGGCATCCCTGTCTACTTCCCGTTTTCAGAAGGAATAATTCCAATTTTTCTCCATTTAGGATGATATTGGCCTTGGGTTTAGCATAGATAGCTGTTACAAAGTTGAGGAATGTTCCTACTATCCCAAGTTTCTCTAGTGTTTTGAGCATAAAAGGGTGTTGTATTTTGTCAAATGCCTTCTCTGCATTGATTGACAAAATCATATGATTCTTATCTTTAGGTCTATTGATGTGATGGATTACGTTAATTGATTTTCATATGTTGAACCAATCTTGCATCCCTGGGATGAATCCCACTTGATCATGGTGCATTATTTTTTTGATATGTTTTTGTATGCAATTTGTCAGAATTTTATTGAGAATTTTTGCATCTGTGTTCATCAGGGATATTGATCTGAAGTTTTCTTTCTTTAATATGTCTCTCTCTGGCTTTGGAATCAGGGTGATACTTGCCTCATAGAATGAGTTTGGAAGGGATCCCTTCTTTTCTATTTCATGAAATAGTTTGAGGAGATTTGGTATTAGTTCATCTTTGAAGGTCTTGTAGAACTCAGCTGAGAATCCATCTGGACCTGGGCTTTTCTTGGTTGGCAGGCTCTTGATGGCATCTTCTATTTCCTTGCTTAAAATTGATCTGTTTAAGTTGTGTATGTCCTCTTGGTTCAGTTTGGGTATGTCATATGCCTCTCGAAATTTGTTGGTGTCTTCAGGGTTTTCTATTTTACTGGAGTATAAATTTTCAGAATAGTTTCTAATTATCCTCTGTATTTCAGTAGTGTCTGTCATGATATTTCCTTTTTCATCATGAATTTTAGTAATGTGGGTTTTCTCCCCCCTCCTTTTCATTAGGGTGGCTAAAGGTTTGTCAATTTTGTTTATTTTTTCAAAGAACCACCTTTTTGTTTTGTCAATTTTTTGAATTGTTTCTTTTGTTTCAATTTTATTGATTTCAGCCCTAATTTTGATTATTTCCTGTCTTGTACTTCTTTAGGTGTTAATTTGTTCTTCCTTTTCTAAGGCTTTGAGATGAAGAGTCAATTCATTTATTTGTTGACTTTTACTTCTTCTAATGAGTGAGTTTAGTGCTATGAACTTTCCTCTTAGCACTGGCTTCATGGCATCCCGGAGATTTTCATATGTTGTATCAGAGTTTTCATTTGCCTCTAAGAATTTTTTTTTAATCTCTTCCTTGATGTCTTCTATTATCCATGCATCATTCAATAGCATATTATTTAGTTTCCAGGTGATGGAGTAGTTTCTGTTTTCTAATCTGTCATTGATTTGTAATTTTATTCCATTGTGGTCAGATAGGATGCAGGGTAGAATCTCTATTTTTTTGTATTTGCTAAGACTAGCTTTGTGACATAACATATAATCTATTTTGGAAAAGGATCCATGTGCAGCTGAGAAAAAAGTGTATTCACTCATTGATGGATGGACCACTCTATGCCTGTTAAGCCTAATTATTGATAGTTTTATTGAGGTCTGTGGTTTCTTTATTAAGTTTTTGTTTGGAAGATCTATCCAATGGTGAGAAAGCTGTGTTAAAGTCTCCAAGTGTTATTGTGTTGTGGTCTATTTGATTCTTGTATTTGAGAAGGATTTGTTTGACATACATAGAAGCCCCATTATTTGGGGCATAGATATTTATGATTGTTATGTCTTATTGATGTATGATTCCCTTAAGAAGTATGAAATGACCTTCTTTATCTCTTTTCACCATCTTTGGTTTGAAGTCCACTTTATTTAATATGAGGATGGAAACTCCTGCTTGTTTGTGGGATCCATGTCAGTGATATGTTTTTTCCCTCCCTTTCACTTTCAGTTTGTGGATGTCTTTTCCTGTAAGATGAGTCTCTTGAAGACAGCATATTGTTGAGTTTTTTGATCCAGTCTGTCAGTCTATGTCTTTTAATTGGTGCATTTAGGCCATTTACATTCAGGCTTATTATTGAGATATGATTTGTAATTCTGGTCATTTTGGTTTGGTTTTGGTTTTTACCTTGAGTTGTTTTCTCTTTTGGATGGTCTTTCTTTTAGTGTAGTTCCTCTCTTTTTAAATTTTCATTGTTGGTTATCATTTCCTCCTCATGGAATATTTTGCCAAGAATGCTGTGTAGTGCATGCTTTCTTGCTCTAAATTCTTTTAGCTTTTGTTTATCATGGATGGTTTTTATTCTGTCATCAAATCTGAAGCTAATTTTGCTGGATATAGGATTCTTGGTTGGCATCCATTGTCTTTCAGGGCTTGGAATATGCTATTCCATGATCTCCTGGCTTTTAAGGTCTGTGTTGAAAAATCTGCTTATATATGAATTGGTCTCCACTTGTATGTAATCTGGTTCCTCTCTCTTGCAGCCTTTAAAATTCTATCCTTATTCTGTATGCTTGGCATTTTCATTATAATGTGCCTTGGTGTAGATCTGTTGAAATTTTGTATGTTTGGTGTCCCGTAAGCCTCTTATATTTGATTTTCCATTTCATTTTTCATATTTGGGAAATTTTCTGATATTATTTCATTGAAGAGATTGTGCATTCCTTTGGTTTGAAATTCTGCACCTTCTTCTATCCCAATAAATCTTAGATTTGATCTTTTGATGCTGTCCCATATTTCTTGTATGTTCTGTTCATGATTTTTTACCATCTTCACTGTATGGTCAAATTTATTTTCAAGATTGTATATCTTGTCTTCATTATCCCAGATTCTGTCTTCCAAGTGATCTAGTCTATTGGTGATGCTTTCTATTGAGTTTTTTATTTGGTTTATTGTTTCCTTCATTTCAAGTATTTCTGATTGGATTTTTTTTACAATCTCTAGCTCTTTCTTAAAGTAATCTTTTGCTACTTGTAATTGCTCTCTTATCTCTTTATTAGAATGCTCAATGGTTGCCTTTATTTGCTCTTCTATTTCTTTGTTGGATTGATCAAGTTTTGCCTGTAATTGTTCACTTATTTCATTCTTTAGTTCGCTGATCATTTTAGTTATGTACATTCTAAATTCTTTCTCTGACATTTCAACAACTGTGCCATCAATGGATTCTGTTACAGTGGTATCCAGGTTTATTTGGGGTACTTTCTTCCCTTGTTTTTTCATGTTGATTGTGTATCTTCCTTTCTTGAAATACCAATCTGAGGTATTGTGGCTTCTATCCTATAATCTTGTATTGACACTCCAGATTACCTGTATCTCACCTTGGAGCTACTTCTGTTCTCCCACTGTCCTCAGATGGGCACTACTGCCACTAAAGTTGGTGACAGAGGTAGTGAATGTACCTCTAGAGGGCAGTGGGAGTGGCCTTGGTTGGGCTCTTGAGGCAGCCCCTGAGGGCTGTCTTGCCCCTCTCTTGCACTCCTGCTGGTGAACAGGAACTCTGGTGCGGAACTGGAGTTAGGCCCAGGTCTCACTTAGTCACGGTCACAAGCAGGAGAGTCTGTGTGGGACCCTTACAGTGAGTGTGAGCTCTCCTATGGCTGGAGGCTAGCAGGCTCTGGTCTGCCTTCAACTGGGCACCCCTGGCATTCCCTAAGGGCAGTTTTGGGCCTTCTGTCTCTCCTGACCACAGGAACTCTGGAGTGGAACTGAGGCGGGCCCAGAGCATACTTGGGTGGGACCTCTTTATGCTGGGATCTCTACAAGCCACTCTTACCCTGGGTATGCCTTCCTCTGTGGCTAGCAGCTAGCAGCCCCTGGTCTCCCATTGGCTGGACACCCATGGAGTTTCCTGAGGGCGGATCTGGGCCCTCTGTGGCTTCAGCTGGTCCACAGGAACTCTGGAGTGGAACTGGGGTGGTCCCAGGCTGCCCTTGGGCAGAGCTGCCTTGCACTAGGGTCTCTGCAAGGACTCTTACCCTGAATGTGGGCTCCCCAGTGGCTATCGGCTAGCAGTCCCTGGTCTCCGGTTGGCTGGACACCCATGGAGTTTCCTGAGGGCGGATCTGGGCCCTTTGCCTCAGTATCAGTTCTGATTAATAAAAATGACCACATTCCATATGTGCTCTTCAACATTTAAACCATCAAATTTAAATAATAATGTCAAATCTTTCTTCCAACATTGATTAATTCACCATGGCCTGGTAAAATTCTTTATTCAATTTAGATATTCTCACTTATACAGAGCTCAAATTACCTATTTTCTTACTCTGTTATTATATGTGTGATTTAAAATTCATACTCTTGACATTTTTTTTTAAAAGTACTTAGGAAGACCCAATGATCTTTTCTAAATAAAAACCTAGATTTAACTGCAAATATCTAATGCCTATACCAAATCTGAATTTTTTCTGAAATATCCAATAGTTAAAAATTTAAAGTATAATGAAGATTTGCTCTTCTCTGCTTGTGCTATACAGAGTACATGAATTTCACTTTGGCAACATATTTGAGTGAAATATAGTTATCAGAGGATTCAATCACGAGTTGATGCTCATTCAGCACCTGTTAAAAAATTTTTAAGATACAGATATTTCAGGATACCCCATTGGTCATTTTATACTACCCACTTTTCCAAGTCCTATTCAAATATTAAGTAATAATATTTGAACAAATATAAATAATAATTAATATTCAAATATTAAGTAATAATATTTGAATTAAACATTAAAAAACAAAGTACAATTTATCTTATTCTTCTATATTGGTTTAATATCATACTGTCTACTTGATAGAAAGATTCTTTAAGAATTAAACATATAAATAGTGATTTTACCTTTTGAATACTTTTAGTCAAGCAGATTGGAGTAATTAAGATTAATCCTAAGTATCTTTTTTATAGTTAAGGATATTGACAATTCTATTATTAAATGTTATGGAAAGTGAATACACTGAGAAAGAAACAAGAAAAACAATTCCATTTACAATAGATCACAAAAAGAATCTAGAAATAAATCTATCCAAGGAAATGAAAGACCTCTACAATAAAAATTATAGAGCACTGAATAAAGAAATTGAAGAAGTCACTAGAAGATGGAAAGACTTCCTGTGTTCATGGGTAGGCAGAATTAATATTGTTAAAATGGCTGTATTATCAAAAGTAATCTACAGACCCAGTGCAATCCCTATCAAAATGCCTATTATATTCTTCACAGAACTAGAAAAAAGTGCTCTAAAATACATTTGGAAGAGTAAAAGATCCCAAAAAGTCAAACAAATTCTAAGCCAAAAGCAATTCTGGAGGCGTCACTATACTTGACTTCAAATTATACTACAGAGCTATAGTAACAAAAAGAGCATGGTACTGGCATAAAAGCAGACACATAGATAGTACAAAATAGAAGACACAGAGACAAACCCACACAGATACAGTCATCTGATCTTTCACAAAGGTATCAAAAACATATGTTAGATAATGTTGTTTTAAAACAAAACATAAAAACTCAACCAAACAACAACAAAAATACATTGGAAAAAGGCTTTTTTAATAAATGGTGCTGGGAAAACTGGACATTCATATGTAGAAGAATAGAATTATATTTCTATCTCTCATCCTGCACAAAAGTCAATTAAAAGTGGATCAAAGACTTCAGAATTAGACCAGAAGTTCTGCTGCTACAAGAAGAAAATGGTGTCAGCACTTCAACTTACAGGCACAAACATTGGCTTCTTCAATAAGACTCCTAAAGTTCAGGAAATAAAACCAAGTATTAATAAACAGAATGGCATTACGTTCAAGAGTTTTTGTATAGCAAAGGAAACTAGAACATGGAGAGCCAACAAAATAGGGTAAAATCTTTGCCAGTGTTTTTTTAGTCAACTTTTTTGCTGCTCTGACCAAAAGACTCCGCCAGAACAATTGTAGAGGAGGAAAAGTTTAAGGGTCCACAGTTTCAGAGGTCTCAATACATAGAAAGCAGGCTGCATTCTTCAGGGCTTGAGGTGAGGCTGAGCATCATGGTATAAGAGTGTGGCCGAGGAAAGGGAGTCATATGTTGATCAGAAAGAAGAGACAGTGGTTTCAACTTGTAAGATACAAATATATAGCCCATAGCCATGCCCACCAATGAACTACTTCCTCCAGCCACACCCACTTGTCTCCAGCCATAACTCAGTTAATCCCATCAGGCATTAATTTGCTGATTAGGTTAATGCTATAGCCCAATCATTTTTCCTTCAGACCTTCTTGCACTGTCTCACACATGAGATTTAGGGATAAACATCTACGCCATAACAGCCAGCTACTCTTCTGACAGAGGATTAATATTCAGAATATATAAAAAACTTAAAAAACTTAACACCAAAAAACCCCTAACAAATATAGTGAAATGAACTAAACAGATATTTATTAAATGAAGAAGGATAAATGGACAACAAATATATGAAAAAATATTCAACATCCCTCACCATCAAGGAAATGCAAATCAAAACTGCTGAGATTCATCTCCCTCCAGTTAGAATGGCAACTATCAAAAATATAAATAATAATAAATGCTGGCAATTATGTGAAGAAAAAAGAAACACTTATACAATGTTGGTGGAATTGTAAATTAGGATAACCACAGTGGAAATCATTATAGAGATTCCTCAAGAGGATAGAATCACATGAACTCAGCTATTCCATTCCTATTTATGCAAAAAAATTAATGTCACCATACTATAATGAAACATGCATATCCATGTTTAGAGGAGCACAAATCACAATAACCAAGCTATGGAATCAACGTAGGTGTCCCATCAACAGATGATAAAGGAAATGTCTCTCTCTCTCTCTCTCTCTCTCATACACACACACACACACACACTCATACGCAATGGAGTTTTACTCAGCTATAAAAAGGAATTAAATCATGTAATTAACAGAAAAATAGATGGAACTTGAGAATATCATATTAAGAAAAATAAGTCAGAATCAGAAAATCAAGGGTCATATTTTTCTCTCCTATGTGAAAACTTGAGAGAAAAAAAAATTTAAAGAAGGGAAGATTACATGAAATTAGAAGAGATAATAATAGAGTAGAGAAAGAGAACTCAGGGAGGGAGGAAAGGAGGGAAAGGGGACCTACTGGGAAATGAAATTGACAAAGTTATGTTATATGCATGTATGAATATGCCACAGTGTATCCTGTTATTATGTATATAATTATAACTCACCAATGAAATAATTATTCAGAAATGCCATGAAAAATAAATTCACAGTTAAATTCTGGAGCAAAAAAATTGATTTCAACACATGAATTAGTGTACTATTGACTGTAAGTGACACAATATTTGTTTGCCATCTTTGGTCTTAATTTTCAGGAAATGTATAAGCATAGTCATCCTTCAATACTGATAATTAGTTAATCTAGGACTTGGAAACTTCCATATCTCTGGTTCTAAATTTATACTGTGATTTTATAAAAATATCCTCTTTTATTTCATATAATTTTCTTTTACCCCAAATCTGTAATTATTTTTTTTCTTGCAGTGCTTGGTATACAATCTACCACTGAGCTACATTTCCAGCCCTCACCTAAAATTTTATGAGGAGACAGTGGAGTATACATCATAAACAATGAGAAAATAAGATGAGAAAAATTAATGAATTATGAAAAAGAAAGAAACAGTGTAATGTAATACATATCATAATTAACCATGATTAATAGCAGTAAAAATAATTAAAAATCTTTGAAACTTTAGCCCTTAATTTAAGGGAGAAGAGAATCTTTATCTTGAAATTTTAAATTTATAGTTAGTAATAATTACTGATTTTTATGTTGTTAATTAGTATTTGGCAGAATGGAGAGTAATTGCCTTTGCCAAATGTTTATTAAGTAAAGATTTGTGTGGAGGAAAAAGTAGTACTGCCTATTGAACGTTTCATTGGTGGTGTGAATATGACATTAATATTTAATAAAGGGAACCCCAAGGTCTCCCATGAATACACATCTGCTACTGAAGAGCTGTAGCTCAAATTTCACAGGTCTTTTCCTTGACATATGCATGCCAGGAAGGAATGTTTTTTAAAATTTTTAAATTTAAAAGCTACAAACTCCTAACACATTAAAATTGTATATACCATTAAAAGATTCTGGAAAAATAACTGAAGCATACATATGGAATAAGACAGCTGTTAGGTTGCTATCAGGTTAAACATATTTATAATATCACCATCATATTTCCCACATGTTAATATCAGAAACTTCTAGGAGTGATTAATATTAATGACATTAAAAAGAAAACAAGTTTGTCTTTCTTTGAAAAATATCAGATCTTGTACATAATTTTTGAATTGACTAAAGTGCAAGATTATGTAACTCAGAAATGTTATTTTAGGCAAGACTGAAGAATGCTCAAACTAAATCCATATAAGAAATGAAAAATATTAAAAGATTGCTGCTATTTTCACTGACATACAAAAACCAGTTAATTGTTTCTTTTCATAAATTGGATTCCTTAACATCCTTTCATAATAATCTCATGAAAACATGAAGAAAGCAAAAGTGAATTTAAAAACCTGAATGATGTGCAAAGGGATGGTCTGAGAAATGCAATTGTGAAGGCAATTATTCTTAGAAATCTATTTATAGCCATTACAAAGTTAAAGTATTTACAGAGCCTTTGTGTTCTGTCTTTGTCTCTTTTTGTTTTCCTCTTCCCTCTCTTCCTATCTATCCAGATTTCCTGCAGTGTTCTAAAAGGATTCAAGAGATTTCATATGAAAATAAGATAGTATTTAGCAAGATAACTCACAAGGTCTATCCAGGAAAACAAACTATATTAATCATGTTTAATAAAGTGACTTTATTAGAAATTTTTTTTTAACATAGGCAATAGATTGGAGGAGAGAATACATAGGGAACACTGAGATAGAACAAATTAGCAACAGCAGGAGGCAGCCGCCATACTTTGGGTGAAGGGAAAAGGTGCTGAAGCTGTGAGAATAGATTGAAGGGCTGGCGTCTCCCCAGAGAAGCCAGAACTACTGTAGGTCCATATGATAGGAATTAGGACCTGAGGAAAGAGAAAGTTGCCAATGACATCTCTGGAGAGGAGTACACATGAGAATAAGTACTCTGGCTTCTCCCATCCTCTGGACTCTAGCCTTCTCAAAGTGCCTGTTATCTGCTGAATCCAGTGGGCAATCAGTGGAAAAGACCTGGAAAATGACCCTCGAGGGGACAGACGGCCTGTGAAGCACAGAGCAGGAGAAGATAAAAGATACGTATGAGAGAGCCAGGAATGACACAAGAACATGAATTAGAAGTGGATACCAGAGAGATGACCAAAGGAAAGCAATGATAGAAACAGACAAATGAACAAAGTGAACTCAGCATTCAAAACTGTACTTCAGATCACGCTAGTTTGATAAATGGAGGCAGCTATGTTTTAAATCTTCTTAATAAACAAATTGAAGAGGAAAATATAGGTAGCCACACAGTTTATGGTGTCATAGATTACTCAGAAGAGACACAGCTCTTCTTGACACCAAATCTGGAAACAAATCTTCTGTGTTCCAATAAGATGAACAATGTCCTTCTAGTGATGCTTCATGATTCTATTCATCACAGTATTTTAAAATTTAAACTAATACCACTGCATAAGACACATTTCAGGGAACTATTTCCAAGGAGAGAAAATAATTATGAGAAATGATACCTGATAATCATGTACCTGGTAAGGTACTCAACCACTGAGCCATATCCTCAGCTCTATTTTGTGTTTAATGTAGAGACAGGGTCTCACTGAGTTGCTTAGCGTCTAGCTATTGCTGAGGCTGGCTTTGAACTAGCAATTCTCCTGTCTCAACCTCCCAAAGTGCTATGATTACAGGCGTGAGCCACCACATCTGGCTGGTAGGCTGCTATTTGATTATCTAGGTTATCTCAGGGACAGATTTAAAAAAGATATGGGGTGTAGGTTCATCAGCTACTGTTCAATAATGATGAAGTTTTGAGGGGCATTAGAAAAGGGAACTCAATATTAGACTTCCAAGTATCTACATGGAGCTATGTGGTTTTGTCTGAATCAAATTTGGACAAGTCTGAAAACTTCGTGCTTTGACAAGTTGTTGACCTGGATTGAGGGCCAATTATTTATGTTGTAATTACATATGTTGTAATGGAGCATGTGACCTGAAGAGGGTGAATAGTGGCAATTGAATGGTAATTTATCTAAATTATTATGGTTAATGGTAGAAAAGTATTAGTAGTTAATAGCAATTTTATTCATACTTGCAATGACAAATTATCCAGAGCTAGTGTGAAATGCAATTTATTCAGAGATCCTTGGCTTTTCCTTTCTTTATAAATTAGCTAAAAATATGTTTTCTTTCTTTTCTATTACACAATTTCTTTTCTCCTTTTCCAGACATTTTAATTAATTATTGTATGAATTAGGGCTATCAAACTTTAGTCGTCCTCATTATGTTTTTGCTGATAGGCATCATAGTTAAAGTCTACTAGGAAAATACATTGAGCCAGAGACAAACAAATAAACAAAACTTGGACTTTAAAGGTTGATATCTAAGTACATTCAGCCTCTTAGAAAGTTGTTTGCATACTTTGTGAATGTTATTTGTTGCCAAGTCTAATAAAATGCATTTTGGTTTTGGTGTTATGTAAAATTCTTAAATTCTGCCTTATTCTCAAAATATAAAAATGCCTGATAAAATAACATCTAAATATTGGGATTAATGTGGCTGTTATCTTTTGTCCCCTAGAAAGCAGCAATTCATTCCCTTTTGTACAGTCATGCTGAGTTCAAGTAGATCAAATGACAGTTATTGAAAAATAAAAGACTTGTCTTAGAATACTATTATTACTGGAAATAATGGTAATAATAGGATAGCAAAAGTTCAGGGATTTATAGTATTTAACAACCAGCTTTGACTTCTCTTCTACTACCCATAAGTTAGCTTGTCTACGTGCTTTTCAATAAGAAAAGGGGCTGTACTTGAGAGCTTTGACTCAAGGCCATGGTCTGGTGCTAAGTCCAGCTTGGAGCCACTTACTCTCTACATGATCTTGGGAAATTGACTCTATTTCATTGGCCTCAGTTTTCTTATCTGTAAAATAAGGACGTTTTAGAATCGTTAAAACGTCTAAAGTTGACGTTTTAGAATCCTCATTAGTCTTTTTACAATGTATTAAGTAAATTGTTAAAAACAGTCTGATATACACTAAGTGCCTTGAAATTGTTGTTAATAGAACCTTTGGTATATTTGTTTTAAAAAACTACACAGTGAAATTACCTGATTTTTTATAACATATAAAATTATAATACTTTGCGTAGTTCTGACCAGGATTAAATGCTTCAGGGCATAATTTATAATTTACTGTTTTCATATTTGCAATAAACCAACCATTGACCTACAGCTAGTTCCTTAGGAGCAACGCTATTTATCATGTCAGATTAAAGCAAAATTTATTGAGTTTTCTTTACTATACTTTAACTATGTACACTCTTACTACTGAATTCTATTTGAGCCAAAAAAAAGAGAGAGTCAAGTAGATGTTTGAAGCTCTCTGTATTTATGAAGTTACAGAAAATATGTGTTTTAAGACAAAAACACAGCTGAAGTTTGGTTACGGCTAAATGCCTCAAATATAAACTCTCTATTAAGTACTTAAATAAGCCCAACATCTGGCTGGCCATTTATTATTCATTCTGCTTCCTAGGGGGAATATGGCAAATGACAAAGCATATGTTGATTTGGGATCATTTCAATAAAAACTCTTTCTTATGCAAATATTTATCTTAAATTCCTTAAAGCTACTAATGAAGGCAAAGATTTCAAACAGACAACGGAATATTGTTAACACTGGTAACATTGGACAAGGCGTGGGGGAGATATATTTTCAAAAATAAACTGAGATTCCTATTGTGAAATGCTTAAGAAAGTCATTTATGCTGTTTAAATCTTGTTAAAATGTGTGTGTGTGTGTGTGTGTGTGTTTGTTTACAAGTAGAAAAAGAAATCATATATGTAGAGAGAGGGATTCAAACAAAAGTTAAATGAAGGTTTTCTCTAGTAGCCATAGAACTGCAATTTTTTGCTATATTAAAAGCTCTCCAAGTATTACCTTATTAAATCTCAGCAATAGCAATGAAGTAGGTAGCATTAATTCATAGAAAAGAAAATTGAGACTAAGAAGTGTTTAGTACCCAAAATGATCTCATTTAGCATTTTGTTTGCTTAATTATTATACATCTTCCTTGCTAGAATGTGGTCCCCAGGACAGCAGAGACCTTGCTCTGTCATGACCATATCCTTAGTGCCATGCAACTTTATTGAATGAATGAATATCTAATTCATGAGCTTGCTAACATCTCACCACTAGTAATTTGTTAGAGTAGGTGCAAGTTCAAATCATCCTAGAGTACTTTTTTTTTCACAATACAATGAAAAGTAAAACCCAAACCGTGTAACAATGTTGTCAAAATTGCCCAGTCGAGTCCTGAAAATTGAAAAGTCTTTTATCAAGTTCTGTGCACAGCACAATGATGTCCTAACTCTAATAATCATTTTCTCAGTAACAGCTGCATGGCCTGGAGCAAGGTACTTAACTCATTCAATAGAGTAAAACCTCATGTTGGTGTGATGAGGATTAAATTGTACTTGAAAATTCTTAGAACAGCACTTGGCACTTAAGTTAGTGTTATTAAAATCTTAGCTATTATTATTAGTATTGTTTCTATCAAATTAATTTTCAGTCAGCTTTCTTTCCTTTTCTAAGTTTGTTCCAGGAAAATACTGGAAAAACAAAAAGAGATTGACTTAGTAATCTTTCAGAAGGAATAAATTTGTTTCGTCCTGTTCATTTCTATCAAAGATAGGCAGGAATAAAAGCTTTAATAAAAGAATTAATATTTAAAATTGTTTTTTAGTAGACAAGATATGCAATCCTCTCAAATAGTTCATATTTTGGCCTCAATTCTTTATCATTTTTCTATATATCTTGAATTACCAGAAAACAAACCAAAAAGGTCACAATTCATATCACTAATATTTCTCACCTGGAGGCAAATTCTACTAACATATTATGATAAAATCGTGAACAGTCATCAATGATATGTATCTATGTATGCATTTATTTTTATCTTCTTTATGAAAATATATTATGTCAACAATTATATAAACCTGAAATTATACATGTATGTGTTCTCCAGTTGTTGGATATTATTCTTCCAGCATCCTATAATTAATTATTAATGCTTCAGCACACTTTCTATCACAAATATGTAAGCATAAAAATTTATTTTGGCCAATTTTTCTGGAGATGTTAGGTAACTGACTTTGATGAAGTTTCCCATTGCTAGTTCAAAGAGTAGGATTGACCAAAAATAAATCCAAAAACTTAAATTCTCTTGACCATGTGAGGTAAAGCTCAAACAAATTAAAATCTAAAACTCATTTCCCTGATTTTTTATTCAGCTCAGTCTCAGCCAAAGACATTCTCGATGCCTGGGTACATGTGAGCACATTAAGCATCTGTAGCCTGGGCTCTCTTCCATGAAAGTCACTGTGGCTCTTCTAGTACCTCAGAGTCCTAATGAGTCTCTCATGTGCCCAAGAGTTAGTAGGATAAATAAGATAATAATAGCACTGACCCCAGACCCACCAAAGCAAAAGAAAACAGTAGTTAGTTTTTAGAAATCACACGATCCAACCAATTCCTAAAGTGATTATTTCTGGCATATCCAGGACTCCATAATAATTCCATGAAGTGGAGACTCAATAGAGTCTGAGGTAAGGAGAATATGTGGAAAAAATCTGGTTTTGCCTCAACAGAGGCCAATTTGTATTTGTTGTGCAGAGATGACAATGTTCTTAAGATTTCAAGTGTCTGTGTATTTGGTTTAATATATATCCCTTGTAAGCAGCATGTAGTTGTTGATTTACTAGTGCAATCTGATGTTCTAGCATTTTTGCTGGTCTTTTTGAAACATTTATTCATGATACAATTAGTCTTCCACTACCATTCTTCTATTTTTATCTCCTTATATCAATTTTTTCCTTTGCAATTTCACCCTCTTTTGTTCAAACATTCAGAAATGTTTTTCTTTTAATTATCCTGTTTCTCTTCCCTTTGATTGCTATTTATTGTACTCTGTCAATTTTTGTTTTGATGGTTACTTTTGGGATAACAATACATCTCCTTATTACATACAGCGTGACCTGTATTGGTGTTTTCATCATTTCCAAGACAATACAACAGCCTTAGTTTACTTAGATCTCTTTTCACTTCTTTCTTGTCTTTGGTGATTTTTTTAACCAGATACATTTATACTGAAATTAGTATTGCTCTATATAATCAATATTAATCCAGATTTGCCTGCTTCCTCTTTCTTTCCTTCCTTATTCCTTCCTGAATTTCTAATGCTTCTATCATAGAGGACTTTCCTTCTGTCTGAAGAGCTCCTTTAGAAGAGTTTTGCTTAATGTTTTTCTTTTATTCCTGAAAATATCTTTATTTTGCCTTCATTTTTAATCACAAGGGTAATATTTTAATAACATATAGAATGAAATGAATAATTCTGTTCAAATATATAAAAACATCTGCAATAAATCTTGCATGCATTTTTTTAAGTTACAAATAGCCTACTTTAAAGCCAATCTGCCCACTTTACAAGGCACCATCCTTTTCTGAAACAGTTCCATGAAATCTCAAGTACTTAACTGCTGAAAAGTAAAGATAAGTCCTATTGCTAAAATACTGTTCCCCCATTGGAGGAACACTGTATCATTCCATTCCTTTACTGAATCAGTAAAGGAGTAAATTTATATTCAAGCATAGACAGCAAAATTGTTCCTTATGTTATATATGGATATTTTCAGTATATACCTTAGGAAATGCATTGTATAACATTACGGTGAACTGATTTAGTTTTTATATAGTGCAATGATTATTGCTCAAAAAAGCCCAAATGAAAAATGAAAACTCATCTGTTTCATGCATGAAATATGTCTAATCTTCATTAACTGTTCATATGCAAAAGGCTAAGAACTGAAATTAAAGGTTTCTGGCTCAGTTTACACAACTGAATTCCTTAAAATTCTCCATAATGAACTTCAACAGCATGTGAATAAGATTGCTGACATTTGCCAAGTAAAACCCCACATGAGGAGTAGGCACTTCACAGTCCCCAGTATTTATTTACCACAAAAGAAAACTAAAACAAAGAAGTAACTTCCTCTAATCTTTTTCCTGGATCTTACATAGAATCTTTAAAATATTACTTGTTATACCAGCAATCAAAATATTTCCTAGTCTATAGTTTGTAGTAAAAATAATTTAACACAAAATTTTAATATTCTACTTTGCAATTGGTTGAAATACCAGTGGGTGTAATTTTTAGAATTAAAGCCTATGTGGAGTCAAGTGTTTGAAACATAGAAGATAGCATAGAATTTCCATCTTTGTAACCAAGGCCTCTGCAGATTCATTTTGTAGGTCTAAAACTATCATCCTAGAAGACCTCTGCTGCTTTAGCTGCTTAAGTGGTCCCACCAAACCACTCTGGTGATAGCTCCTTTGAGGTTACTGAGAAAGTGCTGGAAGAGCTCTGGTGTCCTGGTGGCAATTGGCTTGGCTTTGTGAGTGCAGGGACACAAGAAGAGTACCATGTTTCTGAAATCACTCAAGGGTCTTTCTTATCTCCTGTTCTGACTTTTGAGAAACATAGAGTGTCTATCTTTAATCAGAGCTCTCCATAAAGTTCTAGATAACATAGAACCAAAGAATAGCTCACTCACATTGACCATTCCATGAGGATCCCTAAAGTCGGCATCATTTAAGAGGCTGAACAAAGTGCACATCCCTTTGAAAACACTGGGTCTGGAGAGTTCTCTTCCTGTAACTCACTAAAGTTATCCATAACAGATATGGCCGCAGTGCAGAAATTTCCACTTGACTTCTTTAGGACACTGAAAGAAACTGCTGCACATAAAGCGCTAAAGGAAACTATATGATGAATCTCCATAGTTTGCAGTTATTTTGTATCTTCTTATAGAAGAATTATAAAACTGGATCAAAATGCTCTCAAATCCATAGACTAATGGATTTCCACATTTGTCCACTTCACTCAAATTGTACTTATAATCTGCATATTCAAACTAGACAAATTCTTAAGAAACACCGCACTTCCTGCTGCTAAAACATCTGCATATTTAGTAAGCTATCTCAAAGCTGAGGAGACAAATTGATCAACGAAGATGTTTCTGTATCCCTGGAACATTTAAGTTTTAGTCAAGTATCTAATTCTGAATACTGTTCAACATCACGAAATTGATCCTCAATATTGTAAAGCAAACAGCACTTGTTTTCATCCACATTGCTACCATACCCTATATCAGACACAGGCTGAGGCTGATGGATACCTAATCCCTATAATCAAAAAACCATACCATTGCACCTCTACTCACCACACTGTTGGACATGTCCGACACAAGCCTTTTTAGGTGGTTTTCTTTAAGGAGACTGATGAGCTTCTCATAAAGAAAGCAGGAAATGCTGAAAGCAGAAGTAGATGGTATTTAATCTTTTTCAATAGTCATGGTACTGATGCACTGAGGTGGGCAAGAGATAGGGATTTGTGACTAGAACATGTAGAGGACACAAGGTTAAACCTCACATTGGTACTGGTGACTTTGGAATTGCCTAATCAACACAGGCAGAGGAAGATGAATGGTTTAATTGTACAAGTGAGACTTACTACAGTAAAATGAGAATCTTTATTCAGAGGCCATACCGTTTGATAAATCTGCAGTTCCTATTATTCCTGTCAGAGAAGGCAGTGGGAATTATTTCCTTAAATTCCTCCAGCTAGAGTGATCTGCCTAGAGACATTTAGCCAGTGAAACCAGTATTTTCTTTCCTACAGATGCTAGTGGAAAAGTAGTGTCTTCCAGGAGGCAATAAAAGGAATGTTATACTTATGGAAAAAGGGAGAGAGGGTGAGACTGTCTTCCCAGTGAATAACTGAATGAGGATGCTCTATTGTCAGGGCCAGAACCTAGATCCAGGTCATCCCTCTGGGGCCTGGCATTAGGTCAGGGGACTGTGGGCTAAGACTGTGACCCCACTAATGTAGGCTTTGCTGGCACTACTACCTGAGAACCTCAGTGTTGGTGTCAAGAGCCCTGTTTACTCTCAGTTTCTCTTCACACTCTCTGGGACCCCATCTAGGAAAAATCCTAGGTTGTCAGTCTTTTCTTTTATCATTTTTAAATGTTAGTTTTCTTTTGTCATCTCTTTTTTTTTTCTATTGAAATGTCAGCAGTCTTACTATTGGCCCAATAAAGATAATGGCTACTTTTGAGATTTTCCTTTTAGATTTAGTTTTCAGTATTTTACTAAGAAGTGGCTAGGTATAGTTTCCTTCCATTTATCCTGTAGAGTATTTGTAGAGTTTCTTGTCCCTCTGTTTTGATGATTTAATTTAGTTTTTGTAATATTCTTGGCTAGTATCTTTATACATAGTGCTGTGTTTCACTATTTCTCTCCTTTGTATGGTATTGCAGTTACCAACAGCTCAGAACTTTTCACTACAATCCATATATCTCATACTCTTATATTGTTTTCTATTTTTTTTCTTACCTTTTTACAGTTTGAACTAGTATCTGACCAATCCAATTTTTCAGTTTTCTAATTCTCTTTTTACACTGGGTATTTGAATGGAAAACTTATTTGTTCAAGTTTTTTTATTGTGTTTTGTGGGATCTTCATTTGTTTCTTTTTGCCAAATCTATTTATTTATTTATTTATTTATTCATTCATTCATTCATTCATTCATTCAATTATATGCATTTATCATGTACAATATGATATTGTAGTATTATATACATTTTAAATTATTATATCTAGCTAATTAACATATGGATTACCTCACATAGCTATCTTTTTTTGTGTGTGTGGTAAGAATACAACATCTATACTGAACATTTTTTTTCCAGAATATTTTTGTTTGTTGTTTTGGTGGATAATAATCATACATCTTCATGGGTTATGATGTACTGTTTCAGTATATTTGCATATTATGTAATGGATCAACTCAAGATATTTGTTATTCATCATTTCTAACATTTATCACTTATTTGTGATGAAAACATTCAAAATACTTACTTCCAGGTATCTTAAATTATGTAATATAATATTGTTGAGTATAATCACCCTCCTATATACCACCACCAGAACTTCCTCCTCTCTGGCTGTGACTTTGTTCCCATTAACCAATGTATCACCATTTTCTTAGTGTTTGTATTTTCATTTTTCCTTCATAGCCTTAACATACCAGGTGAGCTTTTCTATTTTTTTTCTAGATTAGTTTTTCTAAAATTCATTTTGAGAACTGGAAAATATGTCCACTTTTCCAATGACTCCTAGTTTTAGTTCATTTTTCCTGCTTTTTCTTTGATTGATCCTCTTGATTTGTCTGTAGTTGTAGATTTAGTGACTACTGTATATAAAATTATTTATTCTCTGATTTCTGTTATCTTATGACAGGAGTATTCAGCTGGTCGTCTCTTCTGTTGGAATAGAAACAGATTACCATCAAATAAGTTGAAGCTGTGCTTTTCTCCTGTGGTGCGATCCTTCACAAGTCTTGGCAGAGAGCCTGGGCTTTGTTCCAAGAACCTTCCTTCTTACTAGGCCCTGAGCTCCAGTTTTTGTTTTCTCAGCACTATATTGCTGCTAAAGTTTGCTTAGCTCTGCTGCTTCAGGTTTGGCCTCCTGGCCACTCACTGCATGGAGCCTAAGGAGTAGGATGTACTTCTAGGAAAAGCAGTTGTAAGACATGTTCACCTCTTTACAGTTATATTTCCTCTGTGACTTCTGCCCTTCAGTGCCTGGATACCTTGTCCTCAACTACAATTTTTGCCTGCCTACCCTCTTCAGGATTCTGAAAGCATGGAGCTACTGATAAGCCTATACTTCTTACATATAGGCAATATCTTGGACTGAGAATTATGAAGACTTTTGGACTAAACTTAATGTGGTTTTTCATCTTCACAACTTAGCCTCTCAAGTTCTATCTGCCTTTGCATCTCTTGTAATGTTTCCTAACTGCTATTATCTTTCTATTTTATAAAGCTTTACTCATTGTCCCCTGGGCTCTTCCAGGGTGTATAGTTAAGGTGAGACTGAGGAAGATGTTACTTATATGCAAGGCAAAAAAGGCAAGGAATCCATGAATGTTTTCAACAAATATTTATTGAAAGACTATGATGGGTTGGTGTCTCTTTTAAATACTAGAGATATAGAGGTGAATATAGCAGGCAAATATCTTTATCGATGTGGAGTTTATAGTGTAGTGAAATAGGATAGTCATAATAGAAATAGAGAAGAGATTCAGATTTCTGGTAATTTTTTAGAACAACTTTGTGAACTAGTTATAAATCTATGGTACTATGCTAAATTTATGTTACCTATAATAATAATTGAAAAAAAAACCCTAAGAGCTATATGTTTCCATGGATATTTGTCATAGCAGTCAGTCTGTTTATGAAATTGTCATATTTGGCTTCTAAATTTTGCTTGCTAGCTCAATTATGGAATCATATGTTTGAATTTTGGTTCTTGGGTTCACTCTATTAGGAATAGATGCTTTTTGCTATTGACTAGATCCATACTCCAATTGTCTTCAACTCTGCTTTCAGTATCTCACTAAGTTCTTGTGATCTAATTGTATTCACCAAGCATTGAAAGGTGGTTCTGCTGTCACCTAAAGACATCTGTAACGGCCACGTAATTTGTGACTCAGAGGATGTTTAAGGCAATACTTCTGAAGTTGAGATCCAAGAACAATTGCTGTTCCATTGTGTGCTTTATGTAGTTTTTAGCCTGATGAACTGTGAAAACAGTATCCATCTTTATAAATATGTATTAATATATTTACATCTTTGGGTAAAATACATGGATTTTTTTTATAGTTTAAAAATTTGTTTATGAAAATAACCTAGAAGTCTTTTCTGATATTTCCTTCATGCACATATAATCAGTTGCCAACCATTTTAAATTCTAAATCCTGAGTGAGTACCTCTCAGATCTATCCACTTTTCTATAGTTCTGGTACCATCACTTGAGTCAAAGCCACCATTACTGCACCATACAAAACTGTAATAGTTACATTAAGCTCCTTGACTCTACTCACGAATGAACCATTAGAGTATTTTTTTAAAAAACAAAATCATCCTATTGATTGCTTTTCTCATTGAAACTTTTTTGTAGCCTCTTATGTTATTTTTTGAATAACTTAAATGTTAAATCCTTAGCATCACCCAAAAGTCCAGTCAGTGAGACTGTAAAACTCTTTGGCTATGAAAACATTCTCTGGAGTCACTTCAAATCCTAGTTCTGTTGCTTGCGAACTATGTAATTTTGGGAAAGTTACTTAACTCTCTGTGCCAACTTTCTTCCTCTATACAATGAGAATAAAAATGTATCTATGTTATATAGACATTGTGAAGATTAAATGAGTTTAAAAGCAGGTTTAGTACAGGACTAGAAAGGACTCCAAAATATCTTAATGAGGATGAAGTTTTACATGTTACAATTCTTGCCTTTAACTCCATGGTAACCTCTATACACCACTCCAACTTCCCTGCCTACTACCCATGCTGTGTCTCTAGCCTTACTGACCTTGTTACCACTCCTTGAACACGAGTGTCATGACTCCACATGATCTTCACACAAATTGTTTCTGTTTTTACTTCTATGATTTAGTTTACTGTCTGACTTTATGCAAGTTAGGTCTCCTTATGAATTATACTCATCATGCCTCATTACAGAGATGTTATTGTTATAATTTCAAATAGTTATTTTTTGACTTGTCTCTCCTCTAACTTTAATGTTCCATCATGGGATCTTTGAAGAAATTTTTTTCATCTGTCTGTCACCAATAGTTTCTTAAAATGTATAGTAGATATTAGCTGCCCAATAATTTTCTCTGAATTACTAGGTTGAAATATTAAAGGGATCCTGAATCTCCCATAATGATAAAAATCCACATATGTAGATGTATATGGAATAGTAGAAGGGAGTTAATAATAATGTATTTGGGGAAATCAAACACGAGGTTCTGGTGGGACAACTGTGGGTTGCTCAGAAAAGAAGAGATGTCTTTTAATGTACAGACAACTCTAACAGTAAGTTACAGAAATAGAAAACTGAATAGTTTGGATTAATACCAAGGTAAATCTAGCTAAAATAAATATCAAGTACAGTTTTGTCAAGTATGAACTGTACCTAATATGGGTATTTTGTTTAACATGGTTAGAAGAATTCTTTTTCTTCTCCTGGGACATCTTTGGAGAATCTTTTGTTTAGACAATCTTTTCTTGTGTGTTTCCCTTTCTACCTGCCAGCACCCCACAAAGATAGTTTTCACCATATTAAGCCAATCTCATTCCCCTTCAAAGAGTCTCAAAACCATAAGAAACCACAAATAGTCATGTACATCTTTGAAGCTGAAGGTTTGCCAAAGAAAAGCATTCATACCAAATCAAACTTGAAACTCTAATGCTTTCACACTTAAAACATTGCAGTTTCATGGAAATGCAGCATCCAAAAAACCCACAATGTTTAAAAAGCACTCAACACCTCACGATGCTAAAGGATAAATGATTGAAGCATAACATTTTGATTAACGTGCAAATCAAAGAAAATAACAGTATAATATATCTGGCTGATTTTTTAATTTAGAAAATTTTAAAACATCAAGCTTAAGTAAAACTAAGATGTGCAGTCTCTTTATGTGTGGTATAAAAATCGTTTAAAAAATGATAATGGGCCTGGGGTTGTGGCTCAGTGATAGAACACTTGCTTAGCACGTGTGAGGCACTGGGTTCAATCCTCAGCACTGCATTAAAAAATAAAATAAAGTTATTAAAAATGATAATGCTAAAGCTGGGTATGCATATGAAATATTACAAAGGTTCTTTGAAGGGAACATGATTTCAAAGTTAAAAATAAACATTGGTTTTGTGAACTTGTAGCATATAACATGTTACTTTCTGTTGTCTGTTTACTTAATAGTAAATAAGCACTACACTGATTTAAACACTTTTTGTTAAAGACATACATTTTTAGAGTTGTTTAGGTTCACAAATTAATTTAGGAAAAGGTGAAGAGATTTCCTTTCCATCCTCTGCTCCCACACACGAACAGCCTCTCTCATTATCAGCACCTCCCACCAGAATAGTACATTTGTTATAATTAGTGAACCTCTATTGACATATCAGAATCACCCAAAGTCCATAGTTTACATTAGGGTTTACTCTCCTTGTATATTTAAAGGCTTTGAACAAATGTAAGATGACAAATATCCATTAGAGTATCATACCGTGTATTTACACTGCACTAAAAATCCTCTGTTCTCAGCCTCTACAGCCTCTTTCCTTCTCATCCAACCTCTGGCAAACACTGATCGTATATATAGTTAAAATCTTTTAGCATATAGCCTTTTTAAGGTTTGATTCTTTTACTTTGTAATATGCACTTAAATTCTTCCATGTCTTTTCATTGCTTAAACTCATTCTTTTTAGAGCTCAAGTGTATTTCCTTGTCTGCATGTAGATTTTTAACCATACACTTACTGAAGGACATCTTGGTCACTTCCACATTTTGGTAATGACAAATGAAGGTGAACTAAGCATCTGTATATAGATTTTTGAGTATTCACAGGTTTCAACTCTTTCGGATAAATACGAAGGAGTATCATACAATGACTGGATTGCATGATAAAAGTATTTCAAATTTTCTCCGAAGCCACCAAACTATCTTCCAAAGTAGCTATACCATTTTGCTTCTCACCAACAATGAATACGAGTTTCTTTTGCTTCAAATCTTCACAAGTGTTTGGTGTTGTCAGTGTTCTAGATTTTTGCCAGTATTAACAGATATATAGTAGAACTACCTTCAAAAGATATTTGTAGAAAAGATATGCCTTCCTTCTTCTTGGGCAAATAGGTTAAAGTCATATAGATGTCAACATACTCTGATAGTTGTGTGTCATTTAATAGCTCATTAAAAAATACACTATTGGACCATATCTCTATTAATATGTATTAAGTGCTTACTCTGTCAGGCAATTTTCTAATCACCTCCCATGCATCAATTCATTACTTCTTCATAAGTACACTCAAATATTTATTTAAGTATTATTATTGAAACCATTGTGCAGATGACAAAACAAAAATTTAGTCACTGAATAAATTTCCATAGATTACCACAGCTTTCACACGCTAGCATCGATACTTGAATCCCAGCAAGCCAATAACCACGTGCTTGATCACAATTAGGCTATCTCAGCGTTTCTTATCCTGTCTCTCCCTTGTCCTACACTAGTCTGGTTCTCATTAAAGTGAAACCATCTTTGCCAGAGTCACCAGTCCTTCTTAATTGCCAAGGCTCTTGAATGTCTTTCTGAGTTTATCTTGTTTCACTTCTTTGCCATAATTAACGTTATTATTCACTTCTTTCTGGATGAAATTTCTCTTGTTTAGCTTCTATGAAAACACTCTCCATTTCTTTCTTACCATTCTGGCCCCTTTTTAGAAAATTTGTTTCTTTCACATGTTCTTTTACCTCCTTCAACCTCTTCGTTTCATTTTATTTTGTTTTGTTAATTCAGTTCTCAGCCTTTTCTTCTTTACCTAAATATCATTACTAAAGGTTAATTTCTATATTTAATTATTTTTGGAGGGGGAATGTACACTTAGATATCTTATAGGTAACTAATATTCAACATGGCTGAACATAATTTTCCATTATTTTTTTCCTTTTTGAATCTGGTTCTGTCTCCTTTGGTCCTTATCTCAGTACATGGCACTTCCATTACTCAGAAAATCAACTTTGATTACTTTTCTTTTATCTTTCACACCAAATCAGGACCACATCCTGCTCTTTCATTTCATGCCATTGCCACTTCCCTAGTAAAGGCCCTATTACTTCTTACAAGGATTATTGCCATGTTCCAGTGGTAAGTTCCCAACTTCTCCCTTCCCACTCTCCTTCCCCACAACACTATCATAGAGAAATTACCATAAAACAGAAATACAGTTTTGTCACTCAACTTAAAATACTATAACGCCCAAATTTCTCTACTCTTCCAGTATCGTATCTTTCCCCATGTGTTTTCTAAGATTCTTTCACATGCAACCATTGTTCACAGATTCCATACATTAGGATGTGCCTATTCACTAAAATCTACTTAAAATCCCTAAGTCAATACTCTCAGAGCTTTCACAATCACTAATATATATACACAAAGTGGCAAAAAAATTTGATTTGTCTGATATGCTCATTTCCAGCTAAGATCAGAGAGATTCCTGCCTTTTTATTTTAGCTCTCATACTATACACATCACTTTTGGGTCAATTTAATGTCACATTTTCCACATTTTTATATTTTTGTTGGTGATTTTACTGTTTAAAATGATCCCCACACGTAGTGCTGAAGTGCAGTCATTTCCTAAGTAGTACTGTGCTACTACTTAGCACAGAAAATATGTATGTTAGATACACTTCCTTCAGGCATGAATTATACTGCTGATGGCCATGAGTTCAATTTATTAAATATGGCATATTTGAAATGAATTATACATAAAATGAGTTTATGTAACTTTAAACCGTATTCATTAATAATATGAATTTTTAAATTTTATTATAGAATAAAATAAAAAATAAATTATACTCTTGTTGTTAGGAATAAAGATTTCAGCCTGAGAGAAAAGAAGCATAATGTAAAATCAAATTAAATAAAATAAACATGTATAATCAAATTTGGTTTGGAAATATTAATAAAAATTAGCAGTATATTTTCATATTGCTAAAATAGAAACTAGAATTCCTTGAAGGAATGGCTGCTCCCAGGTCTAGGACAGGAAAATCTGAAAGATGGTCATGGAATTTCTTGTGCCTAAAACCAAGGAAACTGTCAAAAATCACTAGGGTAGAAATAAAACTGAAAAACACAAAATGAACAAAACTGGAGAATTATGTGAAAATGTTACTGCTGGCCTAAATATGGCAGGGCTATAGCAGTAGCAAGAGAAAATATTAACTGTAATGAATGAAACCATTTATCAGTTAAAAATTATAAGCACATTTTTAAAAAAACTGAATGACCACCTTTTACCTTGGAGGATTTACTAGGGCATAAACCCTTTACTCTAAACCAAGGATTGGCAAACTTTTTATGGAACCACATAGTAAATATTTTAGGCTTTGGGTTTCCATCTGTTTCCTCCATCTCTCTCTCCTTGTCCTCATTCTCCACTTCTGCAAGTCTACATTCAGCCTCTGTGGCACGGTCTCATTTGTTCTTATTAATACTCTTTGAAAACTGTTTACAAATAAAAAATTAATTTTAGCACTGGACCACACAGAAAGAGGTCTTAGGCCATCTGTGGACTGTGGTTAGCCAATACTATTTCTAAAATAAAATAAGTCAAATGAGAAAATTATTCTGGATTGTTATAAAAATTACATTTTGTGGTAACTAAATCACTGATGACAAAAAGATTTTCTTTATAGAAGTTCATCTAATGAGTTCAGTAATAATGATGGACTTAGTAATTACATACTTCAATTAAATAATGGATGTAAGCAAAGATCATTATAATGAAACTGTTAACTAAAAGGCTGACGGAAAATTATACAGAAGGATAGATAAGACTGGAATCACTTTAACCTGGCATTTCTCAAACTTGCTACACACTGGCATTATGTGGTTATCTGCAAAAATTACTGATGTCTGACAGCCAACTCTGGACATTCAGACTGAATGACAGTGAGTCTCAGGAATTTTCACAGTTCCCATGATTAAGAATAACAAGACTAAAATAAAACAGCATAATATATGCCTACTGAAAGAGTGTAACAGGAAATAGGTAGCGGTGCCAAAACATATAACATCGCCATTGCATTATTGCATTGGAAATTGTTATGCAAAAAGCAATGCAAGGCACTCCAGGAAGATGTGCCATCTTCACATTATTACCTACTTTATATATTCCACTACTCCAATTAACCTTGACCAAGTACCATAGATCTGAAAATATTACTTAAATGCAATATTCATTATTATAAATTGATTTGCATTTCTCTAATAGCTAGAGATGATGAACATTTCTTCATATATATATTTATTGATTGTATATCTTCTTCTGAAAGGTTTCTATTCAGCTCCTTAGCCCATTTATTGATTGGGTTGTTTGTTTTTTT
>CM053407.1:52514274-52572430 GCA_028644305.1 Xerus rutilus
CAGCGGGGAGGGGGGAGGAAGGAAAGGGAAACGGGAATAGTAATGATGATTGATCGAATGGGTCATTACTACCCCTGGTGCATGTATGAAGACACAAATAGTGTGACTCTTTATGATTTGCAACCAGAGAAATGGAAAAACTGAGCTCTGTTTATGTACTATGACTTGAAATGCATTTAAATTAAAAAAATAAATAAATTGAAACAATTTCCCCTTTCTCATCCATTGAATTCATTTAAATTTTAAGTGGACACCAAATCTATAATTCAATAAAGTTAGACATTTGGAGGGGGGGCTAGAGATTGAACCCAGGAGCGCTTAACCACTGAGCCACATCCTCCGTCCTTTTTAAAGCTTATTTTGAGACAGGATCTCACTAAGCTGCTTAGGGCCTCTCTAAGTTGCTAAGAATGGCTTTGAACTCAAGATCCTCTTGCCTCAGCCTCCTGAACTACTGGGATTACAGGCATGTACCACTGTGCCCAGCTAGACTTTTCTAATATCATATTTTTCTCACATCTAAATTTTTCTCATCATAAAAATGGGCATTGCATATTTAAATACATCCACTTGAATGATATTTTATTGAATAAGAATGAGCATTGAAATTTAAGTAATGGCAATACTAACATTATGCATATTAACTGGTATTAAGTAAAATTTCAGTTTATGTATACATTATATAATATTTTAATCAGGTTATACACAGCAGGGGCTGAAAGTATTTAATTACACATCTGTCTAATTTATCATTTTTTATGGTAATAACTTTCAAATTTTTTCTTCTAGCTTTTGGAAATATAGTACAATATTGTTATCTACAGATACAATACCACACCAGAAGTTCTTGTTCCTATCTAATTGTAACAGTACTCATTTATCAATCTTTTCCCATCTCTCCCAAATCCTTGCCTGAGCATCTGGCAACCACCATTCTACTCTCAACTTCTACAGGTCAACATTTTAACATCAAACTATAGTGATGTAGCCACTTCAATGTTTATAGCAGCTCAATTCACAATAGCTGAACTGTGGAATCAACCTACATGCCCTTCAATAGATTTATGAATAAAGAAGCTGTGATATATATAAACAATGGAATATTACTCATCAATAAAAGAGAATAAAGTTATGGCATTTGCAGGTAAATGGATGGAATTGGAGAATATCATGCTAAGCGAAGTAAGCCAATCCCAAAAAACCAAAGGCGGAATGTTATCTCTGATAAGTGGATGCTGATCCATAATGGGGGAGGGGGTATTAAAAGAATGGAGGAAATTTGGTCAAAGGGGATAGTGGGGAGGGAAGGGAACATGAGGGCAAGAAAGATGGTGAAATAAGGTGGACATCATTGCCCTAGCTTCATGTATAACTACACATATGGTGTGATTCTATATCACGTACAGAGAAATGAAAAGTTGTGCTGCATTTGTGTACAATGAATCAAAATACATTCTGCTGTCATATATTTTTATGTAGAATAAATAAATTTTAAAAAATAAAAATAAATTACAGGATTTCATTCTTTTTATGACTAAATAGTATTCCACTCTGCATGTGTACTACATTTTCTTTACCAAGTCATCAATTGGTGGACTCTTAGAATATGTTTTTGGCTATCATAACTAGAGCTGAAACAAACACAGGAGTGCAAACATCTCTTCAACATACTGATTTTGTTTTCTTTGGATACACAACCAGTAGCAAAATTGCTGGATGATATGATAGATTTATTTTTAATTATTAGAAGATATCCATGTTTTCCACATGAATGCATTCAATTCACATTCTCACCTGCAGTGAGTGAAGCTTCTTTTTCCTCCACATCTTCAACAGCACTTATCTTAGGTCTCTTTGATAATAGCCATCCTTAATGTGATGAAATGATATCTCAAATCTCATTGTGATTTTTATATTTCTCTGAAATTAGTGAAATTGAACATTTTTTAAAATACCCATTGGCTCTTTGTATGTCTTCTTTTCAGAATTGTATATTTTGATCTGTTCACCATTGTTGTTATTGGGTTATTTTGTTGTTATTGTTGTTGTTGTCATTGTTGTTTTGGTTATTTGCTATTAAATTGCATGAGTTCCTTATACATTTATTAACCTTTAATCAGAAAATAGTTTGCAAATATTTTCCATTCTATAGTTTCTCTTTCACTCTGATGACTGTTTCTGCAGAAGCTTTTTGGCTTATTATAATCCCATTTGTCTGTTTTGTTGTTGTTGTTTTCTTTCCTGTGCTTTGGGGTCTTATCCAAAATATCTTTGCCCATTCTAATGTCCTGAAACAATTCCTCTTTGTTTCCTCTAGTAGTTTTCGTTTCAGGTCTAAATATATGTCTTTATTCCATTTTGAATTCATTTTTTAAACTGGTGAGAACATAGTTTGATTCTTCTGTGTGGGCATATCCAATTTTCCCAGCAGCATTTATTGAAAGGACTGTTATTTCTCCTATATATGTTTATGATATTTCTGTTAAAAATCAGTTGGCTGTAGATGTGTGAGATTATGTCAGGCTGTCTACTCTGTTCCACTGGTCTATATGTGTGATTTGTAGAAATACCATAATGCTTTAATTTCTATAGTTTTGTAGTATATTTTGAAGTCAGGTAGGGTTTTGTTCTTTATGCTGAAGGTGACTTTGACTGTTTGGGGTTTTTTGTGATTCCAGATTTTAGTATATTTAAAATTTTGCATGCTATTTTGATAGAGATTACTTTCAATTGGTAGGTTACTTTGAGTATTATGGACATTTTAACAATATTGATTCTTCCAATTCATGAATATGGTGTCTTTCCACTTTTTTTGTCTTCTTCAAATTATTTCCATTGATGTTTTGTACTTTTTATCATAGAGATTTTTCATCTCTTTGGGTTAATTTATATTTATGTGTTTTACTTTTACAAAATACCTACTACAAATGAGATCGCTTTCTTGATTTTTATGTCAAACAATTCACTATTGATATATAGTGATGTTATTGATTTTTGTTATATTGATTTTGTATTCTCTAAATTTGCTATTCATTTATTATGTATAAAAATTTTTTTTGTACTGGAGATTGAACTCAGAGGCACTCGACCACTGAGCCACATCCCCATCCCTATTTTGTGTTTCATGTAGAGACAGGGTCTCACTGAGTTGCTTAGCACCTTGCCGTTACTGAGGCTGGCTTTGAACTCGCAATTCTCCTGTCTCAGCCTCCCTAAGTGCTGGGATTACAGGCTTGTGCCACCATGCCCGGCTTGTCTAAAAGTTTTGAGTGCAACTTTTTGTGGCTTTCTATATATATAAGATCATGTCACCTGCAAACAGTGACAACATATTTTTCCAATTTGGACTTTTTTTCTTTTCTTTTTACTTATTGCTCTGGCTAGAAATTCTAGAACTATGTTAAGTAAAATTGGTGAAAGTAGGCATCCTTTTCTTCTTCCAGATCTTAAAGAGAAAGCTTTTAGCTTTTCTCCATCAATATATATTAGCTCTTTATTTTAAATGTTTTAAATATTTACTTTATTCTGTGGATGTATCTTTCTATCCCTAATTTATTCAGCATACTCAACATGAAAGGACGCTAAAATTTGTCCAATGCCTCTTCTGCATCTATTATGATGAGCATGTAGTTTGTTTTTCATTGTTCATATAGTTGTATATTATAGTTATTGATTTGCGTATAGTGAACCATCAATGTATTGCTGAGATGAATCCCACTTTATCATAGTGAATAGTTTTTTTTAATGTGTTGTTGGATTTAGTTTACTAGTATTTTGTTGAGGATCAAAGATATGGGTCTGTGTGTGTGTGTGTGTGTGTGTGTGTGTGTGCATGCATGCACACACCTCTTTATCTGTTTTGGGTAATGCTGGCCTCATAGACTAGAGAAAAATTCCATTCCCTTTGATTTTTGGAAATATGTTAAGAAGAGTTGGTATTAGTTCTTTTTAAAGTATTTGGTAGGATTCAATGGTGGAGTCATTAGGTCAAGGACTTTTCTTTGATGGAAGGCTATTATATTACTCATACAATCTTGTTACTTGTCCGACAGTTCATGTTTTCTTTGTTTTTATTTTTTCTTTTTAGGTATACATGACAGTTGAGTGTATTTTGACATATTATGCATACTTATAATATGACTTATTCTAATTAGGATCCCATTCTTGTGGTTGTACATGATATGGAGTTTCACTGGTAGTGTATTCATATAAGAACATAGAAATGTTTTGTTCAGTTTATTCTACTATTCCCATTCCCCTCCATTCCCTTTCTTTTCCTTTGTCTAATCTAATGAGCTTCTATTCTTCCCTTCCTCAGCCTTATTATGTGTTAGCATCCACATATCAGGAAGAACATTCAGCCTTTGGTTTTTTGGGCTTGACTTCTTTCACTTAGCATGATAATCTCCAATTTCATTTATTTACCAGCAAATGTCGTAATTTCATTCTTCTTTTTGGCTGAGTAACATTCCATTGTGTATCTGCACCAGACTTACTTTCTTTCTTTCTTTCTTTCTTTCTTTCTTTCTTTCTTTCTTTCTTTCTTTCTTTCTTTCTTTTTTTCTCTCTTTCTTTCTGTCTTTCTTTTTCTCTATTTCTCTCTTTCTTCTCTTTCTTTTCTTTTTACTTTTTATTTTTTTGTTGTTTTGTTTTTTTGGTACCAGGGCATGAACCCAGGGACACTTAACCACTGAGCCACATCCCCAGCCACTTTTGGTTTACTGTATTTTATCTGACTTAAATTTGGCTGCTTTTGCTTTTCTTTTAAGTTACAGCCCTTTTATATATTTTATTTAGAGATGGTCTCCCTGAGTTGCTTAGAGCCTTGCCAAGTTGCTAAGCTGGCTTTGAACATGTGATCTTCCTGCTTTAGCCTCCTGAGCTGCTGGGATTACAGGTGTGCACCACCATACCTGGCTAATACCACATTTTCTTTATCCATTCATCTGTTGAAGGGCACCTAGTTTGTTTGCATAGCTTAGCCATTGTGAATTGGGCTGCAATAAACATTGATGTGGCTGCGTCACTGTAGTATGATAATTTCAAATCCTTTAGGCATAAACCAAGGAATGGAATAACTGGGTAAAATGGTGATTCTATTCCAAGTTTTCTAAGGAATCTCCATACTGCTTTCCAGAGTGGTTGCACCAATTTGCAGTCCCACTAGCAATGTATGTGGGTACAATTTTCCTCACAAGTTTGCAACATTTATTGTTACTTGTGTGTTTGATAACTGCCATTCCCACTGGAGTGAGATGGAAGCTCGATACAGTTTTAATTTGCATTTCTCTAATTACTAGAGATGTTGAACATTTTTTCATATATTTGTTGACTGATCATCTTTCTTCTTCTGTGAAGTGTCTGTTCAGTTCCTTTGTCCTTTTATTGACTTGGTTATTTTCTCTTTTCTTTTTTTTTGTTTTTGTTTTTTTGGTGTTACATTTTTTGAGTTCTTTGTATATCCTGGAGATTAATGCTCTATTTTAGGTATAGGTGGCAAAAATTTTCTCCCATTCTGTAGGCTCTCCCATCATGTTCTTGTTTCCTTTGCGTGGTATTGGCACAAAAACAGACATGTAGGCCAATGGTACAGAATAGAGGACACAGAGACAAACCCACATAAATACAGTTATATCATACTAGACATAGGCACCAAAAACTTACATTGGAGAAAATAAAACCTCTTCAACAAATGCTTCTAGGAAAACTGGAAATACATATGTAGTAGAATGAAATTGAACCCCTATCTCTTACCCTGCACATAACTCAAAGTGGATCAGGACCTAGGCATTAGACCACAGATCCTGTGCCTCCTAGAAGAAAAAGTACAACCATCTTTCCATCATGTCAGGTTAGGAAATGACTTCCTCAATAAGACTCCTAAAGCACAAGAAGTTAAATCAAGAATCAATAAAAGGGATGGCATCACACTAAAAAGCTTCTTCACAACAAATGAAACAATCAAGAATTGAACAACTTAGCCGGGCGCGGTGGGTCACGCTTGTAATCCCAGCACTTTGGGAGGCTGAGACAGGAGAATCGTGAGTTTAAAGCCAGCCTCAGCAACTGTGAGGCGCTGTCTCTACATAAAACACAAAATAGGGCTGGGGATGTGGCTCAGTGGTCGAGTACCCCCGAGTTCAATCCCTGGTGCCAAAAAAAAAAAAAAAAAAGAGAATTGAACAACTCATATTTTCTACTTTTTCATGACTTGGTATTGGTATGGTGTGTGTTTCTAGGAATTTATCCATTACTTCCAGGTTACCAAATTTGTTGACATACAATTGCTCGTAATAATCTCTAATTGTTTGTGTTTCTTGGTGTTCATTGTAATGGCTTCCTTTCCATCTCTGATTTTATTGATTTTGGTCTTCCATTTTTCTCAGTCTAGGTAGAGATGTATCTACTTCTTTATCTTTTCAAACAGCTATTCATTTTATTGACCTTTTATATTTAATTTATTTTGTCTTTATTTCTTTTCTCTATTTCTTTAACTCTAATCTTTATTATTTCTTTCCTTCTATTAATTTTGGGCCTAGTTTTGTCTGGCTTTTCTAGTTCCTTAAAATTCAGTGATAGGTTGTTCATTTGAGAATTTTTTTGTTTTGATATAGGAATTGATTGTTGCAATCTTTCCTTTTAGTACTGCTTTTGCTGTTTCATAGGTTTTGGTATGTTGTGTCTTCATTTTTATTTGTTTTAAGAAATTTTTAAATTTCCTTCTTGATTTCATCTTTGATCCATTGTCTGTTCAAAAGTAAGTCATTTCTTTCCCAAAAGTTGCATTTTAATACATGTTAGCAAACATAACAGAAAAAAACAAATTATCAGAAGCTGTACATATGTGTGTATATTTTCCTTACTTTTTTATTGTTATGATTTATAGCATTTATTGCATTGTGGTCAGAAAAAACAGTATAATTTTAATTTTTTTGAATTTGTAGAGAATTATTTCATGTCCTATGATATGATCTATTTTAGAAAAGATTCCATGTACTGATGAGAAAAATGTGTTTGGACAGCTGTTAGATGAAATGTTCTGTAGATATTTGCATGGTCCATTTGGTATAGGGTATAATTTAACTCTGCTATTTCTTTGTTGTTTTTCTGTTTGGATGATCTGTCCATTGCTGAAAGTAGGGTGTCAGAGTTCCTATTATTGAATTAAAATCTGTCTCTTCCTTTAGGTCTACTAACATATGCTTTATATATTTGGATATTCCAGTAATTGGTACATATTTATTTAGAATTGCTATTTCCTCTTGCTGAATGAATATTTTTATTTAGAATTGTCATTTTCTTGTGCCAAATTGACTCTTTTATCATTTATAATAACCATTTTCTCTTTTTACCACTTTTCATTTACTGTATTTTATCTGACTTAAATTTGGCTGCTCTTGCTTTTCTTTTAAGTTACATTTTCATGAAATATCTTATTCCATTCCTTCACTTTCAGTCTGTGTGTACTCTAAAGTGAACTGAGTTTTTTTGTAATCAATATATGGTTGTGTCTTATTTTATTAATCCATTCAAAGTCATTCTATATCTTTCAATAGAGATTTTTAATCCACTTATGTTTATTAATTATTGATAGGTAAGATCTTATGATATATAGTAATTTAGTTTCTCTTTTTGTTTTAGTTTCTTTTGACCTCCATTCTTTCTTTCCTTCCTTCCTCTATCTCTTCTCTTCTTACAGTCTTTCTTTGAGGTTAAGTCATTTAATCTAGTAATATATTTTGATTTCTTGCTTTGGCTTACCTATTGTAGATTTTTGTTTTGTGTTGACTGTGAGGTTTGAAAATCATCTTTTGATTATTAGAGGCTATTTTAAGTGACAACAATTTAACATGATCGTAGGGATAAGAATAGGAACAAAGAACAAGAGAAATTACTATAGCTGGGGATGGAGCTCAGTGGCAGAGCACTGGTCTAGCATGTGTGAGGCCCTGAGAGAGAGCAACTTTAGTAATTGCGAGACTATTTTCATGTTCTTCCTCCTCACATTTCGAATTTTTGGTATTACATTTTATATCTTTCTATTTTGCTTTTTTCTTAACACATTAATGTAGACATTTTAAAATGATTTTTAATCTTCATGCTAAAGATATGAATGGTTTATACATCACAATTATATTGCAGCATGCTGAATTTTTAAATAACTTTTATTGGGGAATTTTATAATATCTCATATTTTCTTCTTACTTATTATAGTGTCCCTTTTTTTTCAGTTTGAAGAACTTCCTTTACCATTTCTTACAGGACATGTCTGTTGGGCATATATATCTCATCTTTGGCAATCTCTTAATTTCTATTTTTAAAGAATAACTTTACAGGGTACAGTATACTTGATTGACTTTTTTTTAAGTAACAGCTTTATTGCAATATAGCTCATACAATCAAATTAAACTATGTGATGTGTACAGTTCAATAGCTTTTAGTAAATTTACAGACTTTTTTTCCCTATGAAAATATCATGCCAATTTTTTTCTTGTGAAAATCTCATGCCACTCTCATGGCTTGTAAGGTTTGTGCTGAGTTTCTGCTATCAGAGGAATTCAGACACTCTTACTGGTTATATTCTCTTGTAGCCTTGAGAATCTTCTTTATATTTGACTTTTGAGAGTTTGATTACAGGATATCTTGGGGTAGACGAGTTAGATCTGACTAGTGATCTTTGACCTTCCTGATCCTGGATATTTGTATCCTTTTGTAGGTTTGAGTAGTTTTCTGTTGTTTTCTGTCTTCAAGTCACTAATCCTTCTCTTTGATCTATCCTTCTATTTATGCCTTCCATCATGTTTTTAATTTCACTGAGTACATTTTTCAGCTCAAGAGTTTCTGTTTAATTTTTTAAAATTGCTTCCATCTCTTTGTTACATTTCTCTGTTGAGAGTATTGAAGTGTTTCTCTGTGTTTTCTTTGAGCTTGTTTAGTTTCCTTAAAGCAGATGTTTTAAATTCTCTATTTCAGGGTTCTCTCATACTGATTAATATCTGGTCAGTTTCTGGCACTTTATTTTGAGTATTAGGTGAAGTCATGATTTCCTAAAAGCTCTTGATGTTTGTTGCATGTGACATCATCTGGGAATTGAAGGATTAGCTTTTTATTCCTGGTTTCCTAATATGGCTTTGTTTGTGCCTGTCCTTACAGAAATTCTAAATAGGCTGTTTATTTTCTCTGATCCTGTAGTTGCTTCCACTGTATTATCATTGGATGGCACCAGGTCCAGTGTTGCTGGGAGTTTACTACTGGAGTGTTATCATTTTCAGTACTAGAAGGCAATCCAATCCAGGTTTTCCCCCAAAACACTATGGGTATAATTTTCAGAACAAACAAGGAGAGTACCAAAAAGAGTAGTCTATTCCTAAAGGTCTCTCCAGAGACCTCATCTACAGTTACTGGCCTGTGGTGGCAAGACACTTAAGGATTCTGCCTGGCTCTGGGCAGAGTCACTGTAGGTGGACTAGCTCCAGGACTAAATGCCAAAACCATGGCCACCAATGTTGCCAAGCCCTGTTATACCCTGAGACACAGGCTTCTAAGACCAACACAATACTAAGGTAGACCCAAAGCCTACACTACTATATGTTTTTGACTGCTGAGGTGGACTCATGGCTTAAGACTGTTGAAACCATACACAGGTGATGCAGAGGTTCCTAAAATAGGCAGGCCAGGGGAAATATGGCTATTAGAATGTGCCCAGTGGTAAGTTTATCAAACTCTACACAAAGTTCTGGGATAAAATCTTGTATTTACTACCCTTTCTTACCTCCAGTAAACGGGGTCACGTACCACACTATATTCTCCAAGGTTCTGACTTTCATAGCCACAAGAACCTGGACATTCCAAGATACAAGGCCCATATAATAGTGAGTGGTAATGCAGGTTGAGAAACAAGTCCATGCCACTAAGTTGCAGGTCTATGCCTGGTGCCAGGGAAGTTTGGGAGCACTATCTGCAAGTGCTGGCCTGGTGATAGCTGTACTGCCCAATGTTGGGGCATGAGTAGTGGATATGGTTTCTTGCCTATTATGGCTGAAGCTAAGCAGGGTCTCACCTGATTTTCACAGCCACAGGGACTTGAACAGTCTCAGGAGGGTGGGTGGTCCCAGGTACCCTCTGAGACCAGAAACGATGCAAACCAAAATTGCCCATTTGTCACACAAGTGGACATATTTCTGCCTGCTTCCAGAGCTGGCCTAGAGGCTATGAGTGTGAGGCTTCAGTTTCTACTGAGTTCTGGTCTTCACCCCAGTAGGCCTCAGATTGGAATCTGAGACAAGACCCTGTGGTAGTTTGGGGCTCCTGCTCCTCAGTGCATGGAGTCTGGATCCCGATTTAGCCTGCTGAATTTGGAGAAAAGGTAGAAGAGGTTATCAGCAGCCTGGCCTGTGACGGTACCAGAGGTTCCATCTGTGATTATGACCTGATGGTAGGGGTCTGGGTTTTTACTTAGCACTGGGTTTCAAGTCTAAGGCCTGCAATTAATTCTCCCTTCCTCCTTACAAGTTGAAGGGGTCTCTTTTCACACTGGGCTGCTTAGAGTTAGGGAAGGGGTGATATAGGCACTTCTTTCCTTCCTGCCTTCTTCAGTCTGTCTTTTCATTTTATTATACTAAAAGCAGTTATTGTGGTCCCTTACTTGATTTTTCAAGGCATTTTGGTAAGTAAATAATTGTATTTTGAAGGTATTTTGGTTAAGTAAATAATTGTTTATATTGGTGTGTCTGTGGGGAGATGATTGCTGGAGCCATCATTTTGGTCCTGTTCCTCTAACACTCTTCATTGCCATTCTTTTTCTTCAGTACTGGGGATTGAAGCCAGGGCCTTAGACATGATAGGATAGGCAAGTGCTCTACCACTGACATACACTCCTAGCCCCTTTTATTTTTTATTTTGAAACAGGGACTTACTAGTTTGCTAAGGCTGACTTTCAATTTGTGATCCTTCTGCCTTAGCCTCCCTAGTAGATGGGATTATAGACATGGTGCCAAGACACCTGGATTTTTCTCAGTTTTCTATCTGTAAAAATATTCCTTTATAAAATTAGATTTTTATTGAGAATTTATTATGCATTATTCAGTCTTCATCTTTTGAGAATTGTTGTTTCCAACTAAAATGATGCCTAATGAAATGATCATCATGTTGTTCTTTCATTATTGGCTATTCTTTGAATTTTAAAATATACTGGCTTTTTTTTTTGATATGTTGTATATTGAAAAAAATTATCACTTTGCTTCCTTGATTTTTTCTATATGTTTAACTCATCTAAACTTTATTAATTTCAACTAAATAAAATATAATCAAAATGACAATTCATATTTAAAATTATACAAATGTATATATAATAAGTACTTGTATATACATTTATATATGCTATATTTGGAAGGAAACAAAAGAAAAATCGATTCTGGAAATATGAATGTGAATGTGAGTATCCAGTGAGTGGGCTGAGAAAGTACTAATTTCCTGATGTGGGTTATGTTCATTAATTTTACTAATTACAGAGTGGACCCGTTAATTTTATCTCATTTAGGGGTATTTCTTTAAATATTCCTCTCCCAATATTGTTTCTAGACCTTCTGAAACTTCTCAATTTATTCTCTACATTTTCTGGATTTTCTAAGATATGTTCCATGTCTTTGTTTCTTTGATTTCTTATCACTTGAGTTTTACATATCACTAGCTTGATTCACTCTAGTTTACAATTTATTATTATTTTTTATTATTTTGATTTTAATAGTAACACTTTTGATTTTTTGTAACATTTCTAGGATTTTGGTGTGTTATTTTCCACAGTGGGTTGCTTTTGTTTAAAGGATGTCAAATAAATATAGGTTAAGGGCCTAGTTTTTTCAAGTATTGTGGGTATTTAAAAACAAACTGTGAAATTTAACGTGTTCAACTGAGACTTGTGTAAAATAAGAATAGTAACAGGGTCTAACTCTATTTTAGTGAAGGTTTAATGAGGATTAAATATGTTAATACATATAAGTAGTTTAATACAGTGCCCAGCACATAGTAAGAGCCAATACTTCAGACTCTAGAGTTATGCTAAATTTTACTTTGCAGACTTCTTAGTCTGTCACACCCACATTGGGTTAGATCCATTGGTTCATTTGTTTCAGAATGAATTTCCTTTTAATTGCTGTGATAATTAGCTTAAGAGTTAGGGTTTTGAATTTTATTACAAGCATGGAACTTAAGGATATTTTTGTTCTAAGTTTAGACTTTGAATTATAATATTCATGCCTCCATGTTTTAAAATAATTCAATTCCATTTGTTTTGTTTTCCAGTTCTCATAATTCTGGACTGCTTTAAAATTTCTTTGTTTTCTAATATCATTAGAAATTCTTGTAAATTTGTTGTCGAATTTGACATTGGAATCCAAAGCGCTAATGAAAAATATACAATAGAGAGGTTAACTTTTACTATGGTCTCTGTGTTTCTTTTCCTTTCTTAGTTTTTGTTACTTTGAAGGTGATCAAAAAATGTCACCCAAAATGTATCACTTGGGCATAACGATTGCTTTATACTGAATGCAACTGAAAATAAACAGAGGCAGGAAGGGCTTTCTGACCTCCCCCTTTCTACTAAAAAAGAAGACATAAAGTTCCTGTGAGGTAGGCGTTTTCTCACATTCTTACCACGGGAAATGCGAAGTGGAAGCTAAATGAATCTGTACAAACAAAAAAAATAATGCTTATCTTCCATTAATTTTCCCTATGTTTCCTCTTCATTTTCCCATAATTTGATGCCTTCAACCCCAACCTCCTTTCCTCTGTTATCTCGCATCTCCACAACTTACCTTTATTTGTTAAAATGGAATACAGGCTTTCAGAAATATCCACATCTTTGGCACTTCACTTCTTTCTTTCTTTCTTTTTTTATACATCTCTACATTTTTTATTAGAGCATTATAATTGTACATAGTATTTTGGTTCATTTTGACAAAATTATATGTACAAGAAATTTGATTCCAATCCCCATCGCCCTACCTTTCTTCCCTTCTTCCCTCCCCTTTCTCCTCCTATACTGATTTTATTCCTTTATTTATTTATTTTTTCATAAAATTTTTTTTTCCCAAATTTTAAAATTTTATTATTTTTTTAAGAGGATAACATTTCATTTCTCTGGTTGTAAGTGATATAGAATCACAACATACATGCAGTCATACATAAAGTTAGGGCTATGATGACCATCATATTCCACCACCTTTACTGTCCCCATGCCCCGTCCCCCCTTACATCCCTGTGAACAGAGTTCCTCCATTGTTCCCATGTCCTTCCCCACATTATGAATCAGCATCCACTTATCAACGAGTACATTTGGCATTTGGTTTTCTGAGATTGGCTTACTTCACTTAGCAGGATATTCTCCAACTCCATCCATTTACCTGCAAATGCCATAATTTTATTCTCTTTTATTGCTAATATTCCATTGTGTATATATACCACACAGCTTCTTTATCCATTCATCTATCGAAGGGCATCTAGGTTGTTTCCACAGTTTAGCTATTGTGAATTGAGCTGCTATAAACACATTCAAGTGGCTGTGTCACTGTAGTGTGCTGTTTTTAATCTACTGGATATAGACCGAGGAGAGGGATAGCAGGATCAAATGGTGGTTCCATTCCAAGTTTTTTAAGGAATCCCCATACTGTTTTCCAGATTGGTTGCACCAATTTGCAGTTCTACCAACAATGTATGAGCGAGCCTTTTCCCCCCACAAACTTGCCAACACTTATTGTTGTTTGTATTCTTGATAATTGTCATTCTGACTGGCATGAGATGAAATCTTAGGGTAGTTTTGATTTGCATTTCTCTGATTGCTAGAGATGTTGAACATTTTTTCATATGTCTGTTGATGGATTGTATATCTTCTTCCGTGAAGTTTGTGTTCAGCTCTTCAGCCCATTTATTGATTAGGTTGTTAGTTTTTTTGGTGATAAGTTTTTTGAGTTCTTTATATATCCTGGAGATGAGTGCTCTATCGGATGTATGTGTGGCAAAGATTTGTTCCCAGAACGTTGGCTCTCTGTTCACCTCATTGATTATTTCTTCAGCTGAGAAGCAGCTTTTTAGTTTGAATCCATCTCATTTGTTGATTCTTGATTTTACTTCTTGTGCTATAGGAGTCTTCTTAAGGAAGAATGGTCCTAACCTCATTTCTTGTATATGAAGGGGTCTCTCCCTCTCTCTCTCTGTCTCTATCTCCCTGTCTCTCTCTCTCTCCACATATAAGAAAGAGAGAAGAATATTAAATAAATGTGTACAATTTTTTTTTTGTTAATCTCTTTTGTCTCTTCAGTCCTCAGACCCAGATATAGAACCAAAGGGCATAGAGGAATAGTCTTTCCTCCTCTAGAGCTCCCTTGTAGTATTTTTCACTGGTGTCTTTGACGCCCTTGCTCACACTTATTCTCTAATTGTTTTTTTATTCTTCCCTCATTCTCCTTTAAGAAATTGAGATGCACAGGCTGGAGCTGTAGCTCAGTGGTAGAGCGCTTGCCTAGCATGCGTGGGGCACTCGGTTCGATCCTCAACACCACATATAAATAATAAATGAATAAAATAAAGATCCATCAACAACTAAAAAGAATATTTAAAAAAAAAAAGAAATTGAGATGCACAGTTACACATAACTCAATGTTATTCTCATCCCACAAGCTTATTTTTCTACTTTATCATGCTGTAATATTTTACCCTATATTCTCAGAACTGAGGGTCCTTCCCCAAGGAGACCAATTTCTGCATCTAAACTCTTGGTTTCATGTCTGCTTTTCTCAAGGAGTTTTCCAATAGGTTATCTGCTCTCTTCTCTATCAGCACCATTGATCAAATTTCTCCTATTCTAATTTCTTTCTAGTCTTCAATTCTAAGGATCATTTGAATTCTCTCTATCTTTCTCTCTCTCCCTCTTTCTCTATATATCTATCTTACACATTTTACTTACTCTGAAAGAGATCCAGCAGTCATTCTTCCTAATTCTTCATCTTTTGCCCTATTTTCAACCAGTTGCTGAATATTTCCAAGCCCATTCAGACTATTCTGGCAAATTCAATGATTGAAATCTATTTCCTTAGCCCTTTGATCCCTTACTCTTGATTCCTTTGGACCATCTTATTTATTGTATTAGTACAGTTTCTGCTGATGTAACAAAATACTTGAGCAGGCTAACTTCATAGAGAAATGAGGTTATGTCACTGGCATTGGCTCAGCTCTGATGAGGATATCATGGTAGATGGCAGGGGTCGGGTGGAAAGAGAGAGAGATCACATTTCAAAAGAGGAACATAGAAAATGATTCAGATGTTACGTTCAATCTAATAATAACTCATTCTCACCAGGACTCAGGGATTCCATGAGAATTATCTTGGCCTCTTCAAATATCAGAACTTCCCACTAGACCCTACCACTTAAAAATCTCAACACTTCTCAGGAGCATTATTGTGGAGAACAATCGTTCAACACACAAACCCTTGGGGGCCACACCAGATTCACATTGTTCTTAGATTCAGGATTTTAACAACTGCATATCAATTTTGATACAAAATATTTACATGTTGACTTGATCTCTATTCTACCATTTAGAAAAAAAATATTAAAATTACCTAATGAATAACACTTGACTATCTCACAGGTAATACACATTCAAATCATTGTTCATCGACTTCTCTTTTTGTCAACCACATGTCCCAGTATTCTTCCTGCATTTCCTATCTCACTTCATGAGACTTCCATCTACATAATACCCAAGACAGGGACTTGGGTTGCTGTGCAGCTTACTTTTCACTCTTGTTAGCTATATCTGATAAGGCAGCAAGTCTTACCCTTTTCATTACCTGAATATGAAAAAAGTTGTTTCCTTTTTTTCCAGTTGTATTTATATTGCCTAAGTGGAGACTTATCCCTTATCACCTGAGTCACTGCAACAGAGTCCTGTATCATTAGTGAGTTAACTTGAGCCCTTCAAGAAACTTGCAACACACTCAAATCAGTGTCTTAAAAATAAGTCTGATGGTGTCACCCCCTTTTATTTTGCAAGTGTTTTCTTTTTCTTTTTTAATTTGTTCTAATTAGTTATACATGACAGTAGAATGCATTTTGAAATATTGTACACAAATGGAGCACAACTTCTCCTTCCTCTAGCTGAACATGATGCAGAGTCACATTGGTAGTGAAATAATACATATATATAGGGTAATAATATACATCTCATTCCACCATCCTTCTCATCCCCACACCCCTCCTCCATCACTCCCCTCTGCACAATTCAAAGTTCCTTCATTCTCTGCCTTCCCATTATGTATTAGCATCTGCTTATCAGAGAAAACATTTGGCCTTTGGATTTTGGAGTTTGGCTTAGTTCGCTTAGCATGATATTCTCCAGCTCCATCCATTTATTTGCAAAGGCATCATTTCATTTTTCTTTAAGGCTAAGTAATATTTCATTGTGTATATGTATCACTTTTTTATTTTTAAAAAAATTTTTTGTAGTTATGTATGGACAAAATGCCTTTACTTTATTTGTTTATTTTTTTTTATTTTTTATTTTTTTTTAATTTAAATGCATTTCAAGTCATAGTACATAACCAGATCTCTGTTTTCCATTTCTCTGATTGCAAACCAAATAAAGTCTCAATATTAGAGTCTTCATAGATGTGTCAGGGGTAGTAAAGACCATCTCAAATAACCATCATTACTAATTTGTTTATTTTTAATGTGGTGCTGAGGATCGAACCTAGTGCTTCACACATACTAGGGCAAGTACTCTGCCACTAGCTACAGCCCAGGCCTAGTATCACATTTTCTTTATACATTCATCTATTGAACAGCATCTAGGTTGCTTCTATAGTTTAGATACTGTGAATTGAGCTGCTATAAACATGGATGTGGCTGCATCACTAGAGTGTGCTGATTTTAAATCCTTAAAATTTAAAGGATTTGAGGAGTGGAATAACTGGATCAAATGGTGGTTCCATTCCAAGTTTTCTGAGGAATCTCCATACTGCTTTTCATAGTGGTTGCACCAATTTTCAGTCCCACCAACAATGTATGAGTACACTTTTCCCCCCACATTCTTTCCAACTTATTGTTGGCAAGAATTCCTGATAATTGCCATTCTGACTGGAGTGAAATTAAATCTTAAAATAGTTTTGATTTGCATTTCTCTAACCGTTAGAAATGATGAACATTTCTTCACATTTGTTGATCAGTTGTATTTCTTCTTCTGTGAAGTGTCTGTTCTGTTCCACAGCCCATTTATTTATTGGGTTATTTGGGGTTTTTTTTGGTATTAAGTTTTTTAAGTTCTTTATATATCCTGGAGATTAGTGCTCTATCTGAGATGCATGTGGTAAAGATTTTCTCCCATTCAGTAGGCTCCCTCTTCATGTTATTGATTGTTTCCTTTGTTGAAAAACAAGTTTTTCAGTTTGAGTCCATACCATTTATTGATTCTTGATTTTACTTCTTGTGCTTTAGGAGTTTGGTTAAGGAAGTCCATTTCTAAGCTGGCATGGTGGAGATTTTGTCTACTTTTTTTTTTTTTTCTATTAGGTGCAGGGTCTGTGTTCTAGTGCCTAAGTCTTCAATCTACTTTGAGCTGATTTTTGCGCAGAGTGAGAGATAGAGATTTAATTTCATTTTTCTACATGCAAATTTCCAGTTTTCCCAATGAATAAGCTACCTTTTCTCCAATGTATGTTTTTGGTACCTTTGTCTATTATGTATGTAGGTTTGTCTCTGTGTCTTCTATTCTGTACCATTGGTCTACATGCTTATTTTGGTGCCAGTACCATGTCATTTTTATTACTATTGCTCTGTAGTATAGTTTAAGGTCTGGTATTGTGATGCCTCCTGCTTCACTCTTCTTGCTAAGGATTGCTTTGTCTATTCTGGGTCTCTTATTTTTCCACATGAATTTCATGATTGCTTTTTCTAGTCCTATGAAGAATGTCATTGGAACTTTAATAACAATTGCTTTAAATTTGTATAACATTTTTGGTAGTATGGCCATTTTGACAATATTAGTTCTGCCTATTCAAGAGCATGGGAGATCTTTCCATCTTCTAATGTCTTCCTCATTTCTTTCTTTAGTGTTCTATAGTTTTCATTGTAGAGGTAGTTCACCTTTTTGTTAGATTGATTCCTAAGTTTTAGTTTAGTTGTTTTGTTTGTTTTGAGGCTATTGTGAATGGAGTAGATTTCCTAATTTCTCTTGCAGTGGATTCATCACTGATGTATAGAAATGCATTTGATTTATGGGTATTGATTCATGTAAAATCATCATGATCTGCTGTTAAATCTGTATTATCTGTCATTCCACTTCTTACACTTCACTCACTACTAGGTCCCTTTTTCTGTCTCCATCTGTCTGTCTGTCTCTCATTCTCTCACAAACACAAACACACACACACACATACACAGGAGCATGCACAGTATGGTATTCACAGTTTTGAGCCTTTCTTCATGCTGTTTCTTATCTTTAGAAGGAATTTCCTTTAATTCCTAGCTTGGTTAGTCAATTTAATGCTTTCAGATTCAGCTTTTGTAATACTTCCACAGGGAAGCTTTGCCTGACTAAGAACATTTCCTCAATGCAATTAATCTCTCACTTAAATTACCATGACAAATGTGAATTATTTTTGCCTCTTCATTCCTCCATGAAACTTTTATTTGGGCAGGGGTAATTCTCTATTCACCTTTATTACTTCATTGTCTAGAGATGCCTAGTTCAGTAGTGCAGTCAGGAAGATCCCCTTAGTAAGGACTTACATTTAGAACTGAATAAACATACATACAATATATTGCTTCAGGAAAGACATGTCATTTAAATGTTTTCAACTGTATATTTTTAAAAAATGGTCTGATAAGAGATGGGACTGTAGCTCAATGATGAGGTGCTTGCCTAGCATGCATAAAACCTGTTTCAATTTGCAGTCCTGGAAAGAAAAAATGTTCTGGTAAGTGTAACAAACTTGATAATTATTAAATCTTCTTTCTTTGATTAAATGTATTTTAATGATAGTATATTTTGTCTTTTGTGTAGTAATATTGTAATATTCAAAATAAGGTCAAATTAAAGTCTGCTAAGTATTATTTATTAATCTATATATTTAAACTATTTGCTTTTCAAGCACAAGATTAATAAATATTTTTACTTTTAAATTTCTTAAATATAAAACAAATTTGACATATAAACTATTAGTAGTAGCTTTGATAGCACTGAGATATGATTTCAGCAAGACGAGTGCATTTTATGATCACTTTAAGTTCTGAAATAAGGAATACAGTATCTGTTTTTTTGTTTGTTTGGTTTTTCTTTCCTCTTTTATTTTTTTGAAATCAAGGAGTTAGGTATTTCACAAGTGGCTGCTTCAACTAGCGTAATTTTTGTAAGTCTGAAAACTATGACAAAGCTAAACATTATACTTCTCTAATTGAAACATTATCTCTCGAATTCCATGAAGACACAAATTCCTCTGTTTATTTGCAGTATTCTATTTGTGGATCTCAACATAATCAGCACTATATCTTCCCAGGGTGACCCCATGACCTGATAGGCACAAGGGAGCTTTAGACCATCTCCTTGTTAGATTGACATGTATATTAGGAGAAGAGACACTCTTTAATCCATAACTCTACAGTATGTCACATTTACATTTATCTTGTGCATCACTATACTTTATTGGTGCTTCCTGATGTCTTCAAATAAGTCATGGCTTTTGTGCCAAAAATGATTGTACTGTCTGTTTTTATTGGTTTACCATTTTCTCTAGGGAGCTGACTAAGAGGCATACTTCTGAAATTGCTGTTAAGTGAAAGTTAATAGTGGATCCTGAGAGAAAATGTTGAAAGTATAAAAAGCAAGGAAAATAAAAAAGAAAAGTCCTTCTATTTTTTTTAAAGATTTGTACCTCTAGTTCTGTAATCTGACTGTACAAGTTCCTACAAACTAAAAATAAAATATGTTATATGACCCTTATAATTGTGTCCAAATCAGGAGACCCAAGTGAAGAATCACTTACATCCAGAGAGAATTAGATCATCCAAAGGATAAATTTGCTGAAATGTGATTATATGTAAGTAGACAGAATTTTGGCTAAAGAAATATCTTCCTCAATGCTAGTTCTCATATATTTTTGTCTATGGATCATTTGGGGGCAACCAAGTATCCCCAGTGTTGACTGACTTATTAAAGTATATTTTTTTCAGCCAACATCAACCTGGTTGCTACTTTTCTAAGTCTATTATTCCAGTGACAAAAGAATAACAACTATGCCATGATTAGAGACTTACCATCTTTACAAGACCTTCTGTTGACTTATAGATGACAACAAAGAGATCTGTAATTGTCCTCTGACTAGATCATTGATACTTATATGCCAGCTTCTTTTACATTTAACTCTAGCAGGAAAACAATTCCACCGATTTCACAATATTATTAACAATATTAATTTATAATCCTGGTATAGAGTAGGAATTAACAAATACTTGTTCTCCATTCCTAGTAATAATTTACTATTATTTTTTTCCCAAGGCTTCAGATTATTCTGCTTGATATCTTTGTACTAGAACCTGGAAAACTTGCAGAATATTTCTAGTGTGTTCCACTGTTAATCTTTGATTATACTGAAGTAATATCTTCACTTCTGGCAATCTTGAGTGAGATCATTTTGCCTAACCATTCTGAAATTTAAAAATATTTGATTATTTGATTTATTAATTCAGGTAACAGAAGATTAAAAGACAGCCAAATAAAAATCTTATTAAAATGATGAGTTTTAGTAAACCTTTTAATCACTACCTCTGATTAAATATGGAAAACAACAGAAATAAAAATGAAATGAGGTTGGTATTTCTAAACTTAGAGGTAAAGGATCTAGTACCTTCCTGAGAATGGTAATACATTCTTTTTTTTTTTAATATTTTTTTTTTAGTTGTAGATGGACACATCTTTATTTTATTGCTTTGTACATGGTGCTGAGGATCGAACCCAGGGCCTCATGCATGTGAGGAAAGCGCTCTACCGCTGAGCTACAATCCCAGCCCCGGTAATACATTCTTTTTAAAAAAATTATAATCTAAAAATGGCTGATGTATTAATGGAAAAATAAAATTCTCACCATGGATATAAAATCACCAATTTCATAATAAACAGTTTTATATCTTAATAAACTTTATTGAATTAAAATATATGCTCATAAAATATACCTAAATGTACAGAGTAATAGATTCTCAGTAAATGAACATAAATATTCATTAATATTTAATGTATTAGAAATTAAATATAATATTTAAAATATTTATTAACAATATAATAATGATAAAATCATTATGATTAAATAAATTATATATTTTGTGAAAAATAACTGTTTTCCAAAACAAAAAAGTGAGAAGAATGTCATTTTTTTATACATTTGTGGAAATCTCTTTAGTGCCTGTATTAATAGAAGAAAGTTGGATATTTATGTCAGCTTCTATACTCGATCTGTTTGTATATGTTACTTGGTTGAATACTTTGAAGGAAATATAATCTTATGTAGGTATGCAATTGAAAATGGAAAATGCTTTAATAATATTTTTTGGATAATTGTAGCTTTTCTTTGGTACAACAGAAAAGCTTTGAAACTTCCAGTAATCAAGTGATAATTTCTGAAATTTATGAAACTGAAAATTATGAAATTTATGAAACTGAAATTGGACTAATGAACTTTCATACTCAGAACATTTGTGAAAGAATGATTCTCAAAGTGCCAAATTACATCTTAGTATTAGGAAAAATAATTTTAACTTTGCTGATCACTAAAAGAGACTTAGAGGACACTGAGTTTCCACAGTCTTCTTGTGAGAATCACTGCACTGTATAGTAGTATTTCATTATAGAAATACATCCAAATGTATTGGCTTATTATTATTGACATTGGTGTTGCTTATTGAAAAGATCATCCTTTATCTACTTTTCTATGTGCAACCTATCCTGGATTCTATAATATTGTAATTTTTTAGCTGTCTAATATTGAAATTCAGCATAATTTTCCTTATTGCAGCTGTATAATAAAATTTAGTAAATAGTAGACTAAATCCCTTAATTTTTTGCCTTAAATTTTCTTCTCTATTTTTGACTTTTTATACTTTAATGTAAATTTTAAAATGTAAAGCATTTTTGTAATGTTTGTAATTTTTCTCTGTAGAGCCTTGCAAAACATGAATTAGACTCATTCATAGTTGCACCTTGTGTTTGAAGCCATGGTTAATAGTATGTTTAAAACTTTTTAGTATATAATTATGCTGGGTTTGGGGAAAATACAATTAATTTTTCTTTAGTGTGAACTTTCTAAATTTACTTATTTATTTAAATAGTGAACTATAGATTCTGTTTAGGTCATGACGTAAGTCTTCATAAATACAAAAAAATTGATATAATCTCACGCATCCTATAAGATCATAATGGAATTAGATCATAATGGAATGAAACTAGAAACCAACAGCAAGAAAAATAATAAAAACCAAATAAACACTATGATTGAACATATTCTCTTAACTGAAGATTGGATCATAGAATAATTGAGAGAAGAGCCAGGCACAGTGACATATTGCCTGTAATCCCAGTGGCTTGGGAGGCTGAGGTAGGAGGATTGTAAGTGTAATGCTAGCCTCAGCAATTTAGCAAGGCCCTAACCAACACAGCAAGACACAGTCTCAAAAATCAAAAAAGGGATGTGTCTTTTTAAAATGTAGTAAAATAAACAAATATAGAAAGAAAAGAAGTAATGATAGAAGAAATCAAGACATTCTTGGAAATAAATGAGGATAGAGATACAACATACCCAAATCTCTAGGACAGTATAAAAGTAATTCTAAGAAAAAATCTATTGCATTGAGTGCCTACTTAAAAAAAAGAAAAGAAAAGAAAAAGATAGATTCCAAATAGATAAGCTTATGTTCCACCTCAAGGCCTTATGGGGGCAAAAAAACAAATTACAAAACCAGTAGAAGACAGAAAGTAATCAGAGCCAAAATTAATAAACCTGAAAAGATATACAGGATCAATGGGACAAAGAGTTGATTCTTTAAATAGATAAATTAGATAAACTCTTAGCCAAACTAACCAAAATAAAGAGAAAACTTGAATCAACAACATTAGACATTAAAAAAGGAGATATCATTACAGACACTTCTGAAATCCATAGGATCATTAGAAACTGCTTTGAAAAACTGTAGTCCAATAAACTAAAAAATCTAGAAGGCATTGACAAATGTCTCAACACATATGATCTGCCCGAAATGAACTAGGAATATACAGAAAAACTAAACAGACCAATATCAAGTAATAAAATTGAAATAGCAATTAAAAGCCTTCCAACAAAGAGACAAAGAAAAGCCCAAGACAGGATGGATTCTCAGCTGAGTTCTGCCAGAACATTAAAAAAGAACTAATACTAGTCTTTCTCAAATTATTCCATGAAATTACAAGGGAGAAAATACTCCCAAATAAATCAAACTCAGAAAATCAATGGAATTAAATTAGAAATCAATGATCAAATTAAAAATAGAAGTTACTCCAACACCTGGTGACTAAATAATATGCTATTGAGTGGTGCATGGACAACAGAAGATACCAGGAAGGAGATAAAACAATTCTTAGAGGTAAATGAGAACTCTAATACAACATATCAAACTAAGACACTATGAAGGCAGTGCTAAGAAGAAAGTTTATTGCATTAAGCTCATTCGTTAAAAGAATAAAAAGTCAACAAATAAATGATCTGACATTATATCTCAAAATCCTAGAAAAAGAAGAACAAACAAACACCAAAAGTAGTAGAAGATAGGAAATAATTAAAATCAGGGTGAAAATTAACAAAATTGAAAGAAAAGAAACAATTCAAAATATTGACAAAACAAAAAGCTGGTTCTATGAAAAAAATAAATAAAATTGACAAAAGCTTACCTATCCTAATGAAAAGAGGGAGAGAGAAAACTCAAATTACTAAAATTCATGAAAAAAAGGGAATATGATAACAGACACTATTGAAATACAGAAGACAATTAGAAGCTATTTTGAAAATTTATGCTCCAGTAAAATGAAAACCTTTATGACACTGACAAATTTCTAGAGGCATATGATCAACCCAAACTGAGTCAGGAGGACATACAAAATGTAAACAGATCAAATTCAAGCAAGGAAATGGACAATACCATCAAAAGTCTACCAAACAAGAAAAGCCTGGGACCAGATAGATTTACAGCCCAGTTCTATAAGATCTACAAAGAGGAAGTAATATGAATACTTCTCAAATTATTCCATGAAATACAAAAGAAGGGAACCCTTCCAAACTCATTCTGTGATTACTATCACCCTAATATCAAAACTAGGGAAAGACACATCAAAGAAAGAAAATGTGAGATCAATATTCCTGATGAAAATAGATCCAAAAATTCCTAATAAAATTTATTAACATAGAAGTCAATAAACATGATCCATAATATCAATAGACTTAAAGACAAGATTCACTTGATTATATCAATTGATGCAGAGAAAACATTTGACAAAATATAGCACCCTTTCATGTTCAAAACACTAGAAAAACTAGGGATAGTAGGAACATACTTCAACATTGTAAAAGCTATCTATGCTAAACCCACGGCCAACATCATTCTAAACAGAGAAAAACTGGAACCATTCTCTCTAAAAACTGGAATAAGACAGGGATGCCCTCTTTCACCACTGATATTCAACACAAGCCTTTAAACTCTAGAGGAGCAACTAGACAGATGAAAGAAGTTAAAGAAATATGAACAGGAAAAGAAGAACTCAAACTATCATTATCTGCTGACAGTATGATTTTATACTTAGAGAATCAAAAAACTCCACCAGAATGCTTCTAGAATTAATAAATAAATTCAGCAAACTAGTAGGACATAAAATCAATACCCATAAAGCAAATGCATTTCTATACAGCAGTGATGAATCCACTGCATTAGGAAATTAGGAAAATTACTCCATTCACAATAGCCTCAAAAAAATATACTTGGGAATCAATTTGACAAAAGAGGTGAAAGACCTTTATAATAAACTACAGAACACTAAAGAAAGAAATTGAAGAAGACCTTAGAAAATAGAAAAAATATCCCATGCTCTTAGATAAGCAGAATTAATATTGTCAAAATGGCCATTACAGATTCAATGCATTATACAGATTCAATGCAATCCCAATTAAAATCCCAATGTCATTCCTTCTAGAAATAGAAAAAGCAATCATAAAATTCATATGAAAAAATAAAAGACCCAGAATAGCCAAAGCAATCCTTAACACAAATAGTGAAGCAGGAGGCATCACAATATCAGACCTTAAACTATACTATGAAGTTATAGTAACATAAACAGCATGATATTAGCACCAAAATAGACATGTAGACCAATGATATGGAATAGATGACACAGAGACAAACCCATATAAACAGTTATCTCATACCAGAAAAAAGTACCAAAAACATATGTTGGAGAAAAGATGGCCTCTTCAACAAATGGTGCTGGGAAAACTGAAAATCCATCTGTAGTAGAATGAAACCAAACCCCTATCTCTCACCCTGCACAAAAATCAACTCAAATGTGGATCAAGACCTAGGAATTAGTCCAGAGACCCTAAACCTAATAGAGGAAAATATAGGCCCAAATATTCATCACGTTGGATTAGGCCCTGACTTCCTTAACAAGACTCCTAAAGCACAAGAAATAAAATCAAGAATCAATAAATTGGATGGATTCAAGCTAAAAATCTTCTTTTCAGCAAAAGAAACAACCAATGAGGTGAAAAGAGAGCCTACATTTGGGAAGCAAATTTTTGCCACATGCACATCATATAGAGCACTAATCTCCAGGATATATAAAGAACTTAAAAAACTTAACACTAAAAAAAAAATAACTCAATCAATAAATGGACTAAGGAACTGAACAAACATTTCTCAGGAAATATACAATCAATAAACAAATATATGAAAAAATGTTCAACATCTCTAGTAATTAGAGAAATGCAAACCAAAACTACTCTAAGATTTCATATCAACCCAGTCAGAATTGCAGATACCAATAATACAAACAAGAAGTGTTGGTGAGAATGTGAGGGAAAAGGCACACTCATACATTGTTGGTGGGACTGGAAAAATTGGTGCAACCACTCTGGAAAGCAGTGTGGAGATTCCTTAGAAAACTAGAAATGGAACCACCATTTGACCCAGCTATCCCACTCCTTGGTTTATACCCAAAGAACTTAAATACAGCATACCACAGTGACACAGCCACTTCAATGTTTATAGCTGCACAATTCACAATAATGAAACTGTGGAACCAATCTAGATGCCCCTCATAGATGAATGGATAAAGAAACTGTAGTACATATACACAATATAATATTACTTAGCATTAAAAGAGAATAAAATAGCATTTTCAGATGAATGGATGGAGTTGGAGAATATCATATTAAGCAAAATAAGCCAATCTCCAAAAACCAAGCCCTGAATATGTTCTCTGATAAGTGGATGCTAATCCACAATGGGGGGGGCATGGGATGAGTAGAGGCACTTTGGATGGGGCAAAGGGGAGAAGGGGAGGGAGCATGGGGGCAAGAAAGATGGTGGAATGAGATGGACATCATTACATTAGGTACACGTATGACTACACAAATGGTGTGACTACTTCATGTACAACCAGAGAAGTGAAAGACTCTGCTCCATTTGTGACAATGAATTTAAAAGCTTTCTGCTATCATGTATAACTGATGAATAATAAACAAACATATTCATTTTTTTCCCCAAAAAACAAAAAAATGTTTCATCATTGTTTTTGATGATCTGTTGCCCTTGGCCCTCCCAACTACAGGAACTACATTATCTGCTGTCATAATACATTAGTTTTCATTTCCTAGAATTTACATAAATTGTATCATATAGTACATACTGTATTGTCAAGCTTTTCCAACCTGTATAATTAGTTGAGATTTATCCATGCTGTCCCATATATTGAGCATTTGTTCCTTTTTATTGTTATTGTTGAGCTATATTCCACTGCATATCCATTCACCTATAGATGAGTAGATATTTATTTATTTCCAGTAGTATTATAAATAAATCTCCTGTGAACAGTCAAAAAAAAAGAAAAGAAAAGAAAAAATATCAAGGGTTAGATATTTTCTCTCACATGTGGAAACTAGAGCAAAACAAGGAAAAGATGCTGTAGAGATCAGCTATCATAATGATATAAGGAATATTAGTGGAACAAAAGAATGAGATTGATAGGGAGGAAGGAGGGATGAGAAAGGGGAGGAAATACAGAATTAATTTAACAAAGTGATGATATAAGAACATAAAAGTATACAAGAGGGAACTTTACCTCTATGTGTGTGAAAAGCACCAATCAAGGATGGATAAATGGATAAGTAAGGGAAGGTTCAATAGAGTGAAGGGAGGGATGGGGATAGGAAGTAAGCAGTTGAGAGGAAGGGGACTGAAATGGACGGGGTCACATTCCATGCATGTATGATTTTGTAAGGATAAACCCAACTACTATTTATAACTGTAATGGTCTAATTAAAAAAATAAAATAAATTTAAATAAATTTAAAGAATTTATCCAGTTAGTATTAACACACATTTAAGTTGTCTTCAGTTTAAATATACCTAATAAATAAAACAATTATGACATTCTCATACAGACCTTGTGTGGATTTTTAGGTTGGGAAAATACCAAGAAATTAATTGCTGAGTCATGAGTAAGTGTATATTTATCTTTACAGAAAACAGAGTTTCCAAAAGTATTATAGCATTTTAGACTCAAACTTAAGTTGCTCCTCATCCTCTCCAATGTTTGGTAATTTCAATCTTTTTTTAAGGCTTCTAATGTGAGTAAAGTGAAATCTCATTGTGCTTTTAATTTGAATTCAGCTGATGTAAATTTTCATGGGCTTTTAGTCAATCAAAAATATTTTTGTGCTGAGCCTATCCCCAGTTCCATTCTACAGTTCCTCCTGACCCAGCAGGAGTGTAAGAGAGGGCCCAAAACTGCCCTCAGGGACCTCCACAGGAGCCCAGCCCTTTGGCAGACCTGAGACTGCTAGCCACCAGCTACAGGGGAGCCCACACCCAAGGTAAGAGTCCCCCACAGAGAACCCTGCATGAGACCTTGCCTAAGTGAGGCCTGGGACTGCCCCCAGTACCACGCCAGAGTTTCTGCCAACTGTGCAGGCATGCAAGAGAGGGCCCCAAATCACCTTCAGGGTCCATCTAGGGAGCCCAGCCAAGGCCACTCCCATTGCTTTTTTGAGGTACTTCCACTACCACTGCCAGCAACTTTAGTGGAAGCAGTGTCCATCTGGGGACCAGAAGTAACTCCAATGTGAGATACAGGTAATCTGTAGTGTCAATACAAGATTATAAGATAGAAACTGCAATACCTCAGATCATCATTGCAAGAAAGGAAGATACAGAATCAACATGAAAACACAAGGGAAGAAATGCCCCAAATAAACCTAGATACCACAGTATTAGAAACCACTGGCAGCACAGTTGATGAAATGTCAGAGAAAGAATTCAGAATGTACATAATTAAAATGATCTGCAAATTAAGGAATGACTTATGCAAGCAAATACAGGGAAAAAATTGATGAATCCAACAAAGAAATAGGAGAGCAAATAAAGGCAACCATTGATCACTCTAACAAAGAGATAAGAGAGGAAATACAAGTAGCAAAAGATTACTTCAAGAAAGAGCTAGAGATTGTGAAAAAAGAAACCAATCACAAATTCTTGAAATGAAGGAAACAATAAACCAAATAAAAAACTCAATAGAAAGCATCACCAGCAGACTAGATCACTTGGAAGATACAACCTCAGATAATGAAGACAAAATATGCAATCTTGAAAATAAAGTTGACCACACAGTACAGATGGTAAGAAATGGGGAACAGAACTTACAAGGATTATGGGACAGCATCAAAAGACCAAATCTAAGATTTATTGGGATAGAAGAAGGTGAAGAATTTTAAACCAAAGGAATGCAAAATCTTTTCAATAAAATAATATCAGAAAATTTCCCAAGCATGAAAAATGAATTGGATAATCAAATACAAGAGGCTTACAGGACACCAAATGCACAAAATTACAACAGATCTACACCAAGGCACATTATAATGAAAATGTCCAGCATACAGAATAAGGATAGAATTTTAAAGGCCCCAAGAGAGAGGAATCAGATTACACACAAGGGGACACCAATTCGGACCTCAGCACATTTTTCAACCCAGACCCTAAAAGGCAAGAGATCATGGAACAACATATACCAAGCTCTGAAGGAAAATGGATACCAGCCAAGAATCTTATATCCAGCAAAATTGAGCTTCAGATTTGATGGTGAAATAAAAACCTTCCATGATAAACAAAAGTTAAAAGAATTTACAGAAAGAAAGCCTGCAAGAAAGCCCAAGATTCTCGGCAAAATATTCCAGGAGGAGGAAATGACAACCAACAATGAAAATATATAAGGGGAGGGGGTGATCAAAGGAGAAAACAAGCCAAGGTAAAAACCAAAAATAAACCAAAATGATCAGGACTACAAATCATATTTCAATAATAACCCTGAAAGTGAATGGCCTAAATGCACCAATTAAAAGACATAGACTGACAGACTGGATTAAAAAAAAAGACTCAACAATATGGTCCCTTCAAGAGACTCCTCTCACAGGAAAAGACATCCACAGACTGAAAGTGAAAGGGTGGGAAAAAACGTATCACTCACATGGACCTTGTAAACAAGGAGTTTCCATCCTCATATCAGATGAAGTGGACTTCAAACCAAGGCTGGTGAAAAGGGATAAAGAAGGACATTTTATACTTCTTAAGGGAATCATTCATCAACAAGACATAACAATCATAAATATCTATATCCCAAATAGTGGGGCTTCTACATATATCAAACAAATCCTTCCCAACTACAAGAATAAAATAGACCACAACACAATAATACTTGGTGAGTTTAACACAGCTCTCTCACCATTGGATAGATCTTCCAAACAAAAACTAAACAAAGAAACCATAGAACTCAATAAAACTATCAAAAATTTAGACATAACAGATATATATAGAGTATTACATCCATCAATGAGTGAATATACCTTATTCTCAGCAGAACATGGGTCCTTTTCCAAAATAGATCATACATTATGTCACAAAGCAAATCTTAGCAAATACAAAAAAAATTAGAGATACTACCCTGCATCCTATCTGACCACAATGGAATAAATTTAAAAATCAATGACAGATTAAAAAGTAGAAACTACTCCAAAACCTTGAAGCTAAATAATATGCTATTGAATAATGCATGAATAACAGAAGACATCAGGGAAGAGATAAAAAAAATTCTTATAGGTAAATGAAAACTGTGATATAACTTATCAAAATCTCTGGGACACCATGAAGGCAGTGCTAAGAGGAAACTTCATTGCATTAAATTAATTTATTAAAAAAAGTAAAAGCCAAAAAATAATTGACTTGACTCTTCATCTCAAAGCCCTAGAAAAAGAAGGACAAACCAAGACCAAAAGAAGTAGAAGATAGGAAATAATTAAAATCAGAGCTGAAATCAATGAAATTGAATAAAAAAAAAAACAATTCCAAAAATTCACAAAACAAAAAGCTAGTTCTTTGAAAAAATAAACAAAATTGACAAACCCTTAGCTACCCTATCAAAAAGGAGGATAGAGAAAACCGAAGTAAATAAAATTTGTGGTGAAAAAGTAAATATCACAACAGGCACTACTGAAATATAGAGAATAATTAGAAATTATTTTGAACATTTATATTCCAGAAAATAGTAAACCCTGAAGACACCAACAAATTTCTAGAGGCACATGACCTACAAAAACTGAACTAAGAGGTCACACACAACTTAAACAGATCAATTTCATGCAAGGAAATAGAAGATGCCAACAAGAGCCTGCCAACCAAGAAAAGACCAGGTCAACCTTCAAAGAAGAATTAATACCAATACTCCTCAAACTATTTCATGAAATACAGAAGGAAGAAACCCTTCCAAACTCATTCTATGAGGTGAGTATCACCCTGACTCCAAAACCAGACTGAGACACATCAAAGAAAGAAAATTTCAAACCAATATCCCTGATGAACATAGATGCAAATATTCTCAATAAAATTTTGGCAAATTACATACAAAAACATATAAAAAAAATAGTGCACCATGATCAAGTGGGGTTCATTCCAGGGATGCAAGGTTGATTCAACACATGGAAATCAATTAACATAGTCCATCACATCAATAGACATAAAGGTTAGAGTCATATGATTTTATCAATCAATGCAGAGAGAGCATTTGACAAAATACAACACCCTTTTATGCTCAAAACACTAGAGAAACTTGGGATAGTAGGAACATTTCTCAACTTTGTAAAAGCTATCTATGCTAAACTCAAGGCCAACATCATCCTAAATGGACAAAAATTGGCAGCATTACCTCTAAAAATGGGAACAAGACAGGGATGCCCTCTTTCATCACTGCTATTCAGCATAGTCCTTGAAACACTTGCCAGAGCAATTAGACAGATGAAAGAAATTAAAGGAATATGAATAGGAAAAGAAGAACTTAAACTATCATTATTTGCAGATGACATGATTCTATACTTAGAGGATCCAAAAAAATTCCACCAGAAAACTTCTAGAATTAATAAATGAATTCAGCAAAGTAGCAGGATATAAAATCAACACCCACAAATCAATTGCATTTCAGAGGGTTAATTAGTGATAAACCCTCTGAAAGAGCCATTAGGAAAACTATCCCGTTCACAATAGCCTCAAAAAAATAAAATACTTGGAAATCAATTTAACAAAAGAGGTGAAAGACCTCTACAATGCAAACTACAAGACACTAAAGAAAGAAACTGAAGAAGACCTTAGAAGATGGAAAAATCTCCCATGCTCCCATGCTCCAGGATAGGCAGAACCAATATTGTCAAAATGCCCATGCTACCCAAAGTGCTATATAGATTCAATGCCATTCCAATTAAAATCCTAATGTCATTCCTTATAAAGTAGAAAAGGCAATCATGACATTCATTTGGAAGAGTAAGAGACCCAGAATAGCCAAAGCAATCCTTAGCAAAAGAATGAAGCTGGAGGCATCACTATACCAGACCTTAAATTATACTACAAAACTGTAGTAACAGAAATGGCATGGTACTGGCACCAAAATAGAAATGTAGACCAATTGTATAGAATAGAAGACACAAAGATGAACCCACTCAAATACAGTTACCTTATACTAGACAAAGGTGCCAAACACATACACTGGAGGAAAGAAAGCCTCTTCAACAAATGGTGCTGGGAAAACTGGAAATCCATCTGTAGTAGAATGAAAATAAACCCCTATCTCTCACCACGCACAAAATTCAACTCAAAGTGGACCAAGGGCCTGGGAATTAGACCAGAGACCCAACGCCTAATAGAAGAAAAAGTAGGCCCAAATCTTCATCATGTCGGATTAGGATTAGGACCTTACTTCCTTAACAAGACTCCTATAGCACAAGAAATAAGATCCAGAATCAATAAGTGGGATGGATTCAAACTAAAAAGCTTCTTCTCAGCAAAAGAAATAATCAATGAAGTGAATACAGAGCCGACATTCTGGGAACAAATCTTTGCCACACGCACATCTGATAGAGCACTGATCTCCAGGATATATGAAGAATTCAAAAATTTAACACCAAAAAACCAAACAACCCAATCAGGGCCAAGGATCTTAACAGAAACTTCACAGAGGAAAATATACAATTGATCAATAGACATATGAAAAAATGTTCAACATCTCTAGCAATTAGAGAAATGCAAATCAAAACCACTCTAAGATTTCATCTCATGCCAGTCAGAATGACAATTATCAAGAATACAAACAACAATAAGTGTTGGTGAGGTTTTGGGGCAAAAGGCACACTCATACATTGCTGGTGGGACTCCAAATTGGTACAACCAATCTGGAAAGCAGTACGGGGATTCCTTAAAATACTTGGAATGGAATCACCATTTGAGCCTGCTATCCTACTCCTTGGTCTATACCCAGAAGACTTAAAAACAGCATACTACAGTGACACAGCCACTTCAACGTTTATAACAGCTCTATTCATAATAGCTAAACTGTGGAACCAATCTAGATGCCCTTTGATAGATGAATGGGTAAAGAATCTGTGATATATATACACAATTGAATATTAATCAGCAATAAAAAAGAATAAAACTATGACATTTGCAGGTAAATGGATAGAGTTGGAGAATATCATGCTAGATGAAGTAAACCAGTCTCAGAAAACCAAATGCCAAATGTTCTCTTTGGTAAGTAGATGCTGATTCATAATATGGGGGAGGACATGGGAAGAATGGAGGAACTTTGGTCACAGGAGCGGGAACAGGGAGGGGCCAGGGGACACTAAAGATGGTGGAATATGATGGTCATCATAGCCCTAGCTTTATGTATGACTGCATGTATGTTGTGATTCTACATCACATACAACCAGAGAAATGAAAAGTTGTGCTCTATCTGTATATATTGAATCAAAATGCACTCTGATATCATGTAAACCTAAATAGAATAAAAAAAACCCATAGAACCTTGATATGCAAAAGTGAAAAACAATAAAATCTGTATGTAAACATAAAAAAAAGAAATATCTTAGGATGGATATTTGTATAAGAAATCTAGATCAGTTTTTCAAAAAAATGTTAAACATTTTAAGAATAAATATATTGATTTATTCTGTAAAATAAAATATAAAATTTATTACTATTTGATTATTATTTATATGTTATGATAGTTTTAGAACATGTTTCCATCATTTTTGACACATATTCAAATAGAAAAATTGATTCTATCCTTCTTTACTTGGATCAGGCTTGTTAGTACATAATCTACAATAATTTATTCTATGTAACTTTCCAAGTGAGGTGAAATAGACTGCATAGGTTTTACCTCTTGCTGGAATATTTACTTTTAGAGAATTTGGTCTTCACATAAGAAATCTGAGTACCTTATAAATATGCTGTGAAGACGTTCAGGCCAAATAGAGAAATTGTATTTGTTCTATGCAGGAATTCCAACTTTGACTAGCCTTCTAGTCCTCCCAGCTCAAGTACCAGACATAAATCATAGAAGCATCCAGATCCTCCAAATTCCGGTAATTTAAGCTACCAGCTGAAGTTTCAAGTACTGTGAGGCAGAGGCAAGCTATCTCCATTGTGATCATTTAACATTTTGAAGTACAGGAGAAAGATAAAAGATAAAATGGTGGGTTTTTTTTCCCATTAAGATTTGTGGATTTGTTATACCAAAATAGAAAACAAGAATATATTTTGGGAACGGAATGAAAATATGGGGAATTTTATTAAAAAATCTGAGAAATGCTGATTTAGGACCAAATACATGGAAGTCTTCCAGTCCTTGAATTAAGAAAAATAAGAAATGGTTTTGGAACATTGAGGAAAGAGGACTCTATTATCATGTAGTAGAAAATTTGGCATCATTGCACCTTTAGGAACAGAAAGAAAGAAAGAAAAAGAGAGAAAGAAAGGAAGAAAGAATAGAACCTAAAGGGATCAATATTATAGCTAAGGAAACTTTTAGCCATGATATTAAAGGTTGTTCCCAGATTCTTATATCTGCTTATAAACTTCTAGAGTAGAAACATGAACTAAAAATCAAACTCTTCGCTTTTCAGGTAGGATTTCAAGAAAATACAGAGTAACCAGAACAGTCTTTCTTAAACTAAGAGTTCTCAAAGTAAAAAAAAAAAAACATTTCAAATCAATTATCAGATCCTGGACATTGTCAGGAAAACACAGCTTCACAGCAAAACTGAAGCCAAGGTTTAAAAGAAAACTTTTTATTAATATCTCAGAAATATTTAAGATGTTTTGTCACAGATGTTTCAGGAAAATGTGAAACCTCAGCAGGCTATTAAGGGTAGGCCTTAGTGAAGCCGTAAAGTACTAGGATTTCTTAGAATCTTATGGGCTTTTTCCTCTAGCAGTCCTACAAAGTGGGACTTAAGATAGTGAAATGTTTAATTGGAAGATAATGTAGACATGGCTCTTGTCTAATGGATTAAATCATAATTAGGCATAAAAAACTGACTTTTTAAATGAATTATATGTTTGAACTGAGAGACAGTAAAAAATAAACAAGGTCATCATTTTCCCAAACTTCTACTTGATAGTAAACTAAAATATAAAATGGCCCAAGAAGAAAAAGTGTGACTCAAATATCAGGTGGAACCATATGCTTCAGATAATCATTTTCAGGGAGCAGACTTGGGTCCTAACCAAATGTGAGCCTGACTAGCTTTTAGAATTTTTATTAGCTAACAACTATTGGGTGCCTTCTCTTTTGTTTATTTTAAAATGATGTCTGCTGACATAATTGTACCATTGAATGTCAGGTGTGATGGTAGTGGTAAAAGACAGGCAGTCCTAGATGAAGTATAAGAAATGAATTGCATTTGAGGAGCCCCATCTGTATCTAAGAGATTTTTAACTATGAGCTTGATATGAATGCAGTCATTTCAGGGCCTTGGAAGAGGATGAGTGTACTTTTCTAATGGGATGTGTAAATCATTTATGTATATAAATCATTAGTGTATTTTTTTAAATGATGGCAAATTCTCTGATATTTCTCCCAGCAAGAAGTCAAATTTAGGTCCCTTTACCTTATACCTGAGTGTGCTGTGATTCGTAATGCAATGTGACTTTTGAGGCTGTTATAAAAGATCAGGTATCTTGTTTCCTAGTTAAGTTGATATCGAATTCCTAAGTTATAATGTAAGGTCTGAAGCCATGGTGTCTGAGAAAATCCCAAGCACACTGAGAGGACATGTGTAGACGCATGAGCTGACAGTCCCAGCTGAGTTATTCTTAGATATGTGAGTAAAGAGGCCTGCAGATGATGCTTGCCATAAACAAATTTGGGTCACCTGCAGCCATCTGAATCTTCTTAGCTATTGTGCAACTGAACAGTTCCCTTTATGTACAAGATCCATGAAAAAATAAAATTATGGATCTTTTTCTCTACTGTGTAGAAGTATAAATCATTTATGAACTACTAAACTGGAAGTGGCTTATATATAATGGGATAAATTCTAATGTTTGTAGATAATCATAGCTATAAGCCAGAAACTTATTTACCACTACAATCAAGGAGTTCAAATGGAAACCAATTTAATTTGAAATTTTATATTTCTAAAAATAATACACAAAACATCCCCTTGTTGTGTGACAAATCAGTTCTAACAATTTTTTCTTTAATTACTATACAATTGCCTTTCATAAATCACAAGGTCAAGTTATTTTACTTCATTTCAGTGAGCATAGTCGACCCATTTTATGTCTTCCTCTTTTCTCATTAAAAAATACATTATATTAGCATGGTGTCATCTTTTTAATACTAAATTAAGGTCTCTTAAATTATGAATTTTTACTGAAGAAAAATTTTTTTCTTTATACTTACATATGACTTTAACAACATGTGTGAGCTAGTTGCTTTCTACCATATTAAAAAGTCCAGTGCTGTATTTTTCATTGCTAGCAGAGCACTAACAAAATTATAAATGCACATTGAAGCATAGGCACAGAAATTGCATCATGCTTGTTTACAGATGGTCATTCAGAAGATGCAGAATGTGCACTATTTCTATGTAGCACTGACCTATGTGTGTCATTTAGTATCTACAGCACAGGAGTCTGAAAGCAATAGTTACTGCATCCATGTACCTATATTGTTATGATTTGTCTACACAGGAAAAAGCATAAAATTACTCAAATCATTTAAAATGTATTATTATTTTTATTATTATGAAGAGGATTAGCCAGCCTTTATTGTATATTTATTATGCATCTAGTTTTAAGAACTTTGCCTAAATTTTCTCATTTAATTCACATGTTATTTTAGAACAAAGTTTTAACCCTGCTACATTGAAGAAGAAAGTTAGGCTCAGAAAAATCAAATAATTTTCCCAAAGCACAGAATAGTATGCAAAAATTAGAGCCAGACTTTCACCCATGCTTTCTGACCTTTAAGCTACATCTCCTTGGCAATTTGCAGATTAAATTATCATTTCTAACTATTTGCTTTGATTTTCAGTATAAATTATTTGCACATAGGAAAAATACTTTTTACATTACTTCCAATTAACCTACAGGTCTGATGTCAACATTTTATCTTTCTCATCAGAAGCCAATGTAATTGAGTATTATGATCAAGCAACCTTAAGATTCTAGTAATTTTCCTATTCATTATCAACAGATACAGATTTATTGTTAAGTAATATCATTAAGTAATATTGTTGTTCTTTTGGTTTTGGAAATAAATAAAAGGATAATACATTGGTGGAAGTGAAAAGTTAAAATTACACAAGGACTTAAAAATCCTAGTAAAATCTGGATTTCAAGGATATTAGTGTCTATGCCTTCCCATTGGAGGTAGAGGATAAGTGGAAGATAACTATGATGACTATCACAAAGTTTTTTCACTTCTGGATGGCTTACTATATTATTACTTTGTCTTACTGTATCCAAAATTCAATTTGTACAAATATAGATATAAGTCAATTACTAAGAAGATTAGTCATAAAGTAAGAATTTGTTTATCAAGTTTCTACTCTTTCAATTATAAATTCTTTTGGAGTTTTTGTTTAAATTTCATTTGTTTTAGAGACTATTGTACATTTTTTGGTTCAAGGATCTTAATATGTTGAATTTAAGTAATTATTTGTGGTGAGACTAATAGAAACTATAAAGTTTAATAGATTTTAATGAATTGTGTTAAATACTTTTTAATGAAATTTAAAGACAAGTGCTCTGGATTTATAGGACCATGCTTTCCATGTTTACCATTGCTTTGCTGTCATAGGATGTTTTACCTTCCTGTGGTTACTCAGTTTTACTGAATCAAGATCCCTCTTCTATTGCTCATTGTTAGTCACCACAGACCAGATGCAGAGCCTAGTAATTCCCATAGGTCCATGACGTCATATGAGAGGAAACTATTGTTCATTGCATTCATTGTTTTAGTCTTTTTGCACTATATATTTCAACAACTTTCTTAATTTAGTATAAAGAAAAATGATGTCACAAATTCACAAACTTAACTTTTATTTCAAATTCCTAAAATTATTATGTTTTTTACTTTCACAAAGTGTGAAACATACTTTTTCAACATCGGTGCTACAAATAATCATTAAAGTGCCGTTTACCTGAAATCTGGATATATTTTGAAAATAACTATAAAAGACTATGAAATATCAACTGGATCCCAATAAATTTCTTATTTTAAAAAGGACACATATGCATTTATGAGAATAGGTGAAAGCTTCATGAATAAGTTCAGAAATATTAAAAACTCATCCTATCTAGACTGCATATAAAATAGTGAAAGTAAACATCTTAAGAAAAATTTACCAGGGCAGTAGCTATATTCACAAGTCTCACTTTTTTACAGATATATAAAGATCTTACACCAGTGTCTCATCAGGATGAGATAACAATGGTAATGAAAGAGTAATTATCTGAGCAAATCCTTGTTATTAATCTGGAAATTGATTTATAAACCATAACAATGAGAAAATTCTACAGGTAATTTTAAAATATGACATATTATAATACTTGGAAAATAATGTGTCAAATTTTATTTATTTTTCTTATAGGCTTAGGAATTTGATTTTATTTTCAAATATTGCTTTAAAAACAATCCCATGGTGATTTAGTGTTCTATTGATACTTTTCTCACAAAGTTGAAAAAACAACTGTCTAGATGATTATATGGGAGAAAATACATTTTTTAAAATATATTTTATAATGGAAAATGTTCCTATTGACTGCTTTATAGTAACTTTAAGATGGTAAACAATCTAAAAAATATAGAGCTGTAGGATTTTTAATTAAATCCAGCATAACTTGATATTTAGCTCATATGGAAAAGAATCCTCTCTATTTTTTTCCTACTGGAAACTCTCAGTGTATATAGTATATCATCTCGAGGTAATTATCACTATAATTTACAAATTAAATGGAATAAAGTTATTGAGAAAATATTTAGTAGACAAATACTGTTTTTGTTTTTTTTGTTTTTGTTTTTTTCCAGATAATACTAGCTCATTTGGGAAAGTGCATCTTACTCTGCTTAAAAAAAAAGCAACTTTAGTTTATATTTCCTTCAATCAATAGCCAACTCCAATGGATCACCTAAGCAATGTCTGACTACACCTCTTTGCAGAATCCCGTCCAACTCTGTGATCTGGCAGAAATAAGTTTTTCAACTAATAGCAGAAAACTTGGAGAGACACCGGAAAGGTTTTGCAACAGGGACAAATTCCTAGTGTTCTTCTCGATTTCTCCCCACAATATTATGCAGGAGTCTAAAGTGACCTTACAGGAGTGACAAAAGCTTAAGCAGTTAAAGTAGAAAGAAAAGTGAGTGAATGGATAGGATTTTAGCAAAATAACATTGTTTTCATTTAAGGAAATTCTACGACAGAAAAGAGTAATTATCTTAAAAACAAAGATAAATGCTATCTGGAAGGAAAAACTAAAAAAACACATATATGAACACTTTCCATAAAGAACAACATCTTAAATGATACACTTGATAGTAGGAAGACATAAGGGAAAAACAGTGGTTCTTGCATCAATGCAATGACTAACAATACTCATTTTGACATTTTTATCTGATTTTGAATTTTTTTTGCCCCTGGTACTAAGGATCAAACCCAGGGCCTCACACCTGCCAGGCAAGTACTTTACCAATGAGCCACATTCCCAGCCCCCTATTTCCTTTTTAAAGGATATATTTTTTTACAGTAACATTTGTGTATCACTATGCTAATATTTTAAAAATAACATTTTTGTATCACAGTCTACAGAAGTATTATATTTTGCCTAACAGAAACTACTCTTCAAAGGGAAAATAATAATTACAATTTTAGAGCTTAAAACAGACTTTTTTATTCATTTAAGTATTTAAAATAGGGGAAAGAAATTTAAGAACCTTTTTTAACTTTTAAAAAGCTTCTCGCAAATCATAAAGTTAAACTAAAACAACAAATGTTAAGAATTATTTGTTTAAAGAAAACATTGTATTTTATGAGTTAAAATATAACTAATTCCTAGGTTCTTAAAACAGAAATGCATACTCTTGCCAAGATCATTTTAGACTTTGTCACGTATGCATCAGTCTGTTCTTGAAAAAATAAGAGAACTTTTTCTGTTATTTTTATAATGTTATTTAAAGTTCCTGTTTTTTTCAACCTGCCAGTTGCAAGTAAATTTGATAAAACATTTCCACATAATACACATTTGATAAAATCTTAAATATCTATTCTCAGTAGCTATTGATGGCATACCCAGAAGCTATGCTGTCGTTCTGAATAGATCCATTTGACTTATCTCTTAAAAGTAAGATAGTTCTCTAGGATCAAATACATACAGATGTTTAGGACTTATGGTACAAATTAGAGGGAAAAAATATTCTTTAAAGAGCCAGCTATTTAAAATGCAAAGTTGTCTTTTTAAAATTCTCCTTATGGAAATAAGGCTTTCACTGAAGTTTTGTCTACACTGGTAATCATTCTCTATGAGATTTGCCAACGTTCACCGTCTATCCCCACTGGAAAGAAAGAAAATGGATGTTTTCCATCTGCAGCAAAGTAGAGTCAAAACAAATGTATTTAAATTGGAAACATTTGTGGCTAAAAGAGCTATTCTCCATGAAAACATCTGGTTGTACTTTTAAGTCATTGCCAAATAAACGCATGCTGGAAAGTCTATTTTATGCCACACATGGTCACCCATGTCGATGCAGCCTAAACCTGTTTTTGTTTGAGGTCAACACCCTATTTCAGGAAGAAAAGAACTGATTTGTGAGTGTGCAGAGATTTTTTTAACAATACTTCTGGAATGGAAGTTTGAAAATGTCTACTTTCTTCCAGATGGGGAACCAAAGAAGACAAACAGTGCTCTCAATACTTCTCAGGTAGACAATGCAGGGATTGAAATAATGATGGTTGTGGGACAGATCAGATAACTACTTACTTGTGAACAAAGACTGCTTATGGTTTCTGGTTTCAGACAGCTCTGGCTGTTACTTTTTTCTGATTTACATAGACAAAGAGAGATAGTCAACTGAAAAGTTGTGAAGAAAGGGGATTTCAGTTTATTTGATTGACTAGGTTTATTTGTTAGGGTATATAATACCCAAATATCAGTGGCTTAATATAGTTTCTTTTTTCACTCAAGCCTAATGAAGATGTTTCTGTTTGGTAGACAGCTTGCTTCATTCTTATTCAGGGATCCAGGTTTTTAAAATGCTCAGGTTCTCTCAGTCAGGAAGGCTCAAGGTTTTTCTGTATTTGATCATCAGAAGAAGTTTATAGGCTCATTCTGGATGTTTTTATGTGCCAGGCCTGGAATTGTGTGTAGCATTCTCACATCCTTGTGGCCACACCTAATGAAAGGAAGGCTCAGTTATGTCCTCTAGCTGTGTACCAGGGAAAATAGGATTCACAAAAATGGGTCTTGGTGAATACAGAGTTGTTTCTCCTATACCCAGCAGAAAGGTAAATAGAAAGTTCAAATATTAAAGCAAAACATTTTTTATGTTATTGCATATATAATTGTTAGTTAAGATCATAATAACCAGTAGTACAGAAATGTTACTGGCCTTTGCCTCTTCTTATTACTAAGGATATCAGCTATTTGTGAAGTGACACTCACCGTCCTTTTGAAAATGCCTCATGGGCATTCATGAACACACCTGCTACTGTTGCACCAGTGGCTAGCTACCACTATCTCCAGTCAGTATGCAGCACTTCCCACTCTGTCACCAATCACCTCCTAATGGATCATCTGCAGACTACTACTCTCTCTATATATCATGGACATTTGAAAACAAGAGCCTAGGCCTTTGAGATGGTCACTAGTGCTGCCAAATGGGGATCCAGGCACTGCTGCATGTGTTCCCCTTTCTTTCAAAGATCTTTTCAAGACATTTTCACCTTTTCCCTGAAGCCCTTCTCTCTGTAGGGCTCAGAAACTCATTTCAGGCTACCAGACATGTCACAATACTTTACATTCAACCAGGCATTCACATAAATTGTCACATTCAATCCTAAACAATAAATCTAAGAGGTAGATCCACACTGTTATAACTATTTTTACTCCTATTTCTCCAATGAAGAAATTTAACCACTAAAGTTAGGCAGTTTTTTCCAATCCAGAAATATTCTTCACCAGATCTTTGTACCCAAAGTTTAGGCTCTTCAACACTATACTATATTGCTTTTTCTTTTTTGCAACACTGGGAATTGAACCCAGGACTGCACACATGCTAGGCAAATGCTGTACTGCTGAGCTATATCCCTAGTTTTATTTTTTTTAAGACAGGGTCTGGCTAAGTTGCTGAGGTGATCTCAAACTTGAGGCTCCTGTCTCAGCCTCCTTGAGTAGCTGGGATTACAGGCATGTGCCACCATATTGGGCTTATACAGATTTGATTTAAGATTTGATAAAACTTTCTAAATGCTTTTCATTTATTCTAAATATGCCTAAATTTTACATATTTTACCATTCCTTTTCCTCTTTCTAAAATGTCTATCACTCCTTTTTTTTCTTTACTGAAAATGGTGGTATATAACATTAAACAATCCCAGATTAATACTTTCATAAAACTCATTGATTCCTGGGGTTCAAATTCATGCAGTAATAACAAATGGGCCATTCTATATGTAAGAATATAAAAATGAGAACTCTGAATGCCAGATTACAGGGTGCAGCTACTAATCTGCAATTTTTCAAAGGAAAATATAAACAGATTTTTATGTACAATATCTAGATTTTTAATTATTAACATTTTACTCTTTTTAAAAAAATAAAATGGGTTTCTAACCTGTAATAACTAAATGTGGTCCCTTTTTCCTCTCAGTAATTTTGCAAATAGGAAATAAAGAAACTTCATGGTTGCTTGTATTCCAGAGTTAATAACCATTATACATTTAATGGTTTACTCATACTTTCATTTATTCACTCATACATTGTTATAATTCACACATTCATTCATTCATTATTCCATTATATACTGATTTATAAATTGTATGTAAGACAAACAGTAAAAAAATAAAATAAAATTATCCCAGCCTTTAAAGTGCTTATAATTTGATATGGAACAGAGATGCATCAGCAAGTAGTTAACATTTTGGGGGATAATTATAATGATAATGAAAGGAGATATTAATTATATCTGAGGATAGTAGAAAAAGACTATGTGGTTTCAAACAGCAGAGTACAACTGGGAAAAATTTGAAAAGCTCCATATGGCTTGAGCAGAAAGTTCTATTCAGAGTAGTGGTAACCAAAAGATACAGATTTATGAGAAGAATAATACTTCATAAAGCTAAATATGAACATTGCTCAATATGAATATTCATCATATTATTACATACATATGCCTTAGCATATTAATATTTATGTTTATTTGATAATAATTCACATTATTGTTTGGTATATTGTTTGGCATATTGCTGATATGTATGTTTAGTTGATAAGTAAAAGATAGACCTGAGAGTTGGGAACATGAGATTAAGAGAATAATTCTATAAAATGGGCTTACTGTGCTGATCCTACATGCTTTCTTTTAAAAAAGCAGTGTACCCATAGCTCTGCCTGTCTTAAGTCAATAGGATAAGTTGCATTCCTCAACAACCTGTTACCTGCAGGAGAAGTGCAGGTCCTATAGGCTCCTCCTTGCTTGATAAGAAGAAACATAAGTTACCCTAAGACTTTTGTGACCTTTATGCAGAACAAGTTCTTGGACTCAAAGAGATAGGATGATTAAAAGCAAAGTTCCTAACCATAAAATAGGTAAGAACAAGTTCCAGTGGGAACTGGTCAGCACAGGCCAAGGTGGTTCAGAATTGCCTTGCTTTACCCTTCATGGGGTAAAGCAATGTGCAGTGAAGACTTGAAAGTCTGAGTGAGGCAATCCTGCTCTTCAGTCAGAAGTCAAGAGGTTGACCTAGGTGGAACTCTTTGGAAAATTGTCTGGAAGCCCTAATAAAATAGGAGGAAAGGACGTGTGACATCTCTCTCCTCTCTGAGAGGATCCTTAAGAATGTCACCCTTTTCCCCTTTCCCTAACCCTTCTAAAAAAAACCTCATATCTGATACCCTGAATGACTTGTCTGAAAATATTTCTGGTGGAATCACAAGAGCTGCTTACTGGGGATATCCATGGTACTTTTGGCTTGGTAGATGGCCTTGCTCTTTAGCATAGCTCTTCTCCTCAAATATGTTTTGACATGAATCAACTGCATAATAATCACCTTTGTGTACTATGACAGCCATTACAGTGCCACTGGTATGTGCATACACTTACTTATTAACTGTTGTATGAACATATTAGTGAATCAGTCTGATGGTTACTTGTCTTTGTATATTTGTGCTGCAATTAATATGCAATTTTACTCTTTTATGAAATGTAGCTAATTAACCCTGAAATCATAATCATATATATAGTGTACCTAATTAAAAATATTTCATTTATATAGTTTTTTAAATAGTTTATTAACATGACATAAATTTGTTTTTGAAAGAGTACCAGGGATAGAACTCAGGGGCACTGAGCCACATCCCAGCCCTATTTTGTATTTTATTTAGAGACATGGTCTCACTGAGTTGCTTAGCACCTTGCAGTTTCTGACCTGCTAGGATTACAGGCATATGCCACTGAGACCGGGCAGTAAAATTTTAAAGCATATGTGTTACCAATTTCTGACCCCAAATTAGGTCCTTTTTCCCCCTTAGAACTGTAGAATTAATAACAAGATCAAGCACCAACTGAGTAGTGAAGAAGACTTTTATTCTTGGTAAAATTAGAGAAGTAAGAGATAAACTCACAACAACCTCTTGAACCCTGTGGGTTAGAAGCTTAGAGATATAGGGTAAAAGAAACGAGAGGGAGGAGGGCTAGAATAACAAAGGAAGAATATTCCTGTCTTTTCTGGGAAGAAGTGATTTTCTGGGAATTTGACACCTCTTTTTGATTGATTTTGATTTTTTATGTTTACTCTGACCCCTGTCATGGCAATTGTCAAGGATTATGATGCTAGGGTATTTACAATCAGATGGAATTATAATGAAGTCAGATTGTCTGCTGGTCACTATAACAGCCATTTTAGATCCAGTTGGTTAGTTGGTTTTGCCTAGCTTGCCTAAAGAGGACATTTTGATCTAAACAAAAATAAAGTGAGGTAGAAATTCAGCTAGGTCACCTAGGTAGTATAAGTTTAGGGTGTGATAGCCATTGATATTTCCATTGGGAGGGATTGTATAATTTATGAAGACCAATGGTACAGAATAGAAGACACAGAGGAAAACCCACATACATATTTTCATCTCATATAAAGGCACCAAAAACATACATTAGAGAAAAGATAGCCTCCTGAACAAATGGTGCTGGAAATCCATATGCAGCAAAATGAAATTAAACCCCTATTTCTTACCATGCACAAAACTCAATTCTAAGTGAATCAAGGACCTAGGCATTAGAACAAAGACCCTGCACATAACAGAAGAAAAGTTAGGCCCAAATCTATATGATGTTGGCTGAGGAGCTGATTTCTTCAACAAGACTCTGAAAGCAAAGGAAGTAAAATCAAGAATCAATAAATGTGATTGTATTAAACTAAAAAAACTTCTTCACAGCAAAGCAAATAAGAATATGAAGAGAGATCCTAAAGAATGGGAGAAAATCTTTGCCACCCACACTGCAGAGAGAACATTATTCTCCAGGATATATAAAAAACTAAAAAAAAAAAAAATCCACCAAAATAAAACAAACAAATAAATAACCCAATCAATAAATGGGCAGAGGAACTGGACATTTCACATAAGAAGAAATATGAATGGTCAACAAATATATAAAAACAGTTCAACGTCACTAGCAATTAGAGAAATGCAAATTAAAACTACATTGAGATTTTATCTCACTGTAGTCAGAATGGCAGTTTGGTTTTTTTTTTTTTTTCTTTTGGTACCGGGGATTGAACTCAGGGGCACTTGACCACAGAGCCACATCCCCAGCCCTATTTTGTGTGTTATGTAGAGACAGGGTCTCACTGAGTTACTTAGCGCCTCGCCTTTGCTGAGGCTGGCTTTGAACTCTCGATTCTCCTGTCTCAGCCTCCCTAAGTGCTGGGATTACAGGCTTGAGCCACCGCGCCCAGCTCAGAATGGCAGTTTTTAAGAATACAAGTAACAAATGTTAGCGAGAATGTGGGGAAAGGTACACTAATACATTGCTGATGGGACTGCAAATTGATAACAACCATACTAGAAAGCAGTGTGGAGATTTCTCAGAAAACTTGGAATGGAACCACCATTTGACCCAGTTATCCCATTCCTTGGTATATACCCAAAGGACTTAAAATCAGCATACTATAGATGCACAGCCACATCAATGTTTATAGCAGCTCAGTTCACAATAGGTAGGCTATGGAACCACCTTAGGTACCTTTCAATAGAAGAATGGATAAAGTAAATGTGGTACATACACACCACAGAATTTTACTCAGTCATAAAGTCAAATGGAATTATGGCATTTGCTGGTAAACAGATGGAACTGGAGGCTATCATGCTAAGTGAAATAAGCCAATCCCCCCAAATCAAAGGTTCAGTGTTCTCTTCTGATATGTGGATGCTGATTCTCAATAGGTGTGGAGAAAGGTTCATCGAATTGGACAGGGGTGATGGGAGGAAGGGAGGAGGATGGAACTTGGAAAGACAGTAGAATAAATTAGACATAATGTTCCTATATGCCTATATGAATATACAACCAGTGTACTCCACATCATGTACAACCAGAAGAATGGGAAGTTATAATCCATGATATGTCAAAATGCATTCTACAGTCATATATAACTAAAAATAACAAATATAAAAAATATATTTTACTGTTATGTATAACTAAAAAAATCCAGTAGAAGAGCCAAATGCAAAATATAAAAATAAAAATATGACAGTAATCTGACAGGTTAAGTATATTAGGAAATGAATTAATGGCAATATTCATTTATATAATGAATGCTGAAAAAATGCCTAAGAGTTTATATTACCTGATGGATAATTCTTATATTTATTCCAGAATAACTAAGTTTTTTAATGTTTGGTTATAGGTGAAATCAAAATAGTAACAGCATTTTTAACATAATGCAACATCTCTGAAAAGCTGAGGCACTGAAAAATATATGGAAGAAATATATCATAAAGCCTTTTACCGAAAGAAGGTGAAAACATTAAAAAAATAGTCAATTAAACTACAATATAATTGAAAATTCGCATTTGTAAAATGTTAGTTCTTACAGGGAAAAAGCAGTTGCTAATTATGCCATAATGGCATATCTCAGATCAACTAAGATGGATAGTCATTTTATCAATAATCACAGAAATAATTAAAAGGAGACACATTTCTGATATCTACATGCTTCTACAAATAAATGTTGAAAAAATAGGAAATCAGAAATCACAATGTTTGCAGTGGCTCATGTCTGTTCCAAAGACAGGGTATATTTTCTCAAAAAAAGAAAATAGAAAGGGGAAGGGAGTGGATTTAATTATATTTTTAACATGAAAATGTTCATATGTTATAAAATCTATAGGATGGTGGGGAAACTATTGGTAAAGCTTTAAGAAGAAGGAAAAAAGGAACATACCATTATTTGTCTGGCATTAATGCAAGTGCATGGGCCATTTAAAAGACAAAGTAAGTACAAATTGAAAGATAACTTACATGATATTTCTTTTCAAATTCATGAAACAATAAAAAGAATTGCAATTAGGCTTCTCAGGAAGTTGAGGGACAATAATGATTTGACTTTTTATAACTATCAATTTCAGAAAAATCTCTTCAAATATTTATTTTGTGACAGATTGGATGTGATCCATATCCTGATTAATAACTTCAAGAATTCAAGGGTTGACTACTTTTTCAAACTCTATAAACAAACTTTCAAAAGAACATTTTAGAAGGGGAAAAAGAAAATAAAAAATCATCTGCTCTGAGTTTTCCCTTCATTCCCTATTTGTCAGCATAAATACCATTAATGAAAAACAAAACTAAAGAGTGCCTTTAACTGGATTCCCTTTCTATTACAGACACATTAGCAGTGATTTTTACAATTTATGCAGTTTAAATCATTTGGCAACTTTTCAGAATAAAAGACAATTAAAAACTCCTTGAACAACCAAATAATAAGCAAATATCTGAATGATTTTATAATCCTATTAATATAAATTGTATGGTCCAAAATACATAAATCAAGTGGGAAATAGAGTGCTACTTATTAAATTCATGTCTATATCTATTAGTTTGATATCTCATATGAGAAAATTCATGTGACTGATGGGAATTTGTCCCAGGTATAACATTAAATAATAATTTAAAAAACCAATTATAAACTACCATTTCCTCTAAGGGATACTTAAGCCTTTGGTTCAAAAGAGCTTGAGTTCCTCATGAAAGATCTGTATTTTTTCAGGCTCATAACCAGTGATTCATAGGATGAGTAACAGCCAACCCTCATCTTTCCCTTTCTTACTCTCTGTTCTGTTCTGTTTCAGAAGAGCACACAAATTAATAGACTGCTTTTACCATGCCCTACTGTTACTTATCTTAGCTCTCAACTACATGCTTTAAAAGTATTATATTGTAAAACAACCAACACAATAACTAAGAGAAAAAAAGATGTTTTTGTTTACCAACTGTTTGAGTATCTTACATACTTACTAATATTTAAAATTTTAAATGTTAAATAAAAAATTAATACCTGCCATACTTGTAAATGTACAAATTTCTATCTATGTATCTATCCTCTATCTATCTAAACTCAGAACTCAGAATAGAATATTAAAATATTTTAATAACAATTCATGAGATGTAGGATTTGGAGGTCTACAAAATTCCATTTCAGACATTGAGTTATTTAGTGAAGTACCTAAGTTAATTTTCTGCACTATCAATTGTTTGTTGAGTACTTCTTTTAATACACTCACTATGTAACATACATAACACACCCAATATGTAAACATATGAACCAATCAATATACTTATCTATCCATCCAGGTCCTGGGCAAAACTATGAAATCTGTGTTAGAGGAATTTCAAAATCTATTTCAATATTATAAATCAAATCCTTTCACATTTCTCTGAACAATTTTTATAGGATATTGAATTTACATAGGATATGGTGGGAAAATATTTACCATAGTTTTTCCCATATAGTAAATACTTCAAATTATCATCAAGCTTGGTATATTTCCAGTTATTGGAGATAACTCTTAAAGAAAAAAGATACAACTACTCTCTAATATAGTTTACATTATAGTGAGTTTAATCAGACATAAATATTATACTTTAAACAACTACAGAGTATGTTAAATAATTATGAGTTTTATGAATAAAGTAAGACAGTGAACTGAGGATGAGGAGAATGAAGAACTGGTATTTTAAAATTTTTATTTACTGGTTCTTTTTAGTTATATATAAAAGCAGAATCCATTTTGATATAATTATGCAAGCATGGAACATATCTTATTCAAGTTAGAGTCCTATTCTTATGGATATACATGATGGTGGGATTCACTATGTTGTTTCTGTATATGTACATGGTAAAATTATGACATATTCATTTCACTTTTCCCGTACCCATTCCTCATCCTTTCCCTCCATTCACAGTTGTCTAAACTATTGCTCTTCAATTCTTCCCTCACTCCACCCTCTTATTGTGGGTTAGCTTCCAAATATCAGAGAAAACATTTGACATTTGGTTTTTTGGGACTGATTTATTTCAATTAGAATGATAATTCTCCAGATCCATTTATTTCCTGTCAAATGTCATAAAGTCATTCTTCCTTATGGCTAAGTAATATACTATTGTGTATATAAGACATAGTTTCTTTATCCATTCTTCTATTGGTTCCATAGCTTAGCTATTGTGAATTGAGCTACATTAATGTGGCCCTGTCACTATGGTATGTTGATTTCAAGTCTTTGGGTGTGTACCCAGGAGTGGGATAGCTAGATTAAATGGTGGTTCCATTCCAAGTTTTCTGAAGAATCTCCATACCGCTTTCCAGAGTGATTGTACCAATTTGCAGTCTCACCAGCAATGTATAAGTGTACCTTTTCCCCCACATTCTTGCCAACATTTATCGTTACTTATATTCTTGACAATTGCCATTCTGACTGAAGTGAGATAAAATCTCAGTTTAGTTTATTTTTTTTAAAATATTTTTTTAGTTGTAGATGGACACAATGTCTTTATTTTATTGCTTTGTACGTGGTGCTGAGAATCGAACCCAGGGCCTCACGCATGCGAGGCAAGTGCTCTACCACTGAGCTACAATTCCAGCCCCAGTTTAGTTTATTTTTAAATGTATTTATTCTACTTAGGTATATATAATAGCAGAATGCATTTTGATTGATTGTACACAGATGGAGCACAAATTTTCATTTCCCTGGTTGTATGTGATGCAGAATCACACCATATATAAAGTCATACATGAAGCTAGGGCAATCATGACCATCTCATTCCATCATCCCATGTTCCTTCCCCCCTCCCTCCCCTTTGACCAAACTTCCTCCATTCTTCCCGTGCCCCCTCCACCATTATGGATCATCATCCTCAGTGTAGTTTTCATTTGCGTTTCTCTAATTGCTAGTGATGTTGGACATTTTTTCATATATTTGTTGACCATTCATATTTCATCTGTGAAGTGTCTGTTCAGTTCTTCTTTCCATGTTTTATTGAGTTGTTTTTTGTTTGTTTAGTGTGAAGTGTTTGAATTTTTTATATTTTCTGAAGATTAATGTTCTATGTGATGTGCCAGTGCTATTTTCTCCCCTTCTGTAGGCTCTCTCTTCACACTCTTGATTATTTCCTTTGCTTTGAAGAAGTGTTTTTGTTTGATGCCATCTCATTTATTGGTTCTTAACTTTACTGCTTGAGCTTTAAAAGTCTTATGAAGAAAGTTCCTGAGTTGATATATTGTGTGTTGTGCCTACTTTTTCTTCTAGCATTTGTAGGGTCTCTGTTCTGATGCCTAGGTCCTTGATCCACTTTGAGCTGAGTTTGTGCAGTCTGAGGGTTAGGAGTTAAAGTTCATTCTACTAACTATGGATTTCCAGTTTTCCCAGCCCATTTGTTGAAGAGGCTATTTATTCTCCAATATATGTTTATGGTACCTTTGTCTAGCATGAGGTAACTGTATTTATGTGGGTTTGTATCTGTGACTTCTATTCTGTTCCTTTGATATTCTTCCTTGTTTTAGTGCCAACACATGCTGTTTTGCTACTATAGCTCTGTAGTCTAATTTTAGGTCTGAATTGTGATGCCTCCAACTTCATTTTTGTTGCTAAGAATTGCTTTGGCTATTCTGGGCCTCTTATTTTTCCAAATAAATTTAATGATTGTTTTTTCTATGTCCATGAAGAATATAATTGGAATTTTGATGAGAATTGCATTGAATTTATATAGTGTTTTTGGTAGTATAGCCATTTTGACAATATTAATTCTGCTTACCCAAAAACATGGGAGGTCTTTCCATCTTCCAAGAAGTCTTCCTTAATTTCTTTCTTTCGTGGTCTGTAATTTTCTTTGTAGAGGTTTCTCACCTCTTTTATTAGATTGATTCCCAATTTTTTTGGGGGGGTGAGGCTATTGTGAATGGGATAGTCTTCCTACTTTCTCTTTCAGCTGATTCATCATTAGAATGTAGAAATGCAATTGATTTATGAGTGTGAATTTTGTATCTTGCTATTTTGCTGAATTCATTTATGAGTTCTAGAAGTTTTCTGGTGCAGTTTATTGAATGTTCTAAATATAGGATCATGTTGTTGGCAAACAGAGCTAGTTTTAGCTCTTCTTTTCCTATGTATATTCCTTTTATTTCATTCTTTTTCCTAATTGCTCTGGCTAAGTTTCAAGGACTATGTTGAACAGTAGTGGTGAAAGGGAGCATCTCTGTCTTATTCTTCTTTTCACAGGGAATGTTTTCAGTTTTTTTCCAGCTAGAATGATGTTAGTCTTTGGTTTGTTACATATAGCTTTTATAGTATTGAGGTATGATCCTTTTGTTCCTATGTTTTTGTAGTGTTTTAATCATGAATGGATGCCATATCTTGTCAAATACTTTTTCTGCACATGATTGAGATAATCATGTGATTCTTATCTTTAAGTCTACTGATGTGATGAATTACATTTATTGATTTCTGTATGTTAAACCAAATTTGCATCCCTCAAATGGGATGAAACCCACATGATAATGGTGCACTATTTTTTTAATATGTTCTTATATGTGACTTGTCAGTATTGTATTGAGAATTTCTGCATCTATAGCCATCATAGATATTGGTGTAAGTTGTTCTTTCCTTGATGTGTCTTTGTCTGGTTTTGGTATCAGAGTGATATTGGCTTCATAGAATGAGTTTGGAAGAGTTACCTCCTTTTCTATTTCATGGAATAATTTGAGGAGGAATTATTTGTTAGGCATTTGATGACTTCTTCAATCTCATTACATAAAATTGATCTGTTTGAATTTTATATATCCTCCTGGTTCAATTTAGTTAGGTCATATGTCTCTAGGAACTTATCAACATCTTCAAGGTTTTCTAGCTTATTGGAGTATAGATTTTCAAAATAGTTTCTGATTTTCCTCTGTATTTCAGTAGTGTCTGTGATGAAATTTCCATTTTCATCATGGATTTTAGTAATTTTCTTTTTTTCTCTCTCTTTTGGTTAGCTTGGCTAAGAACTTATCAATTTTGTTTATTTTTCAAAGAATAAGCTTTTTGATTCATTGGTATTTTTGATTCTTTTCATCTTAATTTCATTGATTTCAGCTCTGATTTTAATTATTTCTTGTCTTCTGCTGATTTTGGTGTTGACCTGTTCTCCTTTTTCATAGGGCCTTGAGATGTAATGTTAGATTATTATATTTTATATCTTTCTGTTCAGTTAATGTATGAGCTCAATGCTATATTCCATTACGATCTGATAATGGAAGATATCATCTCTCTTTTTGTATTTGCTAAGAGTTACTTTGTGTCCTACCATCTGGTCTATTTTGGCAAATGTTCCATGTGTGGAATTAAAGAAACTGTATTCAGTCATTGATAGATTAAATATTATATATATATATGTTCATTTAGTCTAAATTACTAATTATTTTTTAGTTATGTAGCTTCATTATTAAATTTTTGTTTAGATTATCCATCTGGTGATGAAAGGCTTGTTAAAGTCACCTGGTATTATTCTGTTGTGGTCTATTCAATTATTGATATTGAGAAGCATTTGTTTGATGTACATAGGTGCTCCATTGTTTGGAGCATTGTTTGGAGCATGTACATAGATGCTTACAACTATTATTTCTTTTTGTTGTATGACTTCCTTAAGCAGAATGAAATGGCCTTCTTTATCTCTTCTGAAAAACCTTGCCTCATGTCTACTTTATCAAATGTGAGAATAGAAATCCCTGCTTTTTACAAGATACATGTGAATGATACATTTTTTTCTCATTGTTTCACCTTCACTCTGTGGATATCTTTGCCTATGGGTAAAATTTTTTGGAGACACCATATTATTGGTCTTGTTTTGTAATTGAATCTGCCAGCCTGTATCTTTTGATTAATGAAATGATTCCATTAACATTTAGTATTATTATTGAGAGATGATTTTTATTTCCTGTCATTTTGATTTCTAGTTTTTAATTTGAATTAGATTTCCTTTGATATACTATTCTTCTAGCCTCTGCTAGTTTTCATTTTTGATTTTCATTTCTTCTTCATGCAATGTTTTGTTGAGTATGTGTTGTTGTGATAGCTTTCTGTTTGTAAATTCTTTTAACTTTTGTTTATTTTGGATGTTTTTTATCTCATCCTCAAATCTGAAGCTTAATTTTTCTGGATATGGTATATTTGCTTTGCATCCATTTTTTTCAGAGCTTGATATATATTATTCCAAGACCTCCTAACTTTCAGTGTCTGGGTTGAAAAATCAGCTGAGATCCAGATTGGTTTACCTCTAAATATGATCAGACATTTTTCTCTAACCCCTTTTAAGATTCTATCCTTGTTCTATATGTTAGGCATTTTCAATAATAATGTGCCTAGGTGTGGGTGTGTTGTAATTTTGTACATTTGGGGTCTTGTATGCCTCCTGTATTTGATTTTCCATTTAATTCTTAAGATTTGGGAGATTTTCTGTTATTTCATTAAATAGAATTTGCATTCCTTTGGTTTGTTCTTTACAACTTTACCCGTGTGAGTCTCAGTTTGGGCCTTTTAATGTTATCCCATATTTTGTGAAAATTCTGCTCATGGTCTCTTAACATCTTTTCTTCATGATTAACTTTATTTTCAAGATTATATACTTTGTCTTCATTGCCTGAAAAATCTATCCTCCAAATGGTCTAGTCTATTGGTAATGCTTTCCATTGAATTTTTAATTTGGTTTATTTATTCCTTTATTTTGAGAATTTTCAATTGATTCTTTTTCAGAATTTCTCCTTATTGATGTGATCTTTCACTTCTTCTATCTTCTCTCTGATTTCACTACTTATATAATCTTTTATCTTGTAGATCAGTTTAACTATACACTTTCTAAATTATTTCTCTGACATTCCCTCCACTGTGGTGTCAGTGGAATCTGCTGTTGACTCATTCTGGTTTTATTGGGATGGTTTGTTCCCTTGCTTTTTCACATTGTTTGTGTGTCTACCCATCTATCTGAATGGATCAAAAGGGGCAGAGCTCCTATTCTATGGCTTTTAGTGATCCTGTAGGTTTCTAGTGCCTCACAGATTAGGGGAAGCCAAATAATTGCAATCAACTATCCATACAACATTTAGCACTATTTAATACCTGCAAAATTAATTGACACAATAAACAGAAATTGTAGGTTTAGCAATGTCTATCAGTAAAGACAATAATCATAAATTATATCTGGTATGAAATAAAAAAATAGGTGTTATTTATGACTTCTTTGTATTAATTGTTGCTATAATGTTAGTGTTTCATAAATCAATTAAGTGAAGTTAAGAATAGAGATCATTAAGAGTAAAGAAGAAGAGATGGTGGGTAGAAAAGAGTTGGTAGTTTTAAGAGGTGAATTGTGCAGATATGGAGGTAACTTAGGATATATATATGAAAGGAGTAGAGAAAAAATAGAAATAAGATAATTAAGTAAGAGTGAAAACACAATTGAGTTTGGTTGTTAGCAAGAGTGTAGGAGCACTCTCCATACATTCCAACTCCTCCCTTCCATCCTTCCCCATTCTATGGTGATGAAATGTATGCCCAGCAGAGCATGCCTCATTGGTTGTAATCTTGGGGCTGTGATTGGTTCAAGGACCCTATACGAGCCTCTGTACTTCCTGGATTAAACGGGTTCTGTGCCTTGCTCCGGCAGAGCAGTCTTACCTACCCCTGGAGTCTGGGTGGAGTGACTCTGTGGACCTCACCCCTAACATTGTCCTGTGAGACCCCACTTTGTCTTCCTCAAAGACCTCCTTTTCATCTCCCAGGACCCCAAAGCCTCATCCTGTGAGATCCCACTTCATCTTCCCTGAAGACCCCTTTTCGTCTCTCAGGACCTCAACTCATCGAGGAGACCCACGAGGCACGACTTCCAACAATATCTGGCACCCAACGTGCTCTGGGGCTTTCTTGATCCCATTGGTGAGTGATTTCGTGAGTGATTTCATGGTGGTCCCCCATTCTGTCTTGCTGGGGAAGCTAACACCAGCCTTTTTGTGACTGTCTCCTGTGTCTGTTTGTCTTTGTGTGATAAAATTAGGTCAGGGAACCCTAATTCTAAACATTTTTGTGTTTTTATCTCTCCCAAGACCCAAATTCCCAATCTCCTTCCTCTTCTTAAAATCCTCTTAGTTTCTTTTTTTTTTCTGTCCCTTTTGCTTTCAGCTTCTTTGCTAGCATTTCCTCCTACTTTGGGGAGGTTTCTCCTGTCATTGGCTGCCCCCCCACCCATGCAGGCTGGTCTTGTGTCTCCCCACTCCTCCCCATTTCCCTGGAGGCCCCCAGCTACCGCTGCATGGACCCTCTATCTCTCGGATTGGCGCTGAAAGCACCACCATGGTAGACTCAGTGGTCCTGCCAGTCGTGCACAGAAAAGTAAACAAAACCACTGCTATAGCAGTTCCACTGGCCCCGGTCACAAGCGACAGCAGTGACGGCCTGTATGGCAGCTTCGTTTCCCGGCCTTGGCAGTCCCCCCGGCACCCTCTCAGGTCACAAGTGGCAGTAGCACCAGGGGCACTCCACGTGCTGGTGGCGCGGCCCCACACATGCCGGCCTGGGTCACAGCACCTCCGGGGGTCCTTCCAGTACCCGCCCTGTGAGAGTGGGCCCCACCTTGGGATTAGGCGTGCTCTTGGACTTAAGCCAGCAAAAACTGTCCACACTGCCTTATTGTGCTGCCTTAAACTGCCCTGTGGTGATTTTCTTTTTGAGTCTAGCAGAGAAAGGGGAGATTGCCAAGCAAGCTGTGCCCGCACCTCCTCTGGCCAAGGCCACACACCCCTGCCTCTGGTAAACTGCCTAACGCTGCAGGCAGCCCATCCCCAGCACTTGCTCTGCAAACCTAAAGAGTGCAACCGGATAGGCTTTTGCAGAGAGCCTATAAGCCAATACTGTTTACCTTCACTTTAACGTCTCCATCCCCACTCCTTCAACATGGGAAATCTACTCTCCTGGGTCCTTTCCTTCTTCATGGAGGATGAAGACAACCTCAATGAGGCTGTTCCCACAGCACCCCCCCAAAACCAATCACATAGTCCTGATAGTTCATCCTCAAATTCCTGTGAACACCCTCTTCCTGGAGATTCCCTTCCCTCCAATCCCCCTCCTATTTGCCCCGCTCTGCCTTTAGCGCCCCCTGCAGTCACTCCTCCTCCTCCCTACTTTGCTTCCTCTGCCTGCAAACCGCCCACTCGTCTCAGTCCTTCCAACCCTTTTCGCTCAACTCCACCCACTGCACATGCTCACATGGTTAATCTCCAGGCCAATTCCAACATCCACCCCTGGATCCCCACTCCAGTCTCTGAGTTTACTCAGCCACACAAGGCCTGTCAAAATGCTGGCCCTTCCTCTCCCTTTTTTCTTCAACTTCTGAAGTCCTGGTCCTCTTCTCTCCGAACTGCTTTTGACTGGTTTTCCCTTCTCAAGGCAGTTCTTTCCATTTCCCAATACCTTAAATGGAAGTCTTCTTACCTAGAACTTGTAGAAGAATGGACTCATCACAATATAACACAAGGATATGCTATCTGGCAGGGGTGACTTTACGTCCCCTCACAGACACTTGTTGGTAATCTTATTTACTTTGAGCAAGTCAAAGACAGTACCCTTATTGACCTTCATAATTTGAGCCCTCCCACTTCTCAGGAACTTTTCAGAAACCTTATTCAATGTCCTGATGAATGGTTTCCTGATTTCTTGGCTTGTGTCACCCAGGCTGTTGAAAAGAAAGTAGATAAATGGCCCAGGATAGGACGTCCTCATTCGGCAACTCATCTGGGAAGGTGCTAATTCCACTTCTAGAGTGACAATAGCCCCAGTAAGACATGAGGAACTTAATAATGGATTTCTGCCACTAAGGAAGTTTCCACCCCTGACTCAATTTCGGCCCTCTCAGCAGCTCTCAAGTCCTGCTTGACTTCCAACATTCCTTCGGCCTTCATGGGCCACACTCAAGCCCCTATCTGTTGGGGATGCAACAAACCTGGGCATATAGTCCACAACTGTCCCTCTAATCAGTCATGTGAGTTACAAAGGAAGCCCTGCACCCCATGCCCTCATTGCAAAAAGGGGTACCATTGGGCCTGAGACTGCCCCTTTAAACTCCAACAGGGGCAACCCTCAGCCCTGTTAAACAAGAGGGCCCCTATCCCTAGGGTCAATTGGACAATACCTTTGCTCCCCACAAAACCTAGCATGACCATTTATCTCGATGGGAAACCCATTAAAGGTCTCATCGACACTGGAGCTGA
>CM053407.1:52572930-52601147 GCA_028644305.1 Xerus rutilus
GCTATTCCTGGTGGCTCTTCTACAAAATCCTGGGCCTACACTAGCACTGGGAAGATAGGTTCCACTTAATAACATATTGTAGAAATGTCTTCCTTTGATAGGTGGTGCTTCTAGGCCCTAAATGGTTCTAGTAGTTTCTAGTAAGCCACAGACTATTTGGTACATTGTCAATACTGGTACTATAACTATGTTATACCTTTATACCAAAAATAAGGCACAAAAAGCCTTTTCTGAGAGTTAAGGTAGAACCATGAGACCATTCAATCAAGTTTTAGTTCCCTTAATCTGTCTAGAGCAGACTCACGAGGAGACACCATGTTAAACAAACATCCAATGGTTGATTCTATTAATATTCCTTTGAGGTTTGATCCAACACCACATTTGAGATAGTTTCTTGAACTATGTACAAGGAATCTATAAGCTACATTTCAGTTTGAAAAAAAGTTCAGGTTGGTTTATTCTGGTTTCTTGTTATGTCTTGAATTGACTTGACTCTTATTATTCCATAAAGTTGAAAGAGAAAATTTATATAAATTTGTAGAAAATTTATTTGTTTCAGGGAAACTCATTTTTTGGCTTTATTAAATTTATTATATAATAATAATTAGTATTTATTTTTAAAACATATTGCCAATTGAATTTCTCAGAACACAGAATAATTTCTTTTCTAATTCAATAGATTTTATGACACCAAGCTTTCAAAAGCATCACAAATATTACATCAATTTTTAAAATAATTTAAAATAATGTATTTAGTTTAGAATTCATTTTAAAATGTCTAGATATAGGAGGAAGGGAAAAGAGAGGTACTGGAGGATGAAATTGACCAAATTATGTTATGGACATGTGGAACTACATCACAGTGAATCACAATGTTATATATAATTATAATGCACCCATACAAAATCAATTCTAAAAGTTCATATTTGATAGAACTTATATTGCTAGCAATAACAAAATAAAAACTTCCATTTTTATCAGTGTCTATATTTTTCTTTCTTTCATATATATTTTTCTTGTTTTTACTGATTCTATTACTCCTAGGTGTTAGGCTAGTCCAGTGGGGAATTGGTTACTGTTGCAATCAGTAGCACATATAAGTATCTTTTCTAAGGCAGTGTGCTTCCTTTGATAACAGAATTCTTGATGCTCAAGTTTATCTTTGTGCCAGCTCAAAATTCTGCTAAACCTATGTTATAATTTTAGGGTAAACTCACGCAACTAAGGAGATTGAATTTAAAACAACAATTTTTTTCTGTCTTTTAATAAAAAGTAGACATGAATGTGATCACAACATGATCTCTGTTGTTGATGGTTGATGGTCCCTGTTATCATTGGCAATGATTTCCAGTGAAAATGTTTGAGGAGAAAATACAGTTGATTAAAAACGTATGTCTAAATAATGAATCAATTTGAAAAGACAAGAAAAATCAAGGTTTTGCTTTTGCATATCCGAAATCTTTTTTCATGAGGTGGCTAAAAATTAAAAAATGGAGACTACTTGCATTCCTAGCTTTTAGCAATTCATTAAAAATTCATATGATGTTTGTTAATTGGGTAATGTTAGCTAGATCATGTCATTTCCAATTTACATTCTTTATAAAAGAGTTAAAATATGTAATTCTAACATCTTTTAAGATACAAAAAGTATGTTTCTTAGACTGATAGTAATTATAATTTTTGGATTATTTCTCTACTAGGTTCTGGTGTAATCACTTCTACCAAAATTTTTAATTATGAAACTGATCCAATAAGATTTCTATTTATAGTTGATACTGGAGGAATCATGAGACGTGTTTTGATTATTAATATCATTGATGTTCCTGAACCTCCAAACTGTACTGCTGATCCTCAGTTTTCTTCAGGCACAGGTATTATATGTCATTTTCTTATGTTTACTTTCAATAGCTAAGGGGCCAGGGCTACTTTTTCAGGTAGAGATGATTAGTGATTTTTTTATTATGCATATAATGTGTTTATATAAATATACGAAAATGTGTGCAGATATTTATGTATATAAGAAAACATATAACCTATCTCCCTATGGAATAGATTGAAAATAGTTTTTTCTTTGTAGAAATTTTCACTCTTGTTTTTTGGAACCAGGGCTTAAACCTAGGGGTGCTTTACCACTGAGCCATATCCTGACCCCTTTTTATTTTGAGATAGGGTCTTGCTTAGTTGCTTAGAGCCTCGATAAATTACTGAGGCTGGCCTCAACTTGCCATCCTCTTGTCTCAGCCTCCTAAGTTGCTGGTATTAGAGGTAAGCACTACCATGCCCAGCAGCAAGAGATTCTTCAAAGGACTTATAAATGAAATGAGGCAGGAGAGACAAAGTAAAAGTTTTACTTTTAAGTAAAAGGTAATAAAGGAAGTTTTAACAATGTCTGTCCTTATCCAATGGGTAACAGGAATCCTTTGAAGTATGGTAAGCTGATAGGTATTTTGAATAGATTTGTCTGGTTGGATATAGAGAAAGACTGGAAGGAGACAGAAATACGCTGAGTGGGCAAACATTGCTAAAGGCCAGATAAGAAATAGATATTTTTTATTTGTTCTAATTAGTTATACATGACTGTAAAATGCATTTGGACACATCATACATAAATGGAGTATAACTTCTCATTCTTCTGGTTGTACATGATGTAGAATTACACAAGTCATGTAGTCAGTCATGTATGCACAGAGGGTAACAATCTCTGAATCATTCTACTATCTTTCCTACTCCCATTCCTCCATCCCTTCACTCCCTTCTGCCTAATCCAAAGCACCTCTATTTTTCCCTAGCTCCTCCTCCTTATTGTGAATTAGCATTGCATATCAAAGAAAACATTCTGCTTTGGCTTTTTCAGATTGGTTTATTTTAGCATGATATTCTCCAGCTCTTTCCAATAAATATTTTAAACTATGCATATCATGAGGCAAAATGGGGTATATTATTTATGTAGTACTTAAATGAAAGAAAGGATGCAAATATGTATTTTTCCTGACAAAATATTAATAGTAAAATAGTATTAACCACAAGAAATGTGATTTTGTATTACTGGTCTATTAATAAAAAGAATAGATTTTCATTTTGAGGGATATAGAACATTCTTTTATGGGGTAGGATTTTAAATAACTTAGTATCAGTGAATGGATTTCCTTGCTTGGTTAAACAAATGAACCACTCAGGATCGTATTTTGGTTGCAGTCTTATTCTTATGAATAAAATTTGTCATGAAACATTGAGGTTAAATTTTTCTATTTTTTCTGACTATTAATTTCCACATAAGTGAAGATATCATGATGAGAGAGTGTTCACCCACATACCTGAGTAAACTGGGACAATCAACTCACAGGACATGCATTATATTCTTTTAGCAAAGTTATATAGAAACATTGTTTAGAATCATAGTACTTCACCATATAATTCAACAGCCTAGTTCACACTCCATTGTGACTTAAAAGTATATCATTCAAAGTCCTCTTTGCTCTTCCTGTTTTCCCATGATGGGTAGGCATGGTGTTTAAGAACAGTACAGTACTGAGAATGCTGTTATGACTGTATTACTGGAATTCATATTTGAAGTGAAGAGAGCATCATGTATGGTGTCATTCCTATCACTCAACAGGCATTGTAGCAAGAATGCAGCAATAGACAATCCCTTAACAAGGGGTGTATATGTTTTCTGCTAATATTTTATTTATAAACACTGAAACTTGATTTCATATAGATTTCATGCACCACAAAATATTAGTATTCTGTGATTTTTTTAAGCCACTTTTAATCATTTATATTTAAAACTGTAAAAACTCCTCTCAGCTCACAGAGCACACGAAAACAGGCATCAGTCTTGATTTGGCTCAGGGAGGTTGCTTGAAGACTTGTAGAGTAGAAAGAGGAAGAGAAGTTATCAGGTTATCTCAGTGTCTAGGGAAGGAATGATAGAATTTGGCCTAAGAAGATGATAGAGATAAACAGAAAAGGATATTCTTGACATACTCAGAGATGAAATTAATCTGATGAGGAATTAAATAGAAAAAAAGAGAGGATGAATCTCAGACTTCTGATTTGCATAACTGGTGTGGACAGTTTCAGGTAAGATAGGACAACATAGAAGTAGACCAAATTTGAAGAGAATCTTGAGTTCATTCTTGAATTTCATGTTTGATATGCCTTTGTTATATCAAAGGGGAGATTTAAGTTAGCAGTTGAGCTCAGAGGTCTTGCCTAGGGCTATAAATGTTTTCTAATTGAAACCATAGATTTGGATGAAATCACCCTGTCACAATAGAGAATTAGAATAAAAGCGGGCACAGGGCCAAACCTTGAGGAACTCCTACAGTTAATGACGTGGGGAAGAGATTGAGCCTGCCAAAGACACTAAGAAAGACTGACTGAGGTTGTAGTAGAAGATGGAGGGAGTTACGCCATGAATGGCAAGGGGACAGGTCTCAGAAGAGTGCCAGGTGGTTAGCAGACTGAATTCTACAGTCAATCAAGATGGGGGATTAAAAAGTTTATTGCATTTAATTGGTGATGTAGGAGAAATGGTAATTCATGAGTCTGGGAGCTATGTTATGGGTGATATAAGGTGGAAGACAGAATGGAGCAGATTGGTGAGATTCTGAAAGAGAAAACACTTCTGTAGAAATTCAAATGTGAGATGAGAGAGAAAGCAGAACTATATATATATAAGGATTTCAGAATTGGTATCTAGTTTAACTTTTTTAAAAAATAATTATTGCATTCTAATTACACACAATAGTGAAATTCATTGTTACATATTTGCACACTCACATAATGTAACAATGTAATTTGTTCATTTCTATTCTCCAGTACTTTCCCTTTCACTCTCTGGTTTACTTCTTTTTAAAATGAGATGTCTGGGTTATTTTACAAAAAAAAAAAAGAGAGAGAGAATTGATTTTTCTGGAGGTTGAAGACATGTGAAAAAGCAAGTAGGAAAGAGATGGAATCAAAGCACGGGGAATATTAATGTATCATCTATCAATCTAGGCTAACCATACATCTTCTAAACTTTTATGTATACATATTTATAATTTTAATTTATTTCTATGTTTAACAAATTTAAAAAGTCTTGAAAACTGAAATCTCCAAGATTATACTTGCAACCCAATTTTTGAAAAAACTGCTTTAGAGTTGTAGGTCCCAATTTATTTAGTTGTGTGCTTTATAGAAATTTTCTTTTTTATTGCAATTAAAATGTAGTACTCCAAAAATATTTATTATCCTAAATAACATTTATTATCTCTATATTTGAAAAACCATGAATGTGAACTGCAAACTTATTTAAAAAACATAAAAGAAGTAAAATATTTACCATTTTGAAGTATGGAGCCCACAAAACAAAATTTTTCATTTTATTAAGTGAGTCCTATTAAATCCCTTTGAAGTGTACTGTAAAAATAAAGTAGAATTTTTGTATATGCAATTCTATTACACTGTGCTCAAATTTATAAAAAACTACAGAAGGAAACAGATTACATTTAAAAATATAACATTTATTCCATTATGTTGCTACAAAAGCATTTTTTAATCAAATTTCACTATTGACCCATAGTGTTCTCTGATAACATGTGTAGTTATTTCTCAAAACAAACACAAACATACAAACCCACTTTCAATAATGACATCAGTTATACATTTGAATAAGTAACCAGAAATCTTTCTTTTTTTCTTCCTATCTTGGTTAAAGGGTGAGACACCAAGTCACCTCACATGAATTCTCCTGTTCTCTTAGACTCCTAAATCTCAAAGGCTACTGAAGGCTTGAGTCTTATATTTTCTGTTTTCTATTCCCTTGCTGGCTCTGACCAGGTTATGAGGGGGCAGAAGGTATACACTCCTACAGGAGATTGTGGATTATTAAGACCGTGTTGGTTAAGATTTGGAATCTGGAATATGGATTTCACCTGATTTGAGAACTTAATGGCTTTTCAGGAAACTTGCCAACTTTGATTTTCCCAGACAATCATTCTAGAAGTACTTAGACATCTTAGTGTAATTCCTACAGATGTGCAGTGCTCTTTTTCTGCCAAGAGAAGGAATGTTAACTGTGTAGATGTTGAAGAGAAGTCAAGTAAGATGGACAGGGAGTATATAGTCGGGTGCATTGGTTTGGTAGCATGGAGACAATGAATAACATTTGGGGAACAGTTTCTATTTTGTAGAGAGACGCAAAGACTGAAGAGGAGATGAAGAAATATATAAACTGTGGCCCTGAGGGTAGAGGAGAGACAGGAAAATAGCTAGAGTGTTTTTGGTTTTGATTTTTTTTTTGTAATGAAAGGGACTTGAATGGTTTAAATGCTAATGGCAAATAGACAGAATTGAGGGAGAGACTGAAAATGAGAGGTAAAGTTAAAATCAAGTCTCCAAGAAAGAACAGGTGAGACACCTCACTATGAACAAGGTGTATTTTTAGTGATGAAATTTTCTCTTTTACCATAAAAGAAGGGAAGAATGTGCATATATAAGCAGGTTGTATATCCTGTGGGGAAAGGTCAGCTATCACTAGCCTAATTGGTTTTTGTTTTGTTTTTTTATTCTGTGTGATAAGACGAGAGCTCCTCTCTGAACAGCAAGATAGAAGGTAGGGGAAGGGGTAAGAAGTTTGGGGCAAAAGACAAGATTTGAAATAACTATTGTAGAAAGTTGATGACTAACAATAGAGACTTGCTTAAGAGATTCAGGGTCAAATATAGTCAATCTTCTAATAATTCTCTTTATAACCAGTAGATTAGGCTTATCTCCAAAGTACAGCAAAATCTGACATTTGTCCAACTTTTTAAAAAAGTTAAAAAACAATTTAAGCTGTGTTCTATTTGAGTCAAAAGGGGGGTTCTAGATACCAGCATACTGCTAGCACCTGATTTATTTTACTCATTCTTTTTAAAAACTTGTATTATCTTAAGATAAATTATGTTTTTATTATTGATTTGCCTTTAAGAAAAGTAAGTTTGGGGATGTGTTTTTATTCATTTATGTATATCTGTACCATAAAGGAAGTATGGTATACTTAACAGAATAGAATCTTCTGGTTTTCTCTCTGTCTCTCTCTGTCTCTCCCTCCCTCGCTCCCTCTCTCTCTCTCTCTCTCTCTCTCTCTCTCAGAGGGAAAAACTCAATCTTTCTGGTAATAACTTTATAGCAATATTTGGCCTATTTTTAGCTTTATTTTTTGACTTACCTACAGTTTTTCTGGGTCCTTTCTTGTTTAATACAAAGCCTCATAGTAGTAAGGAAACTTGAGATTTTGTTAGGATTTGTTGAATTATTTTTTATTATTTTTTAACTTACTTAAAGTTTTGAAATTTGGTCATACTCTGTCTTCAGGTTATGCTGAGGGCATGGGTTTGGTATAATGTTATTTCTTCTTTTCTTCTGTATTGTTTTTGGAGATAATATTGGAAAACATTGTTCTAGGTGGCCACCATTAAACTCAGTTACTCCTAAATCTGGTCAATCAATTTAAATATAACTACACTAGAAAAATTAAATTTAGTTAGGCAGCTTGTTAAAATTTAATTTTATTATAATGTATAAATTTGGTCCAGCAACTTATGTAAGAAATATAATTTTTTTTTTTTTTTTTGGTACCAGGGATTGAACTCAGGGGCACTCGACCACTGAGCCACATCCCCAGCCCTATTTTGTGTTTTATGTAGAGACAGGGTCTCACGGAGTTGCTTAGCGCCTTGCCATTGCTGAGGCTGGTTTTGAACTTGTGATTCTCCTGTCTCAGCCTCCCTAAGTGCTGGGATTATAGGTTTGAGCCACCACGCCTGGCTAAAAATTTTTAAATGTCTTATTACTCAACTTAATTCAAACTCTATTTCCAATTATATTCCAAATAGGGTGTAATGGCACACATACACATACACACACACACATTCACAAACAATAAGCCAGAAATCAATAGAATAATTAATTTAACCTGAAATCTTTATTCTATGTTGTATTGTGGGTTGGGATTTTTTTACTCATGGTCAAGGATGCAGGGAGATGTTAGAAGTGTGTGAGAGTTGGAGGTTAATCAGTTATCTATGCATCATGTGCTTCTGTAAGGAACAGAGCTCCGCATTGCATGACCCCATTAATCTAGAAATTAGAGTAGTGAAATCTTGTGTGACAACACCCTGCTGGCTCCCCACAGTAAAGTTTGTCAACACGTACGTGATACTCTCTCACGAAGTTACAGTTTCTACAGGATAGTGCCAAGAAGTAAGGAAAAGTTACTCTGTGGGACAGGAAGGATGACAAGAAGCCAACAGGGAAAAAATAAGTGAGTAAAAAATAGATTGCTACCTTACAATGTTATTCCAGCCCCACACTTTAATGTGAAATTAATATTGTTCTGTTTTTATTATATAAAGAGATAATGAAAGCACAAAATGCTTTAATTTTTAAAACAGTGTGTTGATTTTTTTTCTCACAGCTACGTTGGAAATTGGTGAGGACTATCCATTATTTCAATCAATTTATAGAGTAATTGCCACAGATGAGGACTTTGCAAATGGTGATCAGCTGATGGTATGTGGCCACCATTGTGTAAGGTGCATATATTGCATCACTAGATATACAGAGCAATGTCCTGGAGATGTTTTTTGAGAGTAGTTGATATAATTTGATAATTAAAGAGAATGTAATAAAGTTAGAAATAACTAAAATGCAATATTTGTGTTAATGTTGGAAATGGTATTTTTGGTTGAAAACTTTCTTGAGATTTATATGAAAATGATATAGTAATTTCTGGAGGTGTGGGCTAAGGGGAATACATCCATGGTGAAGGACAACTAAAGCTTTGCCTTTTGAACGCTAATCAGAACTGTTTCACTATGTCAATAACACATGTGAAATATATATATTAATATTTATATGTATAGGCATATACATACATACATTTATACATACATACATACATACATGTTTTAGTATCCTAATTACTAAGTATCTAACTCAAAGAAACTTGCTTTTCTCATAAATGATTTATGGTTGTAATACCTCTTAAAGAGTTGGCAAAATAAAAAGAACCTATAACTCATAAAGTTCTATCTGGAGAGTTTAGTTGTGCACTGAACTGCAAAAGTCAGCATGCTGGCTCTGCAGCTGTTCTTTTTTGAACACGTATTGGAGTAGTTTACTACTTCTAATTTAATAACTCACAGTATGAAGTAATGAAGCACCAAATGGCAGTGGGACTGTCAGCTGGCTGGGCTGTTAGGGATTTACCTCTATTAGTGGTATGATCCTGGGGAAGTCACTTAATCTCTCCTGCCCTTGATTTCCACAAGTATAAGATATTTTTTTTCTCTCTTTCCCTAACTTTCAGTGATATATATACTGCTGTCAGTCAAAGTATTCAAAATCCCTGTGGAATGCTCTAAAAATTTATTTTGTCGTAGACTAGCTGATGTGAAATTGTTAAGAAACACGAGCTCCTTTCCATTAGATGATATATTTCCAATAGATTAAAAAAATAACTAATGGTTTCGTTGAAAATAGTTATTTCTAGTTCTGTCATTTGCAGGAACATGAGAAGTACCAGAGGGTGATTTTTAAAAAATTTAGTGTTTTGAAAAATAGTCACATTTCTAAAGGATAGAACACAAATTAAATTGAAAAGAAATCCACAGAAGTAATTGAACTTCTCTTAATGAATTTTTATCTCATTCGTAGCTAAAATTTACTTTGTTAAATTTAAAAGAAAAATTTTATCTACCTCTCCTTCTCCTCAAAGGTGGTGGTAAAAAATCAAAAGTAAAATGAAGAACATAAAATATATCACAAATTGCATATTCAACTGTGTAAATATTTGGAATTTATACTCATAATTCTTATTTTGTTTCATAAAATTTAAAGCGATGAGTTTATTACTATATTCATTCAAAGTTGCGTTAGTTTGAAGAATCATAGTTAAGTATATTTTTTAAATTCTCTTATAAAAATGTAGAGTGTTATGCAGCTCTGTTAAAAAGTAGCAGATGTTTCAGATGTGCTTATAGGCTAAACAACTGAATTGTTTTACCTCTAGTGTGAATAACAATTTATCAGTGGTTCTGATACTAACTATATCATGAAGAAAAACTGAAATTAATTATATTTGTTATATGCTAATAATCTTCCATTTCCTTGGTATATTTTATTTTTCTAGTACACCATTGAGACACAGTTATCTGGACCAAAGGAAGGAGCCAATTCTTTTGGAATAGATCCTGTAAGTGGTGTTGTTAGCTTGAAAGGTGGAGATCCCCTGGACTTTGATGCTGGATATCATGTAATTAATATATTTATTTATTTTTCTATACAGAGTGAAAGGGATTGTTTAATAATTTTCAATTCTTTATAAAAAATTAAATACATTGTTATTTTAAAGGAAGAGTAGTATTTTGAGATTCACTTGTATTTTTATAGCTAACCAAACGTCTAGATCCAAACCTTATTGTTAGCAAAACATACTGATTGTGTCTTAACCTTTTACATTAAAATTTAAATCCCTTCTGAATCAAAAAAAATGGAAGAAACTTAAAATGGTCAAGTTTTCATATTGAAACTGACTATTCATACCCTGCCTCCTTTGGAATATTAAAAGACTTAGGTAGCAAGGTAACATCAAGTATAAGCCTTATGATGAATTTGAGAATAACACAGTGGGAAAGAAAATTTTTGGTAGTTTTATGAGAAGCATAATGTAAGGAAAACATTTTGGGGATTATTTTTTTTTTTTTGAGTGAAAAACAAAGGATATGTAAGTAGGAACAGCTGATTGGAAAGAAACCAGCTAAATGGTTAGTGAGATAGTCTCTCACAAAGAAATTAGGTGTGAAAATTGAGAAATAGAGGATGTTATCATCATCATCATCATTGTTATTATTATTGTAAAAACATTTCTGTTTTCAGCCACATGTAATGGTTCAATAAAGTGACAGAAGAAAAAGGGGGAAAAGGAAAAATGCAAGACATTACAGTAAAAATAGAGAATGTATTGCTGATTAATTTTGGGGGAGAAAGAAGTGATAATATTTAAAGATAATCTCAACATTCTAGTCTGAGAGACATAAATGGATGAAAGCAGATGGAGTCTATTTAAAGATCAATTTGGATTTGTTGAATGTTGGAGTGTAATGGAGAGGCCAATGTTTCATAGCTTTTAAGTAATTTGAGTATTAGGAATACAATATGAGAGTAGAGTGAGGTGGAAAAGAAATGGAGGTTATGCAGCTGGGCGCAGTGGTGCATGCCTGTAATCCCAGCACTTTGGGAAGCTGAGACGGAATTGCAAGTTCAAAGCCAGCCTCAGGCCGGGCACAGTGGCATAAGCCTGTAATCCCAGCACTTAGGGAGGGTGAGACAGGAGAATCGTGAGTTCAAAGCCAGCCTCAGCAACAGCGAGGTGCTAAGCAACTCAGTGAGACCCTGTCTCTACATAAAACACACAATAGGGCTGGGGATGTTGGCTCAGTGGTCGAGTGCCCCGAGTTCAATCTCCAGTACCAAAAAATAAATAAATAAATGAAAAAAAGAAATGGAGGTTATGCATATGAACTATGTATTTAAGCATTTTTCAGATGTATACTTCTGACCTTTCCCTGCTTCACTTCCACTGCTGTCTTTACTCACACATTCAATCAAATTTCTATTTAATTCTTCAGTTTTCCACTATGTACCCTAATGAAATCTGCATTACTCATCCAAGAAACTCAAGTTTGGTACAGTCACTGTCAGCTTCACCTAAGAGTCTTGTACATTGTGGGTGATTATTGAATGTTTGCTCAGGAAAGGCTTATAATGGATCTCTTAATGTGTCAGGGGTGTATTGTTTTTATTTTCAAAGGGACAACTGGTGATCAGAATAAATATCTAAGGATTGAGATGTATGACAGGCTGACAAGAAATTTATTTGAGGTCTGTTGACCTTCTCAACTCCAGAAATTACATCAAATCCTGGAACCCAGAATAGCTCAGGGCCCTGTTTAGGGCTTACCATCAAAGTCTGATTTGATAATGGTTTTAAGGTATTAGATTTTGGGTTTATGATTGAATTTAAAATTTGTTCATATTTTTGGTTCAGTTGCTTTTATATTTAGGAATACAGCCAAACTATACAGACCTCTGAATAAATTTAATGACATACAAAATGAAGCTATTTTGAAGTTTACTGCTAACCTAGCTAACTAAGAAAGCCCTTATATTTATTTTAACTACCTGGAAGAAAAATAAAAAGCTGTATCTAATTGGAGAAAAAGAGAAGACAACCTAACAGGAGACACATTGTAAAAATACATGTGTATTACCAATTACCAAATAGTATATTATAAAGTTTCTAAAAACTCTTTTCCAGGTTTTCCAGCTTGCACTGAGAGCAACAGACAAAACAGGTCTGTTCTGTCAAGGAACATTAATTATCAAAATTATAAACATAAATGATGAGAAGCCTCAATTTGAGTAAGCATATTTATTTTAAAGTATATCCATAGAAGAATGGTTTCAGTGAAATTGTCATATATTGTAAATAATGATAATAGGTATTGTGCAGCTACATAGAAAATATTTTATGATGTTCTGTTAAAATATATGACTATATATCCATAATTAATGCATATGCTGATAGAAATTAAAATATGCATTAGAAAATATGGCCAAGCAAATCTGGAAGTGATCGACATGTAATGTCATTAAAAGATTTTGGTACATCATTTTTCCCTTTTTATTCTTGTAGGTTTTTCAAAGCTGTTGCTTTACTTTTTAATAACCATAATAATTTAAAATAAAAAGTTGATCTTAAAAGAGTTTAAGATATTTAAAGTATTTCATTTTAATATTCCCAAGGTATAATTGTAGTATTCAAAAATCTTTACAGGTTTTGAGTGAAAATTAGATGTTTTTCTGTACTTATTAGTTTTTTTTCCTGTACTTTGAAGTACAGTAATTAAATATACTACTACAATCTAAGAATATTCAAATACTTCTTCCTAGAATGGTAAAAATAAAAATAAAAATAGTACTGTTCAAGTTACTTTCCTTTTACTACTAAGTTATATCTCCACAGATGACAAGGAAGAAGAGTTTCTTGAGTCCCTAAATTTGCTATATCATCAGAAAAACTGAAGCAAATTTGGAGCTTAGTTTATTCCTTATTTGTGGCAATAGCTGCCCTGCCACTCCATCTATGTTTGAAGTGGAGGTACTATCAACCTTTGGGAGCGATATTCTGTCCCTTTCATACCTTTGATAAGTCTGAACTTATTACTTTTACTAAAGTACTAAAAAATAAAAGTATCTATTGCTAGATAAAAGCAATATCAAAAATTACCAAGATGTCATTCCTGAAAAATATTTTCATCTCTTAAGAGACATAGCACATAACAGTTAATGAAACAGAAAAGGAAATTATTGAGAGTGGTCTAGAATGTCAATATGAGGAGTTACACCATACTGTGGTATACAGAAAGAACCACATTGGATTTGGTGATCAAGTAGGTTGCTCAAGGGCATGGCATCACTTTCTCACCTCCCTTTACTTAGTTAGACACGACATTCCTTTGAAGACTTCCTTGAATTTCTAATCACCAGCATTAGTTTTCCCTTTTCTGTAAACCTGCAGCAAACTTAGCATTGCATCAATTACATAGCATAATAGGTATTTATAACTGTATTGCCTTTTAGCAGTGAGATTTTGGATGTTAGCAGACAAGACTTAGTCATCTGTGCATAAACTAACATGACATATCGTAGATTATCAATAAGTGTTTGATGCCTTGAATGAAGGCAGAATAAGAAAAAGATTTAAGTTTCAAAAATGTCCTAGGATGATCAGGGACATTAAATATGACTTAAAGAGGTGTGCAATAAAGTTCCCAAAATCATCTTGGTGGTTGCTTTAATAAGTTGTAACTTTGGATAGCATTTCATTGTACCAGATAAAAAGATGAAAATGGACATATTTTTTACCTTATGTTCAATTGGCAACTATTCCATACATTGGATATCTGGAATAACAACTACATAATTCCATTCTGTTTTTCATTTTTCATCTTTTGTGTCATGGTATTTTTGATGCCTGGCAAGGGACCAGAGACTGTACTATTAAAAACTAATGCTTATGCAAGAAACTAAGTAACTTTGTGCCACAAATGAATTTTCTCAACATTTGAATAGCTTTGTGATACTTCAATTCTTGACAAGAGGAAGCAGCATCATCACAAATCTAAAACTTTCTTTGAAGTTTATCATAACTCGCAATTACGTGTGTAAGAATTTGTAAATTTGTATCTTCAACCATTTTTTCAGCTGCCTTTTATTCTCCTTTAGGCCATTTCCTTTGGATTCTATTAATGTGACTGAAAAGAAATCTGTAGGAGAAATTATAGCAAGAGTAAAAGCAACAGATCGAGATGAAGATAGCAGCATCACTTATTCCTTTAAAACTCAGCAGGAAATGTTTGGTTTGGACCCTCGTGAGTTTAGATACATTTCTTGGAGATTACTCTGGTTAAACATTCACTATGTAATCTCTTCACATTTTTAGAACTTGGCCTGGTTCAACAACCCTTTCAAAAGTAAATGTGGAGAAGCACACATACCAAAAACATGTGGCATTTATAGTTGCTATTTTCCTACTTGTTAAAATGGCATTCTTACGAAATAATGGGTGATATAAAACTGTCTTTTTATAAGTGGCCATCATTTTTCAGAGATAATTAGTATGAATGCTTCTGTGAAATCCTTGCAAACTATAGGACTCATAAGTCATAATTATTGTCTTTATTTTATTTATAGAGATTGGGACTTTTCCTGGATAATTTGCTTAGTATATTTGGTTATGGATAGATTTCTATGTGGACAAGATTACTGTTCTGAAATATTTTTTCTTACAGAGTGTTGAGGTACCTGATTTTATCAGCTATGGGTTAAAACAGACAATCAGAAACACCAGGGGTACATGGAGGGAGCTTCTTATATAGCCTCTGAAAGCCTGTTTTCTCTATATGTAATGCTAGAACTTGAAGTTCACAAGACAGGGGATCAGGAAGAGAAGATGGGTATGGATGGGGAGGTTAAGGGTAGATTAGAACACAGAAGCATCCGATGAACTCCACAAGCATGGACTGAGACCCACATTGGTTCTTATTGCCTCTGACCTTGGTGGTGTTGGTATCTCATGGAAGCTGAGGCATTTCATCACAGGGCTGAGTACACATACCTGTTCAGCAAGTCAGAGAAACTGGAAGATCTAGAGTAGGACAAGCTCAGCTAGCTAATTTATACCAACAGTGATGAAGGGGACCAGATAAAACATATGTAAGGAACAAAAGGGCTGCAGCTATCTCCATCCTTCACATTGGCAAGAAACTCCCTTGTGACCTACATGAGCCCAAACACACACAATAAGTAGAATTCTGGGAAATAAAGTTTGGCTTAGAAGAGTTGACATATTTTAGAACCATCATACTAATCAACCAACATTTGAGATAATGTATTTACCTTAAAGATTACCATAAGGAGTTGTTATAAGGAGTTGTTACCAATTTATGCATCTGTCTTCAAAATGCAAATGTCATTGGGAGAATAAACTAGCTAAGGACAATTTTGGCAAGACTAAGGCCTTGTGAGATTTAGGAAGATACTCAGGATTAGATCGGATGATTCCAGAACAAAAAGAAGGAATTCTGGGAGGAAAGGGAGGTAGGCGGCGGCAGCAGGGATAGTCTATTTTGCTTTGCAAACTTTCCTTAGTTTGATTTTTAAGCTCATTTTTCATTGTTTAATGCAATGACATTCATTTGAAAAGCAACAGCAATGAATGATTAGGATTTTAAAATGTTTTGACTGGTTTTTAAGGCTCAAAAGCAATAGCAAAAATTTATTGTCGTAACTAAAATAAAATACAAGGTTTGTGTGTGTGTGTTTTTTTACAAGTAGTTATAAACAAATGACAATTTACAAACTTGGAGGAAAAGCTGATGAAACAATTTTAAATACATAATTTCTTTAAAATATAAGCATAAAGTAAGCAGAAGCTTTTAAAGAAATATTTCCAATGAATAAAATTGTTAACCATCATTTGTCTTATTCATTGAAAAATTTATCATTAAGTGAATTAAAAAATTATCAATATAAATAAACTAACATAAGCTTACTTATTTGAGTTACTAATTCTTCACTCTATGTCTTTCATTAGTCAAAGGTATAATCACTCTTCTCCAGCCTTTGAATCTTGACAACCCAAATAATTCCCAAATCTACCCCTTGGAAATTGAAGCCAGAGATAATGGAAATAATACGAACACTTACATGTTTACAGTTTTTGTGGAGAATGCAGATGATCCTATTTCCTGTGACTCAAGTTTTTCAACAGGAGCAGGTATATTACAGGTTAATTTTATTTTAAAAATATATGAGATGATACAACAGTAAAATTTTAAAATAAACCTAGAATTGTAGTTCAAGTTTACTTAGTATTCTGAAAACTAATTTAAAACCTGAATAAAATAAAATAAATAACATGCTGCTAAAAAGAAAAAAATAGAACTAGTGTAGTCCAAATTCAATCTCAAATTGTAATTTTTTGTTTGTGTAGTAGATAAAGGCTAGGAGAAATGAACAAAGTATTCTAAGTTTATCTGTCACATATGAATTAATGTGTGGCTTCAAAAGTTGCCAAATACCAGAAAATATAAATAATAAAATATAATTTTACCTACTGTATTGTTCAAGGTATAACATAATAGAAAAAAAGTAATGTTATGTAGACATTTAAAGATTAGTAATTTTAAGGTTGGATTTTTGAATAGCCACACAGAATATTATGGTACTCAGTATTTGCTTTAAAAATGATTATAATCTTTCTCCCAGAATTTGTTTCTCAGAGTTTGTCTTTGCCAAAATATTAGAAATATGGTCAAGTTGTATTGCAAAATTTGTAATAGCATACTTTTGAAATAACCAAAATGTCCAACTATAGGAAATTGAGCAAAAGGTAGTATATACTTTAATAAATTGCTATCTAATCTTTAAAACTTGCCTTTTAAAAAATAATGGGCATGAGATGACAGTGATATAAATTTTAGTTTCCTTAATTTTGTGTACAATGATGTAATGTTGATAGTTATAAACATATGCTATTTTATATAATCATCTTTTTGTATAAGTACAGTAAATTATTCTAAACATGACATACTGTTTTTTGGGGTTTGTTTGTTTGTTTGTTTGGGGTACTGGGGATTGGACCTAGAGGCACTTTACCACTATACCACTTTACCACTATATCCCATGCTCTTTTCCCTTTTTATTTTGAGACAGATTCTTGCTAAGTTTCCAGGATTGGCCTCCAACTTGCAATCACCCTGCCTCAGCCTCCTGAGTCATGCTGTGCCTGTCTTTACTGTTAATTTTCATGTCTCATATTAAAAACTCTAGCTTTACTTATAAAATTTAATTTTATTGATTAAGATTCTAATAGTGCTATTATATCTGATAGCCTTGCTGGCCAAAGAGAATTACTGGAATCTGTATACCTTTATATATAAAATAATGTAAGATGCCCTTATCCTTTGTGCTATACAGTTCACAGTCTCATATATTGTTCCTTAACCTCACCATTATGTGTGTTGGTTTTTTTTTCATGAAGGTCTCCTAAAAATAAATTATTTTAAACATTTTACTTTATTTAGACCATGCACATAACTGGAGCTCAGAAACAGACTGGCTTGATCTAATTTTAGTTGGGTCAACTGGATCTCAACAATTTTATCTGTTCTGCTTGTTTTCTCCTTTCTTTTCTCTCCATTTTTCTCTAAACTTACCTACTTAGTTATCTGTCACATTAAAGCCCTCTCTACAACTTCTACCTTTTTGTTTGACTGCCTGTCTTCCTCTCCCTATTTCTATTAGGAGAAACTGAAAGTTGAAGGCAAGAGGAACGAGGCAAACTTTATTAAAACACTGTCCCCCACCCCACTGCCTATCCACTGCTGCTGTGGACGGACTTCTCACCACACATGTTCCTTCTTCTCCATCTTTAGAAGCATCACCGTTTGGAAATTCACAATTTCCAAAACACACACACACACACACACACACACACACACACATTTCTTGCTTTTAGCAAAAACATCTCTTTTGCTGTGCATATTAATAAATATATCTGAAACAGAGATTTATGTCAAAGGGATTGTTCTCGGGCTAAATTTAAGAGAGAGAAGTCTCCTAGGTGAGCTCGGGCAATAAGCCAGCTTTCACGTTTGATGTTTGTAAAGATAGTATCTTTTGGATCACTTTGAAACAATGGGATGTTCTCTGTAATTTTCTTCCAGTCTCCCCAAATTATAGGAAGCTTTAAAAAGATACACAAGGATCCCATGAAGGTCATTCTGACCTGGTTTCTACCCGACTTGGCTGAACGAAAACAAAATGCTCAGGCACAGTCAAGATCATGACACCCTCTTTTCCATCATGTGGGCTATGTCCTTGGGACAGAAAAAAAGTGGGGGAAAATCACTTTCTATGAAACAGAGGGTAACCAAGTATGCCTCTCTGAAAAGGTGTTGATCTGATTTTCAAGTTGCTGATTTGACACATATGTTCAACTCACTGTGGTTTGTTTTGTTCTCTCTATAGTTAACCCAGAGCAAACCATTAAATTAGAGAAACTGTTTATACATGTTCAATTTGAAACAAGTCAAAATGAGCCAGTTCCATTCACACAAAAATTAAGTATTCTTGGGCTGGGATTGTAGCTCAGCGGTAGAGCACTTGCCTAGCATGCGTGAGGCCCTGGGTTCCATCCTCAGCAACACATACAAGGCAATAAAATAAAGACATTGTGTCCATCTACAACTAAAAAAATATAAGAAAAATTAAGTATTCCTTAAAAATATTATAGTCAAACAATATGAGACTTTTGCAGGACCACCTAATTCATATCCAAGACTGAAGTGTACAGTAAGGAAGAATCCTCTTACTGAGGAAAAAGAGTATCATTTGTAGAATCACATATCAGATAAAGAAACTACCAATAGTTTAAATTTGTGTGCATTGTGTTATCTGATTTTGGGGTGAGAAAATCACATGGTGACATTGGATGTAAGATAAATAATGTTTGGGGAAATGAGAATTGCATTTTGAGATATATATGTATGGTATTTTATTTTCCTCAAAATTACTCTAAATTTGGAAATGTACTTTATCTGCATTGTCCAGATGAGAATACTGATGAAGCAAGAATTCAAACACATTTCTTTTATGTTAGAAGGTTAAAGTTTTTATTCTGTTCCACAATAATGTACAAAATGTGGAGCTGTGGAACAGAATAAAAACTTTAACCTTCTAACATAAAAGAACCCCAGATGAAATATCTTAGAGATTACCGATGTTGTGTAAGCACTGAGCAATTATCTCCCATTTCACACTCTAGCCTAAAATTTAGTTTAGAAATATGAATTTAAATTATGTTGATTTTAAAACTATAGATGTTAATGTGAATAAATATTTTTAGTTTATTTTTATTTTTCTGAAAATGTATTAAGAAATCTGATTGAAAGTCAGACATGGAAGCATAAGACTGTAGTGTCAGCACTCAGGTGGTTGAGGTAGAAGAATAAACTGAACCCAGGATTTCAAGGCTAGCCTGAGCAACATAACAAAACTGTCTAAAAGCAAACAAACAAACAAACTGAAGTGGAAATTTTTACGGCATGATGACTCATGGCACCCATATGAGGCAAAGAATATTTGAATTTAAATTTTTGTTCATGATTTTGATAATTTTATAGGTGTTTCAGTGTCAGTTCCTGAAAATATTCCTGCATCTGCTTTTATATATATGATTCTTTCAAGGGACCCAGATATAGGACAAGAAGTTGAAGTAAGTTTTTAACTATTTATTTTTTCCAAAATTTGATTTAAAAGTGTCCAATGTTTAATCAGCAAAAAGTTATTTCATCAGGTTTTTAATTAATGCAGTCATTTGTCTAATGTCAAATTTATACACTAATAAAATGTCCTTTCATTATTTCTTTTTATTCATTCTAATCATGTCTTTTCATTGTTATTTTCTTTTATTCACTCCAATCAGGCATATTTTCTTTCTTATACATGTAATTTGAGTAATGGATGTTTTAGATCTTCCTATTATTTCTGGTTTCAGCAATAATTCCTAAAGAGTAGAGAATTAATAAGTAATAGATGACAACATGGTTACAGCTTCAGAGGGGGTAAAGAAAAAAATTAAGATAATTTATTCATAACTCTATTTTCTCAGAAATTTCTAATGGTGTAATATGACCTAAAATGTAATTATATTTTTAAGAAAACAATTGGCTTCTTGGTTATATATTATAAATCATATTAATACATTAAAATATTCTGCCTTAAATTTAGTAATTCAGTCAAATTCTCCATACAAGAAGCTTACATTGTTTCCTATTAGTTCATGCTTGTTGCATAACCTGGCTTATAAACATGACTTGAGAATCCAGTTTAAACTAAAGTTTGGAGGAGCAGATCTCTGGAGAATTAAGTCTATATATAATTTTTATGGTGATCTGATTATAGTGAGGAACTGATTAGCACATTTGGTTACATGTTTTGTTCATTTGAGTTTAGATGGAGCACAGATGATAACACAGGAAAAAAATGAAATTCTCTGTTTACAGGCTCAGATGCTTCATTTGTGTGAGCATGTCTGTGGAGGGGTGTCACGAGCGGCATACATAATTAATAATTACTCAGAGGTGGATTCTCTTTAAATGCAAGTGTATGATCAATCACAACAATTATCAAATATAATTAATTAATGCAAAAGGTGCTGGGTGTGCTGGAGCACCCCAACTAGCATTTGATGCTCACTAATTAAACACTATAGGTAAATTACATTATCCTAGGGCAGCTAAGCATTACCTGTAATTCACACAATCCTAGGGCAACTAAACATTACAATTAATTTATATAATCCTAGGGCAACTAAACATTACAATTAATTCACACAATCCTAAGGCAACCACAAGCCCAAGTACCTCCAATGCCAGGTGACTTCCCTTAGCCAAAGAGCAGATGCTGTCCTTGTCTGGTGGTTCTCTTCAGCCAATGGCTGGATGTCAGGGAATGGTGGAGCTGATCCAGGGACCAACAGCAAGGTGGCCAGTCTCACTGATGTCCTTGGAATAAGCCCAAAAATGTGGCAAGGCAAGCAGTTTAAAAGCAGTTCCAAGCTGGTGGTGTGGGCTGGTGGTTGGTTACAGCCAGTAAAAGCCAATGTCCATTGGTTATATTCAGTGAGATAGTATAATTTCAACTGGGCCATTTTTTGCGCATGTACATGGGCTGAGCTCCCTATCAATTGTAACCAGTAAGCCTGCTGTTAGGTACCCCTTACTGCCCCTTATCGATTACATGGACTGAGCTCCCTATCAATTGTAGGCCTATGGTTAGGTGTCCCTTACAGCCCCCATCAATTGCAACCAGGCATGACTAAGCAAGTCAATGGCTGCTGTTCCTTATGGCCAGCAACCCAGTGAGTCCCAGTATATCCAGGCATGTCCATGATATATGCTCCTTACAAGGGGAAAAGACAGAAGATGGGGATTTTATTCGTTTGAAGCGTGTGAGTTTATGTGTGGGTTTAGGTTATGTGTACAATAAGTGTTTCCATAAATACAAATTACAATTATGTGTTTATATGTATATTCCATAAGTAAAATTTATAACATTTGGATTTTATTGTAAAAGTCATTAGGAAAGAGAAACAAACAAAGACTTGGAAATGATAATTTTTAACAAATTCAAAACCATAATAATAAGGGAAGAAACAAAACATTTTCCATAAGAATATTTAGTGGCATTTATTTTGACATAAGCCAACTTTAGTTGTTCACTTACAGACAAACAAATGTAAGCTGTTATGTGCATCAAAATGGCCATGGTGACTTTTTAGAAATGGCATTGGATATCACATCTTCAAATTTTATTCTTTTTCTTTGAGCCAGAATCTGGATGTAAATTTTTTATAATTTAGTTTCTTTTTGAAATTTTTTTCAAAATCTTTAGTATTCATCTTGAACCTGTGCCCAGTTATAAGCATGGGTGACAACAATGTACAGGAACATGCTGATGCCCATAAAATTTTTGTCCCCAAAGCAAAATTTTATTTTTTCCATACAGAAAATCAGTACAGAGATGAGATCAAATGGTTTCTTCTAAGTAATTCAGTGCATGTATCTCCTTTAGATACACTTCCCGAGTATACAAGAGGGAGTGACTTTTTTTAATTGGAAAAAGCTGCATTTGCAAAACTAGAAAGTAATTATGAAAACAGTGACAGCTATTTACCAAAAATTCTCTAGTACTTAAGCACAAGAACCAATGGAAAAAGTACAGCTAAAAATGTGAAAATAATATTCAAATTGTTTTTGAAGTCTGGAATTGAGAGTAAGTTCAGATTTAATTTATGGGCACTGTTTTTACAAACCTAATTTTTATGTAGGTCTGGCCAAATATTTGCATCAAAAGTGTCAGCTCAAAATTCATGCTGTTTCAATACTGTATTTACCATGTTTTTGGCTTTTCTTTTTAAGTTTTTAATACTGAATTCTTCAACTAATGCCACTGCCTACTTTGCTTTGGATTCACATAATGGTGTCATTTTTAAAACCACTGAACCTCTTCTGGACTATGAAACAAATCCTAAGGTAAGACTAAATACAAAACAGACCATTAAAATAATGACTATCTTTAAATACTTTTTCAATGAAAAATAATTATTGAAACTTACCTAAATGGAAATAAAAATTCACCAATTTTTTTGTAATTGCCTTTTCATATTCACCTAGGTCGTGTAGAAATTCTTATTAAGAAAATTGATTAAAAACTTAATTGATTCATTTTACTTTTTTCTTAAACCTTATTGAAATATCTCGATTCTTGTTTGTGCTTCTATGGGTATGTGTAAATGTTGGAAAAGGGATCCTCTCTATATTCAAAAGCCTCGAACTGAGGCAATATTCTATGTAATTAAATGAGATTACACTTCTTAGTCTTGAATTTCTGGAGAATTGCATCAGTCTTTGACTTTACTTGATTGTGGAGACCTAGCCTCTTTTTCCATCCATTGTCCTGGTTGAATTTAAAATTTTCAAATAATGGAAAAGAAGAGGGAAGTATAAGGAGATGGAAAAACATAATAAATCACTTCTCCTTACCAAATTGTTCTGGGAAATGGAACCATTTACGTTTCAAATGTTTTCCAGTTTCTTAAGTAATTCTCAATGCTTCCGCTAGTAGACCTATCAGGCTTTTTTTTTTTTTAATTTCTCTAATATTACCTAGACCCTGACTTTATAAACTGTAAAAATTTTGGCCAGAACTTTTCTCATCATGTGAAAGTAAAAGAAAAACCAAACAAAACAAAAGAAAAAACAAAAACAAAACAAAACCAGCCATTTTTCCAAGACCAAGACATATGATTAAGCCACTTATAAAATTATTTTTCATTCTGGTATCATAGGCTCTCATGTCATATAGTCAGTCAGCTTTGCTGTTTTCTATTCATTCCTAAACAAATTTCGTGCATGTATGAAGACACAAATGGTGTGACTCTATCTGGTTGGCAACCAGAGAAATGGAAAAATTGAGCTCTATATATGTACTATGACTTGAAATGCATTTAAATAAATTAATAAAAAAAATTGTCTTCATTCTTTTTGTTCTTTTATTCTTTCACAAAATGTTCAGGATTAACTTTATGATAAAGCCCTATTGACATTCTGATTTTAATTGCATTGAATTTATAAAGTGTATTAGCATATTTATCATCTGATCCACTCATTTTGAACTTTATTTACATCTTCAATAAGATTTAATATTTATCCATAAAGATTTCTCACATCATTTGTATGGTATTCTTAGTCGCCTTTCATTTTATTGTTAAATATTCATGGTTGTGTAGGAAACTATTGATTTTGGTATCCCAATCTTAAAGACAGCAACTTTCAAAATCCTTTTATTGGTTCTAATAATATCTAAGTGATTTTTCATTTTCTACATGTTAACATTCATAACTTGCTTGTGGAAAATAAAAGCTGCTTCTTTCTCTCTAATACTTACAACTTATAATTTATTTTTTACACCTTACGTTTCTAATATGAACTTCCAGGAAAAAAAAAAAAAAACATGTTTACTAGAAATGGTGTAAGAAGGAGTTCTTATCTTGTTATGATTTTTAAAAATATTGTTTAAATGTTTCAAATGAGAATAGTATTTGTTGCAGGGTTTTGAAAGGTAACCTTTTTAAATACAGAAATTTTCTTTTATTAACAGTTTTTTTTTTAAATCAGGAGTTTGATTTTGACTTATACATCTTTTTTTCTCCATCTGTTCAAATGATTGCGGTTGCCTTTTTTTTTTAATCTATTAAAGTTCTAAGCTAATTAAACACATTTTCTACTATTAAACCATTCTTGTGTTTTGACATATAACCAACCTCATTTGAGATAGTTCTCAATATAGATTGCTAATTCATTTTACTAATATTTTAGTTTCATTTTGATACTGAAATTCTGGCTAGTCCTCCCATCTCTCCACGGCTGTTTGGATAGTGTTGAAGAACTATCCTTCCAAGGAAATTGATCATTTGACTCTATTAGACACATTTATTGCATCACTGGCCTCATATGTTAATTTCATGCCTTGGTGATTCTCAGAAGAGATGGTTAATGTGGTCATTATTTCCCCAAAACCACCCCCATCTTTTTCTTTCCTCTTACAATATCATTTCAGTGGCATTCTTAAAGGATTGCAGCAAACTATTTTACTCCATATATAAATCTGATTTAAAAACAAAAATTCACTTGATAAACTTTCACCCTCTGATTTACATGTCAGTCTTGCTCATTAGACAATGGTTTACACCACACTCAAGGTTATTTCTAATTTAATTCTTATCTCTAGTGTATTATACTTGCATAAAATAGTCAGCACTTGAGAAATAATTTTTGAATGAAATCATTAACTCTAACTACCAATTTTCAGTGCTTTGTTAAGTTTCAATCATAAAGAGACAATAGATTCATTTGTTCAAAAATACTACTTTTGTTTGCCAAGTACTATGTTGCAACCCTTACCTTTACTTCCATTTAATTTTTCTCCTATTTTTTCCTGTGTATTTTCCGTATACTTATACATTTTTCTACCTTATTTCTAAACAAATAGTTTAAACATGTTTTTTTTTTCTGAATAATAATTTACTTACATGGTAATATGCTGTTGTTCATGCACATTTTAGAATATCCTCCTGGGATCTTCAGTTTCTTCTCACTTATTTAAAATATTCCTGAAGTAGAAACCTCAAAAAGTTACAATATTTTTGGATTGAATGCATTTTGAAGAGCTTTTTGCATATACATGCAATATACATTTTTTAAAATTAAATTTAATAAAACAAAAATTACAATCATTCTTTGACTTCATCAAAATTAGTTATTACCTCATTAGATTACATTTTTTAATTGTTTAGGGAACTGGAATATTACCTCTTTAAATAAAATTTCTATTTTGAAGTTTATAAAATATTTGAGTTTTTTCAGTTTTTTTTAAAACTTAGTTGTTGAGCTTCAGCAATTTTTCTTAAACAATAAAGTTACTTTTATTTTGATATTTTAACAAATTTACATTTGACATATTTCCTTAAATGTAGTATGCTTAAAACTATCAAAAGTATAACCTCAGTTTCATAACTGGGAAGTTAGCATTAATTGCACAATCTGCATGAGAATAAAGAGATATTCTTTTCCACAAATGATTTTAAGGTATTTTGGAAAAGATTCTACATTTTTATGCTAACAGCTTTTTAAAGTATTTTTCAATTTTATTTTTAAAGCATATTTTATGAAAGGGAAGATGCATATTTTAAGTACTCAAGAAAAAAAAAGACCTACTCTCTTCTCTTGTTTATTTTAGCATTTCCAGTTTGTAATTGCTGTGAGAAGGAAGGAGAACCTCCCTGTGGAGTCATGTGTTGGCACCATCACTATAAACATCCAGAATGTTAACGATGAGAGTCCTGTTCTTACGTAAGCAATGAGTAATCTAAATATTTAAGTGCTAGGATTTAATCACTGAAACTTTTTTATAGCAGTTCAAATATCAATGTTTTACTATTTCTATTGTAAATTTTCTTAAAATTATTAGAAATCAAAGTTTTATGAACTCTTTGATATTGCTTTGTTTTACATGGATTATAAGTCAATTCATTTATAATTGTTGCTTTCAACACTACAAAGAAAATTAATATTTTGGTGGAATAAATTTTAAAGTTTGCTATTTTCTCATTGTGTGTCTTTAATACATAAAATATTAGAGAAAACATATAGATACGTTCATGTTGTGAATCAGTATGGCAGTTCAAGAGAATTTGGGCAATTAGTACTTGCTTATAGTGAAATATTTCCAAACATGAAATGAAAATGTGATTGCCAAAGTGTTTATAGAATTTTCTCATCTGGAAAACAGTTTAATTTACTAGTCATTAGAAGGACTAGAGAAAGTGTACAGGTAAAAAAGAAGAAGAAGAAAATCTTATAAGATCATTTCATGATATGTAAGCATTCCCTAACATACAAAACAATCTACAAATTATTTGAGGCCAGTTGCTTTAAAATGTTACAAAACATGTGTCACATGAAATTTAAAATATTTGCTGTATGACATAGATGAAAAGAGACATTTGTTTATATTGAATGATAAAAAATTTCTTTTGTCCCACAGATATATACCAGATGAACCTATTAATATTTATGAAAATCTGCCTGTTGGAACAATACTGGTCAAGTTGACAGCAACTGATAAAGACATAGGGGACTCAGTACACTATGAATTTATAGGTACACAAAAAGAATTCTCTATAAATGAAGGTATAAAAAAGTTTTGTGGCTAATCATTTCAGAAATCATAATATAATGTATTTTTCACTAGTTAAAAGTAAACCTAATTGTCATTCTATTAGGAAGAAACCATCTTCAAAATATTTAGCAGTATATTTACATACTTCTATGAAGTAACAAGTAATCATTTTTTCCTTCTCAAAAGTATGGAAGCTCTCAATGAATTCAGATCCATGAGTATTCTCTCGGATTTTATTGTATGGTTTTCCTCTGAGAAGTAAACTTTCCCATGGAAACCAGAATACTAGTTAACATAAATTGAATATTTATTCTATATCATACATTCTCCTAGGACTTTGCATGCATAATATCCCCTTTGGGGTTTTACTGTCCTAACTCCTGGCAAGGAGTATTAATTTACCCAAATTCATATGACTAATTTCTATGGAAGACCTGCACTGAATTCAGTCTGCTTGATTATGACACTTGTAACTCTGATTACATTTCACAGTACTGAAAGTTAGAAGTTCATGCCTCTAACAATTTAGGCATAAATAAAAAGAAAAGCAGGGGGTGAGGTGTCTCATGAAAAGCAAAGGGAGATCAATATAATAGAAGAAAGGGACCTGGGGCAACCTCTAGAAGGTGAGGGGAAATACTGGGGAATGACTTCTACCAAATATTATCTTACCAAATGCTATCTTTTGTGCATCTATGAATATGTAGGAACAAATCTCACTATTATGTGTAATTATAATGCATCTATAAGGAAATGGGGATAAAGATACATTTTCTATAATAAAAGATACGAAGCTGCATATAAAGAGGCATGTGGGGTTCTTAGGAAAATTCAATCCAGAATCGGTAAATCTGAAACACATTCTAGTATACTATTAAATATTAACTTAGATGTTAAAAGAAGTATCTGAAGCTGGACACTGCGGCGCACACCTGTAATCTCAAAACTTTGGGAGGCTGAGACAGAATCATCATGAGTACAAAGCCAGCCTTGGCAACGGCGAGGCTCTATGTGGCTCAGTGGTTGAGTACCCCTGAGTTAAATCCCTAGTACCAAAAAAAAAAAAAAAAAAAATGAGCCTTTAGGCAAAAAGACTAAGTTATACTTATAAGAGAATGACAAGTTGTACTTATAAGAGAATGACAATCATACTGTAAACAAACTTTTTACATCTTTTTCATCAATTAATGAAGTAACATATCAGGAAACTTGAAAACAGAAAATGGGAGTTGAAAATTGGTATCCAGCACAATGACTTCACAGATAAAGACAGCAGATAAAATTTTAGGAAAGTGAAAGCAATAAAGAAATATTAC
>CM053407.1:52601247-52665185 GCA_028644305.1 Xerus rutilus
TAAAAATAATTTAAAAAACAGCTCCTAATTATAATATTATCAATTTTTCTTTTTGTTCTTTTTCTCTGTGTACTATCCCCACTTTCACATACCTAGCTACCTCCAAGCCACCCCAATCTTCTCTCTGAATTTCTGAGCTCATTTTTTCCACACTCAGCCTAAGCTTCACAGTGTATTCACCTCACGACCCTCCCATGAAATACTGTCTGATCTACACTGCTCAGGAGGCTTCTCTCTTGCCTATTACTTACTCGACCCCCACTCTTCACAAATTCAAAGTTGTAACTTCTTTGGGAGCTACAGCAGGTCAGCAACTGACCTTTATTTTATTCCTATAGCTGTTTTATTCATGCCATTATTTGAAATAATAAATCATTCATCTTATGAATGCTGAATACATTTTCATTTGCCTGCCTTTTAGATTCAGGAGAGGTCACAACTGCCTATCCTTTGGATTATGAGGATGTAGCCACCCCAAGGTCTTGGGTATTGTATATTAGAGCTTATGACAACAAACGGATGCATTCAACAACTGGGACCCTCACAGTGATACTACAAGATGTGAATGATAATCCACCTCAGTGCTCACAGGATATTTACACGTAAGTTATGGTAGCAATTGTATGGTTTTCAGATTTTGGCAGAGATACAGGAGAGAAATAACGGGTAAGCATCATATCATTCCTTATGGAAGCAGAAGTCTTTCATTAGCTCCTTACCTTATTTTCAGATAATATGCAGCTTCTCTTTCTTTCTCCTCCCTGAAAAAAGTGGATTTGCTTGTATTTGCTCTAAAAAATGAATAAAAAGTAAGTCTCAAATGCTCTAAAATCTGAAACTCTTTCAGTGCTCAAAATGATACCAGAATTTGGAGCATTTCAGATTTTGGATTTTTGATTACAGATACTTAATTTGTATATAGAAAACCTGAGGAAAACTATGGAAATGTATGCTTCCAGCATCAAAAGTTTACCGGGATGGGACTGTCAACTGCATGCAGTAGAATTTGGATAGTCCTGCAAATGGAGCAAGGGACGTTCCTGCTTCATCAGAATTTTCATTTTAATAGCAGAAATGACATTTTATATATATGTTTTAGGTAGTTTTCCCTTGAATAACTTATCTCTCATTTTAAACAATATTTCGTGAATACAAATGCAGCTATGCATTTGATCATTTTGTAGTAATAAAACATTAAAAATTCCTAATATAAAAAAAGTGTCTTTGCTCTGTTGTACGTCAAAATTCAACTTTTATGATCTCATAGAAGTGAATAGTCAAGCCGGGTGCGGTGGCTCACGCTTGTAATCCCAGCACTTAGGGAGGCTGAGACAGGAGAATTGCGAGTTCAAAGCTAGCCTCAGCAAGGGCGAGGCTCTAAGCAACTCAGTGAGACTCTGTCTCTACATAAAACACAAAATAGGGCTGGTGATGTGGCTCAGTGGTCGATTGCCCTTGTGTTCAATCTCCAGTACCAAAAAAAAAAAAAAAAAAAAAAAAAGAAGTGAATAGTCAAATGGTGGCTACCAGAGGCTGAAAGAATAGTGGGGAGGAGGGAAAAGAAAAGCTGATGAACAGGCACAAAGTTTTAGTTAAAAAGGATTAATAAGTGCTGGTGTGTTATTGCATATAGGGTAACTATAAATAATGGTAATATATGATGCATTTCAAAAGCAAAAATAAAGGATTTCAAAAGTTTTCATCATAAAAATGATAAATGTTTGAAGTGACAGATATGTTTAAACACTGCACACGGTATGCATATATTAAAAACATCATGCAGTACCCACAAATAAGTATTATTTTTATGTACTAGATAAAAAATTAATTTAAAGTTAAAAAAGAATCAACTTTTAGTTTGTAAACTTTTTGTCATTGTTGTTTTGCGAAAAAAATGAAAAGGCTGAAATAACAAACAATAATTCTGCACACCCCATAGTAGCTTCCCTTCACTTTCTATTCCAGCTAGTGGCCTATAGATTCTTATTGAAGAAATATTATAAAGTTTAGTTTCTAGAACATTGTTCATGTTAATAAATTAGACAATTCATTTTTTATTTCACTACTTTTTAGTCCTAAGTTATTTTCAATGTTTAAATTAATTACATCTTTTTACCATTGAGGAAAATATACAATTATAGTTGTTTGCACTGCTCAAAATATATATCACTTAATTGCTGTTCAAAAATTAAAAGATACATATCACTGGCTAAATTCAATAAGAATTTCTTTGCCTCTTATGAGAAGGACAGTGCAGGCCTGCTGGCCATACTGTGTGGCCAGGGATCCCATTTTATTCAGTATTTTCACTTTGCGATATTATTCCCTTTTGTTCCCAACCACATGGACAAAAGAGAGGGAGAACATGTGGAAGATACCCCAAATTTTAACCACCTTACCTTGAGCTGATACACAATCTTCCTTTGCATTTCACTTGCACCTCACATAAGCCAAGTGCGGGAGCTATAGGGAAATTGGGACATATAGTAGGAAATATGAATATCGGTCCCAACCAGCACTTCCTGCTCACACTCCTGTAAATTTAATAGCAAGGAATTCTCAGTTTCCTTATTTAAAAATGAAGACAATGATATGGTATCTGCTACAGGGACAAGCGTGGACTGATTAAGTTCTATGATTTATAAATATAAAATAGTGAATTTGAGGTACAAATTGTCATTTTGTTCAATAATATGTATATTTTACTAATTTGCTGCTTATTTATTCAACATAATAATATTTTATTTCCCTTAGCCTCAGCAAGGATGCCAAATAATTTCTTATATAATTTTTAACCAACATTATGATTTTCTTCTTGGCAAAGTGGTTATTTAAAATGTGAGCACATTTTAAAACATCTTTTATGATAAATATTATCATCTGCATAAATCTTGATTAACATGTTGTACCACATTTTTCTTGTTTTACTCATTACAGAATTGAACTTCCTGAAAACACCCCAACTGAAACTCTTTTAGTCTCTCTAGCTTGCACAGATAAGGATGGAACTATTCCTAATAACAACATAACTTATCATTTGATTATGGATACTTTTTCAAACAAAACTTTTTCTCTCACAAACAATGAACTGAAAGTAAGTATTTTAAAGTTGCTCTCTGACTGTGACCCTGTAATTAACCTTAAATAGAAAAACATTTTATTTTTATTATTATTAAGTTCTTAATGAACTACAGTAGTTAAAATAGCTGATGGCAGAATTTGTTCCTGAATTTTCAACTGAACCTGAAATTGCCAACAACATATCTTGCTTTGAGATGAACACTGGAATGCAATTTTAATCTTGAGAACTGAACTAGGAAGGTTACAAATTTCCTTGAGCAAATGGTTCATGATAAAATACTGCCTACTCCTTTGGGATGTGTTAAAATTACCATTAATGAATATATTAAATAACTTGTGAAGTTGGTTTATAATTAGAATAATTGTGCATACTTTATTGCTATATCCTGGAACATGCAAAAGCTAAAATATTTTACAAATTGGAGAAACATAGATTTTATTTCCTAAAACTTTTGAGGCCAAAGTCAGGCTACGTGTTGCTATATTATTTATTTTTTAAAAGGATAGGCAGTTAGATTAGGTATTGTGTTCATTAGTGATAAAAATGTTGCTTATCTGAACAATTAGCTGATGAATAACCCAATATGGACTGAACAAGTAACATGTACGTAAGAAGTACTTTTTCACTTTAATACTGAATTCATTGAAAATGGATTTCTACCCAACATGCTTTTCAAACAAACCCCGGTATCTTTACCATTTGCTGTCTCACATTGTGATTGAGGCACAGAATAATTTTCATGACATTAAAATACTGTGATCTTACAGTTCTGCCTTTCAATCTTAATAATGTTCATACTGCTAGAAAATCCACCCTCGCTTTTTTGTGTACCCAATTCCCACATTCCCTATTGCACAATTTTTATAATTTGAATTAACATTTCTTTTAAAAAATCATCCCTCATGTTTCTTCTCCCTCAGGATCAGGTCCTCTCCTTGGGTTCTCACAGCATTTTTTCTCCCACCATGGCACTAATCACATATTTCACATCTGTTTCCCCAATTAGAACATGAGGGATAAAAGTATGTTATTAAACTAGGAGTATGACATATTTGGTACTGGTTGGATATATATTAATCAATGAATTAATGAGTCAGAAATGAACAAAATTGAACTTTCAAATCATTTTGTAAGCCATCAACAGTATTTAGTAACAAATTACTATCAAATGTCTCAAGCTGCCTTTTCACAATTCTTTGCAATAAGAATATAGTTGATATGACCAGAAATATTAAAATGGATTCTTATAAACTACATATATCCTGATAATAATGAAAAATAATGCAGTATCAAAATATCCTCAATTGGAAAGGTAAAAATCATGGCATTATATAAAGTATCTTTGAATTCTTCCTATTCGGACTTTAACGAGAATGAAACAAATAAAATAACTCCAAAATTTACACAAATAAACAATAGCAGAATCATTGTATTGTACTTATTCTAATTTTGAATAAACATAAATCCAGTCACAAAATTTACAGAATCAAAACCATTGATTTTTGTATCTTTCCCTGGGGATTAACTTCAATTAAACTTGCTGATATGTGATTAATCCCCCCCACCCAATTACTGTTTGACTGGAATGAGAAAAATTGCAATTTTCTCAAAGGGGTATTAAAATCAAAAGGCTTATTAAGATGGTAACAATGTAATCTTGCTATAGCAGCAAGGGAAGAGAAGTCAGTTTGTAAAAAAAGAAAGATAATTTTAATGCTTAGTGATTTAAACATCTATTAGAAGAATATAGAAAGAAACCATATTTGGCTTTCCAACAATGCTTAAGCTTTAAACTCACAAAGACCATAATCTAGATACAAGTTTTTTAAAATGTAAGAGTAAAGGTGATTAGTTCTTATGACCATACATTGGCAGTGTATTACAGTAAGAGGGGAAACAGTTCCAGCAGTGACTTAAAATGTAGATTTATAAAAAGCACCAAAATTTATGTTAAAATAATGATTGAAGCTCTAGTAGACTAGTGTACATTAACTTTAAATTTATCTCAGTTAAGGAATAATTTTCACCAGGATGCCAGAAATATTTGTGTAATTTTAATGTTTAATAATGAATTACTATTTAATCCAAATGACTTCATACACAATGGATTAAACTTATAAGTAAGGTAATGAAATGAATATTTCTTTAAGTCAGTATTGCTAATCATGTATTTTATTAGGTTATTTCTTTTTAATGGACATTGATCTAAAAAAATCATCCTTATGTATTTTAGAACTCAAATATTATCTAAGGATGACATATTTGATAATTTGAAGATAACATAAGTAACATAATTATGCAGCATAGTAATAAAATGAATCACTGAATCCATCACTATACTTTAGAAAAATTACTAACATTTGTCTCACCCTTGCAAGGGTCTGCAGCCAAGAGGTGTTGCAACTGTATCTGGCCATGCCCTCCAATGTTGCAGCAGACCCCAGAGACTCAATTTCTTCTTTCCAGGTTCTCATCTCCTGAAATCCACAGACCAGGATGAGTGAGTGTAAGAGTAGGATTTTACTGAAGGTTAGAAACAGGAGCAGAACTCCATCAATGCAAGAGAAGAGCTGAAAGCAGGTTTTCTTCTTCCAACTATACTAGCTTAGGTGTTTATATAGCTTTGGGTCATTGTTATTGGTCCAAACTTATGCTAATTAGGTTGGAAGAGTTGGACAAACGCTATTGGTCGACTCTAGAGTTGTAACTGCCATTCAGGTGGGCCTCAATTCCATTTTCTTGCCACAGATCAGGAAGCAGGAAGATGAGGTCCTGGGATGGTCTCTGCTTGCAGGTTCTGGGATACAGTACTGCGCGGAGTGGTCTTCTGCAGCAAGTACCTATAGTTTGCCCAGGCCTGGCTGAAGGGTAATAGGTTGGCTCTTTGGCTCCTAGTGCCTCATGCCCAACAGGCCTACGTGGCAAGTTCCACACAGCTGGGGGCAGTGCTTGTCCTTTCAACTGACCCACCTGGGCTGCCACTCTGACATTCCACTGCTCAGCTGCTGCTTTGCTTCTCAGCAGGGATTAGTAGGCCAGCTGCACAGCTTAGCAGCCAGGGAGGCCTGTCACTTGTCCTCCAGAGGAAATAAATATTCTGAATTTTGTGTTTGTTATTACCTTGAGGAATTTAGTTTTATTATCCTTGTATATATTCCTGAACTATACTGAAAAGCTTTAAAAGAAATGATAAAATACATGCAGTCTCCTAACGATATTTATGTTATCCTTCTAATGATTGTCTATATATAGGACATAGCTATCAATATAATTGCTGTAATGTTCCATGCCATTCCTTAATATTCTATTAGGTGAATCTAATCTTTCTCCCATTGATGCAGATTTGAATTTTCTTCTATTTTTGCTTATGTGTAATATTATGATGAATATCATTGTGCGTTGCTCTTGTTACCTTCATGCAACATTTACTCTAGGTTATAACAGAACTGCCTTGTCACAGTGTAATTAAACGTTCAACTACATGAAGTAGTGTCAAATTGTTTTCCAAACTGGTTATATCAAGTTTGAACTCTTATCAGCAATGTTTAAGCATTGTTTTTTATCAATGCCTTATTTCAATATCTGGTACTCTCATATATATCAACATGGCTGAGTTTGTTTGGTAATAAGGTTGCACATCTTTTTGTATATTTATCATTGTGTGAATAGGCATCAAGTATTTGGACAGGGTACTTGTATAAACAGGATGAACATATATTTATCCATTATTGCTTTTAATTTTCCTTATTGTTTTACATGATGTGTTGAAGTAGAATACATCATACAAATCTGGAAAATATTATATATTTCCCTGTAAATATTTTAGCAAATGATCTTCCATATTTAAATTGTCTGAAATACAGGAATTAATTTTGTGATTTGAAAGTCAGTAAGAAGTCAATTAATGTTTTATTTTTACTGTTTGGAACATTAACTCTCCCAGTGACATTTCTGTAGGGATCTCCATGCCATCTCTGACATTTATACTTATTTAATTGTAATTATTTGTGTCTACCTTTAGTTATTTTCTTACAATAGCTGTAGATTTTCTTAATGTTCAATTTATTTCTGTTTTTCATACTGCCATAGTATAAACAGGATGAGAAAAAGCATGTTGTTATTTTAGAGGACAATTACCAGTGTGAATTTCTCACTTCCTGACTGATACCTCGTTCAGTGCCATTGGTGTTCTTTATGTTACTTTCCTTTGGGCACTTAGAATATACACTACAGAATTTTAACATTGAAAAGTACTTTGGAAACCACCTAATATTCTTCTTCATGAACAAAGAAATTATTTTTATCCCCTTTGACTAATTTATTTAAAGTCCCCAATTTCTCAAATTCTTGAAACAGAATCTTAAGAAAACAATGCTATTCTCCTATGCTTTTCTGTCCCAACTAATCACTTAATTGCTACACATAACTTCCCTGCCTGATAAATGCTGACTGGTTTGAAAATAGTTAATGTGGATGTGGCTGAGGCACAAAAAGGACCCCAGAAAAGCTTGGAGGCACAGAATGCAATATCATATTATTTCCACTATTTCCTTAGATGGTCTCAGATCTAGTCTATTCTATGACCAATCTGAGGATTGTGTGATTATGCATGAGCTGTGAGAGAAGGCTCTTAGATTGCCCCTTATATTTAACATTACTAAAGATCCTGAAAGCATCATGCCTGTCCTGTATATCCTTCCCAGGAGAGTGAAGGGAAAGAGCAAAAATATGAGATGCTTTGACCTCTCTCACAGAGTCGGTCTCAAGTTCTGTTTTTGCATGGTTTTGAAGCTTGCAATTCAAAGCTTACTTCTGGGAGATTATTCCCACTAATACTAACCCAGATCTAATTCTTTTTGAAAGAATGCTAAGAAATTCATGACAGCTTCTTTTAACAAATCTTAAATACACAACATAGTAACTACAGATACTTCTTGACTTATAATGGGTTTATGTTCAGATAACTCATTGCAAATTGTTAATGTTGTTAAGTTGAAAATGCATTTAATGCTACTAATCTAAAGATCACCACAGCTGATCAACACAGAACACTGCAAAAAATTGATTGGTCCCTCTCACGATGGGTATGGCTGACAGAGCTGTGGTTAACTGCCATTGCCTAGCATCACAAGGGAATATACTACTTATCACTAGCTCAGGAATCAAGATTCAAAATTTGAAGTACATTTCTACTAAATACACATCACTTTGGCACCACTGTAAAACTATTGTAAACTTAACCACAGTAAGATGGAGACCATCTGTATTTATGAAGAGATTCTATGAAGTGAGAAAACCTATGGCAAATGAATCAGTGTGAACAAAAGAACATGAAATATAATACCTTGGTTTTGCTATTATTATACTTGACAATATAACATAAGCTTCTAAACTATCTGAATACTCAGTAGCAGTATCTTAATTTTGCAATAAATTTACAGAAGCCTATAGGTATGTATGCCTTTGAATACCAGTAATGTTTATCCAGATGAAATAAGCTGCAATTGTGAAATAAGTAATGGCTTTCACAGAATTAGTATTAACAAACAAATGTAAACATCTCCAATAATTTCTAATGTTGATTATGTGTTGATATGATAGCATTTTGTATATATTGATTAAATAAAAAGCTTCATTAAAGTTAATTTGATTTATTTTTAATTTTCAAATGGGCTTCTACAAAAGTTAAAATCCCATGTGCAACTTGTGCTTGTGGCCCATTCTATATTTCTATTGTATTGTGTAAATTTTCATTTTTTACTTGTCACATATCTTAGTTTTGGATTAATATAATTGAAAAACAGATATTTAATCAAAACAAAACAAAAGTGTTGATACATATTTTTCACTTACAGATTGGACCTACACATCTAGATTTTGATAATGCTATTTTTGCGGGAATGCACTTCAAATACACATTGTATGTGAGAGTGTCTGATGAAGGAAATCCTACACTCTCAAGTAAGAAGTTAACAAATTGAAATATTAAATAATTTTAGTTCCATAAAATGCCCAATATTTTAAAAAAGTAATTCTTAGTATTATATTACATTTAAAATATTCCTATGAATTGTTTATTAAAGCATATAAATTAAATTAAAGCATATAAAGTGTTACATTAATTTATTTACTGCATATATACTACTATTTAAAACCCAAAAGACTAAGTTAAAACTGGAACTAGGTTGAGATAATGATGTTCAAATGTGTAATATAGAAACTTGCAATTATTTGAAGACAATGTTAAAGATGAATTTTTCTGTAATCTTATTGTGTTTGAAAGAATTCTCAAGAATTTTTAAATTCTGCATTAGAGAAAATACTAATATTCAGATTCTCAGAGTAAATTGCATTTCCTTTATTATTGACTATATTGTCAGGCTGGAGTAATTTAATCATATTCCAACCATTGGACACTATGTTGTCCATGATAAACTGTTATCTTTAATTTAGAATATTAGCATTTATGTACAATCACACCATTAGAACAAAGTTGTTTCGACACGTGTTCAAAAGCAGTTAATAAAGTATTTTAATCTTCAATTTGGCTTTAAATGTTCTACAATTTAAAAGGTAAAATTTAATAATGAAACATCAACATAAATGTATTTTATAATCCATATACTTTATATTTAATATATAAGGTATTAATAAACAGAAAAGGAAAATAAAAACTATCAGGGACATGATTGCCCTAACTAACTATGTTCTTTATGTACATTTTTTCCATAGCAATTCTTACAATCATTGTAAGGGTGAGTCGCATAAATGAACTGACTCCAGTTGGAACTACATCGGTTACCTTCAGTATATTTGAAAATAGTCCAGTTGATACACTAGTTGGAAAAATTACATTTACAGATGCAGACTGGCCATTTAACAATATAAAATATACCATTGTTGGAGGCAATTTGGGAACACCTCCCAAATTTTACATTGAACCAGATACAGGTATTGTAAAAACACAATCAATAATAAAGAGGTCACATGTACTGACTTGGAACCTGCTTTATATGGCCGGGCGCGGTGGCACACGCCTGTAATCCCTGCACTTTGGGAGGCTGAGACAGGAGAATCGCGAATTCAAAGCCAGCCTTAGCAACAGCGAGGTGCTAAGCAACTCAGTGAGACCCTGTCTCTACATAAAACACAAAATAGGGCTGGGGATGTGGCTCAGTGGTTGAGTGCCCCTGAGTTCAATCCCCAGTACCAAAAAAAAGTAAAAGAAAGAAAGAAAGAAAGAAATGGTGGGACTGAGAACATCTTGAATAAAACTTTCTCTTAAATTATGCTATATTCACCTTGGTATGTTAGATGTATCTGTAAATTTTCAGGTACTACAAGGAACGTGTGGATGCTCTGATCCTTGATATACCGAGCTTCAGAAAGTCTGTGTGCATGTTTGTTCTCATGTACCTAAGAACGTGACTGAAAGACTATGAATTAATATCTGTTGTGATTTGGCTGCCAAATTATTCTTTCAGAGTATGAATATGTAACTACATTGGTTTGCACTAGTTTTCCATTGCACTAGGTTTACATTAGGTTTGCACTAAATTTCCATTTGTTATTGTAATGATTATACTTCATTTATATAATTTATTAATCAGTATAAATTGAAAACATTTGGTAATCCTGGGGTAACAAGTTTTCCATTATTTTTGTGTCAGGCATGATAAAGCTACTGGATTCGATAGACAGGGAAGTTGAGTCACAGTACAAGATAGCTGTGAGGATTGCAGACTTGGACAATGATGCTGTTCCTGATCCCTTCAGACAAAGAAGAGCTACTGCTCATGTGACCATCAACATTCTGGTAAGAATGCGTCATTTCTTGAGATGCCATTATCCCATAGGAAGCACATATTCTTGGGAAATAAAATTAAAGGATAATTGTGAATGGTTATAGTTCAGTGCCCTCAGCATGGATCTAAACTCAGAAAGTGACAAAAATTTTCCTGTAACATACTTGATAAAGTTGATACTATATGCAAACTAATGGAATTGACTTAGAAAGTAATTTGATTATCCTATAAATCTGAAGTTAGATGAAGAATGCCTGATACCTCTGATGGTATTTAAGTTATAGAAAGAATTAGTCTGTAGAGAAATATATTTTCATAAACAAACAAACATATAGAGTTTATGGAGATGGCTCTGACACATTTTAATCTGTTTCTCTGTCTCTCCCTGTGGTTTTCACTGAATAAATATCTTAATATTTTCACTAGTAAAGATTCTGAGACATCTGCTACAGAGTTTCAAAAACATGAAGCAGAAAGACAAGGCCTTCTAAGGGTTTTTAAAATATTTAATGCAAGAATAAATTAGACTTGGCTTGTTCAAGACTTACATCAATACAATTCCATACATTAATTGGTGGAACTGTACAAAAAGAAAAAAATGTTACAGAGAGTGCCAATTTTTCTTTACCTTATGATGTTGTTTGCATTCTTTTTTGCTACTTGAGATCAGTATGAATTCCAGCCCTGGATCCTTTAGAAAAGGCAATAACATCTAATAAAAGAAGATTTAAAGCCACAGACATAGTTTAGAGTCTGTGCATACTCCTTCATGGTGAACACTTTCATATGTGCTTTTGGTGAGCTAAAATAGTTAGCATTGTCCATGACTCAGTGTTATAATTCCCACCATAGGCTCATTATGTCTGGAAAATACAATAAACCAGGCCAAAAATCTTTGTGGAGAGAAATTTAATGAAGTGACTCGAATGGTTTCAACCATGACTCAACGATGTCAGAAGCTAATGAACCTCTTTTCCTTATGCAAGATTCCAAAATAATACACCCTAAGTATACTGAGTTACAGCTTGAGTATCAGTAGATGCCCTTGTTGCCCGCACTTCTTTAATCTGAGTATTGTCATTTTCATTTTGTGTGTAATCTCCTATGTGCCAGGAGGTATGAGAGCAAAATATGTCTTGTTCTTAAACCATAAAAACATTCATATTTCTTCTTTTATGAGACTAAAAAGAATTTATGCAGGAATGAGTATTGAATTTTTTGAGATTAGGCAAAAGACTATACATTTCCTATCATATGGGTGGGCTTAACTTTTGCCTGAGATGTCATTATTGAATTTAAATGCCTTTTGTCTAAAGATACTTTCAAACAAACTTTGGGTGGAAAATGTTGTAAAAATTTTTCAGAAAAATAAGTTAAGGCCCATATTCCCCAACACAATGCAGTCATTTTTAAAGTATATCTTGTTCCAAAAAAATAATTAAAGCTTGACATATGCAGAGAAACGTAATAATACAACTTAATTCATAGGTAAATGTGTTAATCTAAATTTCATCTATAGAAATGAACAAACAGCAAAAATCTGTCTTTAATGAAGTTAAAGATTACCACTTTTATGAACTGAATAATTACACTCCATCTCAAAATCATACATTGAAACTCTAAACCAGTGTGATGTCTTTGGGGGTTATTTGTATTTGTTTTAGGATTTTAAAAAAATTCTTTTTAGGTATACATGACAGTAGAGTGTATTTTGATATATTATACATACACAGAGTATAACTTATTCTAATTAGGATTCCATTCATTTGGTTGTGCTTGATGTGGAGTTTCACCGGTCATGTATTCATATATGAACAGAGGAAAGGTATGTCTGATTCATTCTACTGTCTTTCCTATTCCCATCCACTCCTTTCCCTTCATTCCCCTCTGTCTAATCCAATGAACTTCTATTTGTCTCCCTCGACCCCTTATTATGAGTTAGCATCTGCATATCTGAGAGAACATTTGGCATTTGGTTTTTTGGGATTGGCTTGTTTCACCTAGCATAATAGTCACCAGTTCCATCCATTTATCAGCAAATGCCATAATTTCATTTTTTTATGGCTGCATCATAATATTCCATTGTGCATATATACCACATTTTCTTTACACATTCATCTGTAAGGGCACGTAGGTTGGTTCCATAGCTTAGCTGTTGTGAACTGAGCTGCTATAAACATTGATATGGCTATGTCAATGTAGTGTGCTGATTTCAAGTCCTTTGGATATATACTGAGGAGTGGGATAACTGGGTCAAATGATGATTCCATTCTGAGTCCTCTGAGGAATCTCCACACAGCTTTCCAGAGTGTACCAGTGTGCAGTACCACCAGCAATGTATAAGTGTACCTTTGCCCCCATATCCTCACCAGCACTTTTTTTGCTTGTATTCTTGATAATTGCATTCTGACTGGAATGAGATGAAATCTCAGTATAGTTTTAATTTGCATTTCTTTAATTGCTAGACATATTGAACATGTTTTTATATATCTGTTGACTCCATTCTTCTGTGAAGTGCCTGTTCAGTTCCTTTGCCTATTTGTTGATTGGGTTATTATTATTATTATTTGGTGTTAAGGTTTTGAAATTCTTTATATATCCTGGAGATTAATGCTCTATCTGAGGTACAGGTGGCAAAGATTTTCTCCTATTCTGTAGTTCTCTGTTCACATTCTTGATTGTTTCCTTTGCTGTGAAGAAGCTTTTTAGTTTGATATCATCTCATTTCTTGATTCTAAGAAAGACTAAGACAAATGCCATTCTGTTTTAGCAAATATACAAAGGTTAGAAATATATAATATTAAAAGATATATTCCTGGTCAATACATACATAGATTGATGAGATACAATAGTAGGTCTAAGATCCAAGATATAAGATAGTAGCTTTATGATAAATTGTTACATAAGTGGGATTAGAATAACTAATAATCCATTTTGCAAAACAATACATATAAAAGGAGGTCAGTCCTGTGACACAAAGCAAATAATTAAAAGGCAGTTGTGATTTTATCTGGACAAAGATAAAAGCACTCAGGTAAGTAATCAATTTTTACACCCATAATGTGCCTGCCTGGATCTGAAGAAAAGCAAATCAAGAATATCTTTACCAATGCAAAAACAAAACAAAAAAACAAAAAATCCAAACAAAAACAATTTCATAGCATGATCATATATTGTCTATTACACCATAATGTACTTGCTGACAAGAATTTGCATACAAAATTGAAGGCTGTTTTGTCTCCTGCAAAGAGCATGATAAATTTCCTTAGAGGATAGTTTCTAAATCATCACTGTCTTTTCTATAATTCTTTTGAAGAAACTGTTACCAAACACATGCCCTTTATTTCCAAACTGGAGTACAGTGACTCTCCCGTGGCCAGATGCTTACTTCATTTCTGGAACGTGTAAAGATGTGTGATTTTCTTTACATCTAGAATAGTAATAGAATCAATGACTTAAAAGCTAGTGTTTGTCTTTCCTTGAACGTGTTTTTAAGAGTAGTCACACTCTTAAAATTCATTCCTGTTCTAAGCAACTAGTCTGAAAGTACATGGTAATGTCCATACTAAATTTATCTGGTTTTATAAGGAAACCAACCAGTTTGAAAGGAAATTTCAGTCCGTTTGCTTTCTAATAGAAAGGTTTTGGAAAATACAGAAATGATCACCACAATAGTTTAATTTATTCTGGTAGCTATTTTTCTCTTGGATAACTTTTTGTGTCAAAGAACTGGACATGGATCTAGTTATCCTTTACCTACCTGTATGCCTGTTAACCATGAGAGCCATTAACTATATAAACAAGTATTTAGTGCATTGCCAAAATTGTTTCATACCCGTTGCATGGTATTTAGAACATAGATTCTTTAGCCATATGGGCTAGATAAGAATCCCAGCTTCAGCTCTTATTGTGGTGACATTGGACAAGTAATTGAATCTTTCTTGCTTTGTTTCGTCATTATAAAATGATGGTAAGAGAAGTGTCTACTCATGAAGTAGAGATGAGGCTTAAAAAACCTTGAGTATTTGTAAACCTCTGAGTGGCTCATAGTAAACCCATATAATTTTTCCATAAATGAATAAGCCACATTCCATTTCCACGACTGGAGAAGAAACTAATGGAAATTGTTGTTCTATTGAATCTACATACTGTATTGAGATTGGATTTTCATCATCTCCTCCTCAAAACAAAAGCTAGAAACCACTTAAGTGTGACTGATAAACACTTGAAAAATATTCTTATTATTTTTTGCAAATTATGGAATAAAAGCTACAGCATAAAAGTCACTAGCTTAGATATTTTTAAAAGCGCAATGTTTCTTGAATTGTTTATGTTAATATGAAACTGAAACTATAAATCAATTTCTTTCCTGCACTAAATATGGCATAGTTTAAGGAATTTGAAAATATAGCATAGAGAACTAACCTACTACAGATTTTATTTATAAGATCACATTTTGAGAAAATATAATAAAGAATGCAAGCCGAAGGAAACAAAAGAAGAAACCCCCCTCACAGTTCTAGTAGATAGCCAAATTGAATATCAGTTATTGTTTTTTTTTCAGTGTCCCAATATTTTTATATCTCTATTTTGTTGCATAGCTCTTTCTGGTTTGTATTATTAAAATAATCTTTTTATTCTATTAAGTTGTTAAGTCTTTGAGGTGAAAATTCTTTCTTTTTTTCAGTACTGAAGATTGAACTCAGGGGCACTCGACCACTGAGCCCTATTTTGTGTTTTATGTAGAGACAGGGTCTCACTGAGTTGCTTAACGCCTCACCATTCTGAGGCTGGCTTTGAACTTGCGATTCTCCTGTCTCAGCCTCCCTAAGTGCTGGGATTACAGGCTTGCGCCACCGCACCCAGCTGAAGATTCTTTTTTTTTAGGTATCTTTAATCTCTAATAAGCATAGGATTTTCTGATTTATTTACTGGAAAAAAGTATATATGAGAAGTATATAAAGGAGCTTTGAGTAAAAAAAAAAAATCATTAAGACCTAAGAACTATCATAGAGTATGATAATCTTAAAGCCAGAGAAAACTTTAGGGAAACAAATGTTTCTCCTCTCATTTTACACAAAAGAAACTTAGATTTATCTTATTAATGGTCAAAAGCAACATGATTATTGATGGTTCCCAAATATATATGCATTAATGTTGAAGTCTGGTCAGATGCTATTTTGTGTTTATTGGATCCTATTTTATTTTCTGTGAACATAGAAAAATTACATTTTATGACTAGTTTTCAATGACATGAGAACTTCTGACTGGAATATGAACAGAAGCGCTTTCCAAATCTGGCTATAAAAACCGAGTGCAATTGTCCACTTCACCTTTGCAAGGTGCTTCCCAAAGACCTCCTCCTAAAACTAGAAACAGGACAAGATGAAAGGAATGTAGATCTCTTAAGTTGTTCCTTCATAAAGATCCTCCAAAGACAGCTTCTGAATATTTCTGACTGAGACATGGGTAAAAATTAACCTTGTCACAAGTGAATCAGATTTCATATTTATTGGTTACTATAACATGATCTTGTCTCTTTTGCTTCACACAGAATTTTCCTAAGTGTTACTTGGATTTCTCCAAATGGTTAAAATTCTCACAAATTTCTTTCTGCTTTATGTGTCCATGCTTTGATAGTAACCAACAATTCTTTTCTATTATCAAGACACATGCTTATGATATGTTTTTATAAGGTTATGAATATGTAAACATTTGTATATGGGAGTGTTCTTGGAAAAGTCACCAGTTTCAATCTTTATCAGCTAATTTTTTTAAAAAACTAATTTTCTGATAATTGATAATTTTCCCAGTATTATTGAATGATAAAATACAGGGAAACTTAGAGACTTCCTACTAAATTTTAATACTTTTTTGTAGCAAAAACAAAAACAATTCAGCTTCAATAATAAAAGATAATAATGTGTTTCAAAAACCACAAAAATACTAAAATACCTCTGCAATTCTAAACTTTGTCCTTATTGGCATTTTTATTCCAGCCTTAAGAGACTTATGAAATCAAATTTTGAGAGGAGCATTCTCTATGATTTATACCTTTTGTTTTTACTGGAAGACAGTTATCTCAGGGATAGTGACTCAGTGCTATAGAAAGCTATTATATATATGTTTATAAAAAACCAATATATTTATTGGAAAACAAACAAAAAGTCAAATACTCACCTATACATATATAAAGATATATGATATATGTATGTATCTTCATCTGTTTCTATTTAGAGACAGAGACAGAGAATTTGATGATTACTTCAAACAAAATACATAAAAAAACATAAAATGGCATTTCCTGTCTTAACAAATTAAAATTCTTGCCAGAGTTACTCCATCAGTATGTGGGGGAGAAATAAATTATGGGCTTATTCCCTATAATATATTACTAGAAATGTAGGCTGTTTTATTAAATTTAAATTTGAGCAAAATTGATGAAGTGCAAACACGTAATGCATTTTGAAATAACGTGCATATATATATTTTCTAAATGAGAATTTAAATAATATTATTTTAGATTCATGAACTTGAAGATAATTATTTAAATGACATTGCAGACTTGGGGATTGCATTTATTTTCTATATTGATAGTCTCATAGTAGTATGTAAACATTTCTGTAAAAATGAGAGGAATGTGCATCTATTAGCTCCAGCTATTAAATTTGGTCATTTGTATTAGTTTTCTAGAGCTGTTTTAACAAAGGAACAGAAACTAGGTGGCCTAAAAAAGCAGTCACATATTTTCTCAGTTTTGCAGCTTAGAAATCTAAAATCAAGTTGCCAGCAGAGCCATCTTCTCTCTGAATTCTCTGACAATCTGTTCCATGCCTTCTCTTAATTCCTGTTGCTGCAGGAATCCTCTAAAATGCTTGGTTTGTAGAAACGTAAATGCAAATATCTGCCTCTGTCATCATGTACTGCCCTCCCTGTCTGTCTCTTCTCTTCCTCTTAGGGTACCACACTGAATTAAGGGTCCAGTTTTTCCAATATAACTTCTATCTTAACTTAGTTTAATATGCAAGGTATCCATTCCCAAAAAATAATGACATTCACAAGTATCATAGAAAAGGAAAGTATAGAACATACAATATCAATTTTTTAATTCTCTGATCAAATTTTTGGTGTTTTTAATATGCATGAACTGTGGCTGTTTGGGGACAATAGGAGACTAGTTTATAGTTGTGACAAACTCATTGTCCATGGAGCAATTTTTGACAACATATCTTGGAAATATAATATTTCTTTGAACATGCATTGAAAAATAATGTACAAAATTATGATTAAAAATAAAAAATTTAAGTATAATAATATGACAAGTTATACAAATATTATGTATAATCTAACCTCTTAGACATATAATTTTATAGTATAACTTTCTTGCTTAGTTATCTACTATGGTATTCAGGATGACAACATTAGGGATTAGTTTTAGGGATTTTGCTGTTATAATTACTTAAATTAAAATAAAGAAACCAAATGTTTTGGTTGGCACTTGCTGATTTATTTTATTTTATTTTGACCAACAATTTAAAGTTTCATTTTCAAATTATTTGATATTTTCACTTTGAGAAAATAATACCCATCTAGGCTTTTTCCATGGAGAAATATTAGTTACTTTTGAAACACCATGTATCTATTTTATATGTCATATTTTATTTCAGACAATTAAGGAGGACAAATAAAATGATTAGAATTTAATGGACATAACTTTCCCAAATTACATGACACCTGCTCTCAAGGTACCATCTCAAGATAGAGGAGATAGTACATCATGATACATTTACATATACGTTTTATGATACGAGTATCATAAAAGCAAATGGGCCATAAAACAGGCAAAATTCTCTGAAGGATATAAAAATTGTATTTAAAAAAGGTAAAGTTTATAAAATCTGTAAACTAAGTAAAAGCTGACATCCAAAAAATTGATGATGACAGTTCAAATTAATAAAAGGCTTTGTTTATGCATGTACCAAAGAGGACTTAGATTGAGAACAAAATTATGGTGTAAATAACAATTGAAGTACTGGAATTAGGTTGGATATTGAAGAATAGGTGCTATGATCAGTACAACTCCTTTATGTGTCAAGAACTAATGTTAAGATCTTTTACAGTAAGAGATATGGTAAAGCTTTGAGGACTTAAAAAAAGAAGAGAAAGAAAGACAATAAATAAATGACTGTTTCTCATTTTTTTGTTTTCACCCCAAAATAATATTCTGAAAAATTCAGAGTTTATCTATTGATAGATTAAATAGTGATTTTTTGTCTTATACAGGAAGAACAAACTCCCTCCAAATTTTAAAAATCCTGACACAAATGCTGGACCTACAACCAGGTGTCTTCTTCAGAAGAGGTTTTCTGACTCTTCCTTTAACCTCATTGGAGCAGAGATAAAGGATTGGCAGTGATGCCATCCAACCATAAAACTGTTGCTTCATTCGAGGCAGGTTTATATAGAGGCCCCTCTCTTATTTGTAATTGGGTACATTAAAGCACATGCCTACCATGTGTAAGGCTTTGGGATCAAGCTCCAGTATACATACATTCACACATACAAAATCAAATATTGCACTTCATCACATCAACAGACTAAAAAAGAAAAATACCAAAATCATATCAATATAAGCAGAAAAAGCATCTTACAAAACCCAATACCAGCTCCTGATAAATATCTAAGGAAAAGGAGAAATAGAGGAGAAATTCTTTGATTGATAAAGAATATCTACATAAAACTAAAGCTAATGCCTTTTACCTAACAGTAAGACCATAGATATTCTGCTAAGGATGGAAACAGAGCAAGGATGTCCTCTCTCATCATTTTCAACATCATAGCAGAAATCTTAGTTAATGCAATAAGACAAGAATAAATAATGAAACAGTTACTGGTTACAAATGAAGATTAAAAAAACTGTCCTTATTTGCAGATGACAGACTTTTCTATTTAAAAAATCTAAAAGAATAAACAAAAATTTCTGGAATTAATAAGTCATTATAGTAATTTTTCAGGTGCTGGTTTAATATTCTAATATCTATTCCTTTCCAGTATACCCACAATGAAAAAGTAGAAATGGAAGTTAAAAATAAAATACCATTTACCTCCTCAAAATGAAATAGGTAGGTATAAATATTTAAAAATATTAGAAAGCTTTATGTGAGAAAAACTGTAAAATTCATATAAAAGAAATGTTTTTAAAAAACTAAATAACAAGAAAGTTATTCCACGTTCATGAATAGAAGACTCAATGTCTTTAACATATCATTTCTTCACAATGCTATCTACAGATTCAGTGCAATATAATAAAAATATTATCCATTTATTTTAGGGATATTGGCAAACTGATCCCAAAGTTTATTTAGAGAGGCTAAAGATCCAGAATGGCCAAAACTATATTGAAAGAGAAGAATAAACCTAGAAGACTAAGAGTAAGGAGTGGACTTCAAGATAGTATAAATTTGGTAGTCAATGTGGTCTTGATGAAAGAACAGACAGATAAAACAATAACACAGAATAGAGAGCTCTGAAGTAGATCTACATAATGTGGTTAATGTTATCTGACAAAGGAGCAGAAGTGATACAATGGAGCAAAGGCAGGGTTCCCCCTCCCCGCCCCCTAATAAATGGTACTAACAACAGGGCATCTTCATGCAAAGGGATGAATGTAGACAATGACCATAGATATCAAGGTAAAATGCAAAAACTACATTAACTCCTAGAAGATAATGTTGAGGAAGACCTAGAGGAAGTTTGGTACATCACATTTTAGACACAACATGGAAAGTAAGATACATGAAAGAAAGAATTAGTGAGCTGGGGTATATTGAAATTATTTTTTAAGTGAAAGACAATGTTCAGAGAATTTAAAAAAACAATTACACTGAGAAAAAAATATGTGCAACAGACATATCTGATAAAGTACACAAATAATGTAAAACCTCAACAATAAGGAAATAAACAACTTGAGTAAAAAATAGGAAAAAGACCTGAATAGATACTTTACCACAGAAGGCATGTAGGGCAAGTGAGCATATGAAAATATGCTCAACATTATATGTGCTTAGGGCATTGTGAATTAAAACAATAATGAAATACCATATCAAATCCATTAGAATGGGTAAAACCCAAAGCAATGATAACACCAAATGTTGGCACGAGCAACAGGAACTCATAGTCATTGTTGGTGGGAATGCTCAATGGTACTGCCAGTTTGGAAGAAAGCAACAATTTTTTACAAAATAAAAATGTGTTCTTACTATCCCATGCAGCAATCATGCTCCTTGGTGTTTACTCAAATTAAATTGAAAATATATGTCCATACCAAAACCTATACACAACTGTTTATAGCACTTTACTTAAAATTGCCTAAACTTGGGAGCAAGCTTCAGTAGGTGAGTAAACTGCAGTACACACAGACAATTGAATATTATTCAGCACTAAAAGGAAATGAGGGATTTACCCATACAAATACATGGAGAAAACTTAAAAGCATACTACAAAGTGAAAAGAACCAATCTAAAAATACCACACACTATATAGTTTAAGTTATACAACATTCTGGACAAAGTAAAACTATGGAGACAATAAAATGATCAGAGGTTGTGAGGAGTTGAGGGAAAGAGGGAAGAAGATGCAGAATACAGAACTATTCTGCATGACACTGCAATGGTGGTCATATATTATTTTTTTGCAAACCCATAAAAGGTAAAACAGCAAGAGTGGGACCTAATGTAAGCTGGACATTGATATTTATGTGTCAATATAGATTCATTGATTGTAACAAAGTGCCACTGTGATACCATATATTGATAGGAAATGAAATTGTACATGTGTAAAAACAGGAGTATATGGCATCTCTCTGTACTTTCCACATAGTTTTAATCAGAACCTAAATCTTCTTTAGAAAATAAAGTTTAATAATTAGAATAAAAGGAGTACGATGCTTAAAGGATAACATACTTTCAAATAATATTTGTAGTAACAATTGTTTTACTTTTTAATTTAGTGCTTTATCTGAAACAGTTAAAAATTATGAAAAATGCTTTTAAAGATTTAGAGCTCTATAATGGAAAAAGTTAGATTCTTTGCAAATACTTGTGACAAGTCAGCTGTACATAGCATTTATGTAGTTTGCAAATATCTATTTACTGGTGTTTTTACATTTAATGTTAAGCTTACAGTATGCTAGAGACAGTTCATATTATCTTGAAAGTGCCTTTTATTAATTTGTCTTTCCAACTTTTCTTTAAGTAACATCTTGGTAGTTTTAGTATTTTCAAAATTTTTACACCGTGGTATTTTCAAACTCTATAAATTGAAAATTTTTTTCTTTGGCAATGGATATGGAATCTTTTGTTAAATAGCAGAACCCAAGTGTATCACTCCTAGCATCTGTAAAATCTCTGAGGTTTAGGATTGACCAGATCTTATCTCTTCTAATTCTGTACTCAGTGTGTGGCCCAAGGCATGCCTCAAAGATAGAATTCAAAAGGTACATGTTGAGTTGTTGAATCTGTTTTGAAAGTTAATAGCAGTGATATTAAGATTGAAGGCAAATGAGAAAATTCAGTCTCCAAAGATAGAAGTACAGTGAGAAATGAGGCTAAAATGAAAGGTCAATAGAGCATCTTTCTTAGGAAATAAGAGGGGGGAAAAAAGGTACATTTTGAAAAGATAATTAAAAAATTAAGCTCAATATTGTGTGTTTTATTAGAAAGTAGAGATGTAAAGTGTAATCAAGGTTTTACATGCCAAAGATAATCAATAGTTACCATTTTTAGAAGAATATTGTAGCAAAAAAAATCTAAAAGGCTGAAAATTGATGAATAATTGGATGAATAATTGAACAGCAAAGGCGTTTAAAGGAGCCACTTCTCCTTCCCTTTGGGAAGACTGACAGGGCTTCAGGGCCTCCTGCTTCTTGGGTGGGTGCTTGCTTCCTCGCCCAAAGCTCTGTGTGCCTCAGCAGTGAAAGGAGGAGCAGGAATTAGAAGGTCATTTCCAGCTGGGAAGTTAAAAGTTCTGTGGTTCTTTGAAAATATTCAGAGAAATGGAGGGAGAGGAAAAGATGATACTTGAAGAAAGATGATCATTTTTCCATGTAAAGAAGAATCCAGACATATTGGTAAATGGAAAGGAAAGATCCAAAGTAAACACTGGATTAGACTGAATAATTAAAAATCAGAAGACAGTTACAGACTGGAGTGAGAAAAGGAATACAGGCAAGCATACGAAGTCTACAGGAAAGCAAATATATATATATATTTCTCGTGAAATAATGACAAAAATGACCTGAAATAAGGACATACTCTCGTTTTGCTGCTCCAAACACTTTTATATACAGTATACCTTTAAATTCTTCAGAAATCTAAAAGACAGTAAGTTTTTAATTCCTGTTTTATAAGTAAGGAACCAGTTGGTTCCCTGCCCAAGGAACATGTTATAGAAACAGGATCTAAACCAAATTCTGACTTGAGATGTGTAGGGCAGTAGATGCAAGACCTGTTTGATCACTTAGCAGATAGATACCTCAGCCAAGTTATTTGCTACTTTATCTGTTTCCTTAGTCATCAAATAGGTACAGTGTTTTCTTTCCATACATATGACCTATACTGTGGTATTACGAATTTACTTGAGAAATTGTGTTTTAGAATGTTTCAAGTATGATAGATATGTAGAATGTTTTATGTACAATGCACAAGAGGTTATCAAAGTTTTATTTTAGGGACTAAAAACTAAGGCACTTATTTTCAAATGTCCTCGAAGACTTCATTAAAGTAGATAGGGCCATATACTAATAATGAGGAAAAATTATATTAGAAGCAAAAGAAACATGGAAAAGATTTGGACAAATTAATACTGAAGAATCCCCAGTAGTACTACTATTTTTACTCCAGTTTGGTAATGGGAGGTTTGCCAGACCATAACAAAGGAAATTCCAGATTATGATTTAGCAGATACTCTGATGTTGGCTGCAGTGCCACTTTGCTTTCTGTCAACATTCATACCATCTTATATTATTGCAGTGTGTCAGACATACAATTGCACTTGCTATGGAAACAGATTTCTCATGAGATTCTGAACATTAGGACAACAACAATGTTGGATACACACACCATACAAGAGCTTTTCATTTTGCATTTTTTCTTTTTTCTTTGGCCAAAAGAAGAAAATGCAGAAATGAAGCCTGGGGCGGGAGTGGGGGAGTGGTTCTTATTTTTGTGATTTACTTGACTCTGGATATGAGTTTGCTTCTATTTTCAGTGTTGAATCCACAACTTTGTCTTTTTCTAAAATGCTGCAAATTTTAGCAGCCATGATAAAAGTCCAGGGTGGGAAGTATTATTACTTTTTGGCTATTTTGCCTCAAGAATAGTCTGTGTGGGGTTTAAAAGACAAAGGGAAAAAACTGTCCATGCCCACCCACAACTGAAAAGCCCTCCTAAGTTAAAGTAATTAAAGTCCAGCTTATGGCTGGAGGTTGTGTGTGTCTAAGCCCCAGAGATAACATAAAAACGGCCTCCAGGCATCCTCTGAGACAGAAGATGTTCAATCAGATTCCAAGAATTCAAGAACATGTGTTTTACAAGGGAGAAAGCCAAAATACAAACTTTCCTGTAAGTACTACAAATACCATATGGAAAATTGATCCCATAAACTAAGAAGAAAAACATAATAAAGGAATGATTTTTGAATCCCAGTATGCCAGTTAAGGGATATATTTCAGTCTTCTATACTAATTTCCAGAAAATAGGACTGAATTAAAGGGAAGATTTGATGAGTAGTTTCCAGTATCATTTCTGGTTCTCTTAGCAAACCCTATACAGCTGGATACCTTGTCTCATTACTTGCAAAATCAACCAGTTTGAGAGAGAAAGAGACAGAAAGACAGACACATCATTAATTTCATTAGCTTCCTGTATTATTTTGGTAGTTTAGATTAGTATTTGTTTCCCCTAAAATAAAGCTGTTGGATGGAAACAAATTTATCTTCTTTAAGTTGTAGATAGCCTCTCGATATATAAAGAGATCAGAGACGCCATATTCTCTATTTGGGATGCTCTTTACTGTATTTATTTATAATTATTAATGCAAAATAGATTAAGCAATGAGATCATAAACTACAATTACCATAAGCTCTTCCCTTACATAAAAATGATGTTTTACATAATTTTTACTATTATTTTCAAATTACGAATAATGACATTTTATCAAATCTTGAATTTTTCATGAGACTTTATGCTTTGCCTATGGTTTTAAATATTTAAAATTTTACTTTATTGAATTCAAATGTATTTATTTTTATTGTCTTTTTTAGATAATTCTATCATGTTCTGAAAGACATTTTGTGTTTTATAATTGTGTATACTTACCTTTATCAGGGATTTTTTTTTTTAAATAGAAAGGCCATTGTCTGGCTCATAAAATTATTTCTCTCTAGAACAGATTTGCTTTTATTTTTGCTTAGCACTCTGAATATTATGTAGTCTGGATCAAATTTTATATTAATTACTTAATCTTTTCATTGAGATTCCCACAGTATGAAAATTAGGGCAAATTTGAACCCTATACCAGAAAAAGCACAGTGTTATAGATTTTATTTATTCCAAGAAATTTTTGCTTTCCTTTTTTAGAGCCTCGGGCATAAAAAGGCTTTCTGCTATGCACAGAATATAGGTAGCTATACTCCTAATGAGAGTGTCAGCTCTCACAAATGCTGATTCTGCATAGACTTGTCAGTTTCTACTTCTTGCCTCTCTAAGTCTTAAAGTACAATCCCCCATGGTCCCTATGCAGACACTAGTGCCAAATTTTCACTGTTTGGATCTGAGCAAATCTGATGATGCAAACTGAACTTGCACCTTTGTTGTGGCTTTCAGTTTTCTTTCCAGTAAGACATCCACAAATTTCCATTTCTTGCTTGTAAATTCAATTCAATAACCTTAACTTTTAGCATTTTAGAGATTTTGTAATAAAATATTGCAACAGTTAGTTTTTTGTGTCCACTTGACTAGTCCAAGGAATTCCCAGAAAGTTGGGAAAACACGTTTTCCAGGTGTGTCTGTGAAGCTCTTTTTAGAAGAGATCAGCATTTGAATCAGTGGAGTGTATTAAGATCTGCCCTCATTAATATAGGTGGGTATCATCCAGTCCACTGAAAGTCTGGATAGAAAGAAGGGGAAGGAGGGTGAATTCTTGCTTTCTCTTCTAGAGCTAGGAGATTCATCTTCCTTGCCTTTTAATGTCAGAGATCCTGGTTCTTATGGAATGAGATTACTTCTCCTTCCCAGCCTTGCTTCCCAGGCCTTTACTCGGGGGCTGAATGACACTGTCAGCTTTCCTTCTCCCTGGCTTTATAGTTTTCAGGAATGGATTAGTTTTTAAGACACATTTTAGTAATGTCAAATTAATTCTGATGGAGATATAATAGTCTCCTCTTTCTCTGCTCCTCTCTGCTAAACACATCTATAAATCCTGAACATAACATTAGACACAACCAAAGGAGAACGCAAATATTTTAGGAAGAAGGGGAGCTGCACTGGAACCCCAGGATTTGTGGAACAGCATTTCAGCATACCATCTCTCATTTCCTCATGCAGCAGCAGGAGGAGAAACAGATCTCTCATTTCCTGACCCCCTAAGAGAAACAGAAGGCAGTCCAGGTAGGCTCATTCCTCCTCAGAATGGGATGGGTATCCCTCTGACAACCTCAGGAAGGTCAATGCCTTGCAGAATAGATCAAGATCCATACCAACAATTAGCAGCCATTAGAAGAGCTCTCCCAAGATCCTCCCTGTCTCTTGTGGATAGGCACCAAGGAAGGTGAGTTGAACCAGAGAACGACACCCAATCACTGAATGTAGCCAGGCCTGGGAGGCTGCTCCCACTTGAAGGCCTGGGACTCCCTTTCTCTTTTAGTCAGATTTTTCGCTGCTATGACCAAAAGATCTGACCAGAACAATTTTAGGGAAGAAAAGTGTATTTGAGGGCTATGGTTTCAGAGTTCTTAGTCCATAGATGGCTGACTCTATTCCTCAAGGCTTGAGGTGAGGCTGAACATCATGGCAGAAGAGTATAGCAGAGGGAAGTAGCTCACATAATGATCAGCAAGCCCAGAGAGAGAGAGAGAGAGAGAGAGAGAGAGAGAGAGAGAGAGAGAGACTTCACTCTCCAGATACAAAATACTTATCCCCTAGCCATGCCCCCAGTGAACCATTTCCTGCACTTAACCCACCTGCCTCCAGTTAACAGTTAATCCTATAAGGGATTAATTCACTGATTAGTTTAAGGCTATAACCCTGTCATTTCTCCTCCAAGTCTTCATGCATGGTCTCACACATGAGTTTCTGCGGGGCACCACATCTAAACCATAACACGTCCCCTACTGATGAACAGTAGGACAGCAGAAGTCACTGCTAGGTGATTTTTACTACAACAGCATATGGCCCAGGAGGTGATCTCTGTCTCCCAGTAGCAAAAGAAATGACTTCTTGCTAAAAGAGTGCCAAGTCAGAGAAAGTACTTCACTCATGTGGGCCTGAGCCTTCTCTTTTCCACCAGAACATCCTGGGACAGATAGGAGTAATGGTTTAGACAGAAGCATTGGGCTTAGAACCATTTTGTCCCTATGGGTCTCAGATTTCCCTTTTGATGGAGATGTGCCCAGTGGTCTGTTTTGGGGAAGTCTTTCCTTTTTTCCTTTATTTCTTTTTTTTATTTTTAATTTGTTTAATTTTAAATATTTTATTTTTTCCTTTTAGTTATACAGGACAGTCAAATAGTTTTGACATATCATATGTACATGGAGTATAACATCTCATTCTTTGGTTGTACATGATGTGGAGTTACACTGATCCTGTATTCATATATGAACATAGGAAAGTTATTTCCGATTTATTAAGGGAAAGCATTTTTACTCCCATAGGCAACACCAAAAGTGAGCACTGGAAGTCCCAGTGGTACCACTTAAACCAACAAGACCAGAATAATCTACACAATTCTGAAAATTAAATTGGTTACTGGGAACAAAGCTCACAGAAAAGCAAACCAGGACCTGTGTGTTAAAACTAAGCATAGTTACTGCTGCAGAAACAAATGAACAAACAAAAAGACCAGGGATGGTGACACACATCATCTGACACATGCTTGTTGAAGATAGAAAGTTTGAACCCAGCATGGACAACTTAGTAAGGGCCCGTCTCAAAATAAAAAGGGCTGGAAACATAGCTCAGTGACGAGGTGTTTGCCTATAATGCATGAGGCTCTGGGTTCAATTCCCAGAATTGCAAAAGGAGGGAAAAATGACTCAAAGTCTCCTGCATGAGGGATAAAATGTTCAGAATACAGTAGGAGATCACCTGTAATACCAAGAACCAGGAAAATCACACACCCATAGTAAGTTGAATCAGATGTTAGAATTATATGAGGAGAATTTTAAAGCAGCCATCATAAATACATACACTCCAACGTAAACTGTAAATTACATCAGAATGTGGGATGCAACCAAAGCCATTCATGGAAACAAATTTATATGGCTACATGCAGAAAGGCCTCAGATTAGTTATCCAAGTTATTCCCTTAAGAAACAAGAAAGACATTACCCAAAAAAAAAAAAAAAATACAACATACTCAAAACAAGACTGTCAGACATTTTTTCCAGAGCGACTAAACCATTTTACATGTCCACAAATAAAGTATGAGTGATTCAACTTTTCTTCATCTTCTTCAGCATTTGGTGGTGTCGCTATTTTTTTCAGCCATTTTGAGAGATATGAAGTGGTATTACATTGTGTCTTTAATTTCCATTTTCCTAATGGCTGATAATATTCTATTAATTTGCTTATTTGCTTTTGACCATACTGCTTTATCCTTTAATATATGAATACTGTGATTACACATAAGATTAACTTGTCATTTGTATTTATCAACCTATTTTTCCTTCTTCATTTTACCTTTCAACATTTCTGTGTTCTTATATTTTTTTGATATGTAAGAAATTCTGTGTATAATGTAAGTTGTACTTTTTAAAATTTAATATCATGGTCTGTATTTTTTTAAACTTGGAATTCTGATATATTTTCATTCATTGTGGTTGACATTCAGATTTGTTCTATAATTTTATTTGTGCATTTTAAAAACCTTGTTTATAATTCCTTTTCTTCTTTTTGGTTGACTGAATTTCTTTCTGCTTTTTCCCTCCACTTATTTTAAGGACCATACATTATATTTCTGTCAGTTAGTGGCTACTCTAAAAATTTTCCTGGAACTAGTCAGAGATCATTAAGTAGACAGAAACTCAGTCATGTGAAGAGACAAAACTTAATATAAAGAATTATATTTTAAAAGCACAAATAAGATTATAGAAGTCAATCTAAATATAGAACTTAAAACTGCACACCATAATATTGAATACAAAACTTTTAATACAGAGACCTTTAAAAAAGCAACCACCACCACCACCAGTTGTTTAGTTAACCATGGTGGTTAACTATAAATGTGCTAAATTACAATGCTATGTTTTCCTGAGGCAGCAGGTATAAAAGAGGAGCTACCACATCAAGGAGAGGACAATGCAAACACTGAATAGGACAGATCCTCTTTCTCCTAAGGCTGAGCACATCAGCTCTGGAAGAGGAGTGTGGCTGTTACAACAGCCTGCAGCCATCCTGTGGTAAAGAAAGGTACCCAAAGGCCGAGGCCTAAGCTGGTCTATAGAAACAGAGACAGAACCCTGATGGTGCCACTGGCATTACCCAGAAAGCAGTTCAGTCCACTGATGATGCTAGCTAAGGGGACAAGGCATTGCTGGGGAGCTCCTCTGTTGACTTGTTTGGGAACAGCAAGAGTGGGAAGTGTTACTTGAGAGAGATAGGGAGTAGTCTGTGAGGGTTACTGGAATCCCTAAATAAATAAACAAATAAATAAACAAATAAAAATAAAATTCCCCTCCCTCTCTCTTAGATTAAAAGGAGGATTACAACTTGGAAGAAGACATCTTCTTGTGGGTATTCTGATCCCAAAGCTCTCCCATATACAAAGCCATGTAAAAGTGTGTCTGCTAGTAAAGAGAACATTTAAAATTTAGAAGGCCTAGTTCCAGCTTCACAAAGCCAGACAAAAAGAGTGATTAGAACCTTCAAGGAAATCTTTAGGTAACTGGAATAAAAGCTGTTATGGTTTGGATCTAGAAGTTCCCCCAAATTCTCATGTCTTCAGAGGTGGGTTTGGGGAAGTGATTGGATCTTTAGACTACTGAGTGTGGCACCAATTTGGAGGAAGTCAGTCACTAGGGTTGTGCCCTGGAAAGGTCTACTTTCTTCTCTCTGGCCTTTGTCTCTTTTTTTCTCTCTTTCTCCTTCTCTGCTCCCTGGCCACCATGAGCTGAGAAGTTTTTTTCCACCATGCTCCTTCCACCATGATGTTTCTGCATTGGAGTCAGACAACCATGGACTGAAATTTCGGAAACTGTGAGTCAAAATGAATCTTTCCTCCTCTAAGTTGTTCTTGTCAGGTGTTTGGATCATAGCAACATAAAGATGACTAAAACAAAAGCTTAACAAACATTATTACTAATTTGTATTGAAAGCCACTCCCAGTCAACTTCAGAATCTTATGCCTCTTATATTATCAACACTTTAAAAAAGCAATAGAAAGTGTGCTTAGATTTACTTACACACTGCCTAATCTGCTTCTCATCCTTTCTTCTATTCAGAATTTTTTCTGTGATGACATCCTTTTTCCTTGAAATTCTTATACATGCTTTTAAAATGTAAGAATGTTAATGATAAATTTAAGAATGTTAATCCTTTTTTATTTATCATAATGTTTTATTTTAAATAATATAGAAAGATAATTCAATGGAAACAAGTTATGATGTTATGGTTGAGAAGTCTTGAAATATTACTTCTGCTAATATATTTTCTTCAGTGTTAGTTATATGATAACGTGTCTTGGTATAGACTTGTTTATGTACACTGATTAAACTAGTTTATGCTTCCTATGTCTTCCTGTGGATCCATCTGTTCTTGAAAATACATGGTCATCATGTTGTAAAACATTGCATCTATTCCTTTATTTTTATTTTTTAATTTTTTTATACCAATTATACATAGTGTGAGATAGTCTATTCTATTCTTCACTTCTCTTAATCACTCTTTTTTAATTTTCTATTTCCTATCTACCATATTCTATATCATTTCTTCTTACCTATGCCTTCTCTTCTGTTGACATATCTATTGTATATTAAATTACATTGATTATTTTTTATTTCTTAAAGTTTTATTTAGTTGCTTTGAAATTTGCTTGCAGTCATTTTTATAGTCTCAGGTTTCTTATTTCTAATTGTGTCTTTTCAAATTTTATATTTTCACTTAATAATTAAATATATGAAGCAGGGGTCAAAACTCTTGCTGATGTTATCAGCAAATGCTCATATAATGAGTAATGTTCTTCTGTTTGACCTTGCATGTTAATTCATAGATGAGTAGATTAATTCTGATGGAATTATTTCTGATTATTTATAATGCCAACAAGTAACATGTATTTCTGTGATATTATGCCATACATACACATCTGAACTGTATTGCCACTCTTTGTTTAAAAAATTGAGGATGGCTTCTTCTAAAGAAAAATTACTTTTGCTTCTGCTTTGAGAAGGGGGTGCCTACTTATAAAAACGAATATAATCTTTTTCCAGAAGACTTCTGTGTCTGAAGTTCAGTGCCCTTAACTTCTTGCTGTTTTAAGTTTTAGAATCTAAGTGACAGTAGAGTCACTGGTCACCTTTAGCAATGTCTTGTAAATCTGAGTTCCAATTGCCTTTTTTTTTCCTGACCATAAAATATCAGTTTTTAAAGATACATTAAATGTATTTGTAATCATGTTTAAATTTAGGATTTATTTACTTGTAGCAGTAAAGTCCTTCAGAACAATCAGTCTGATTACTACCAAAATAAAAATTCTCAAATATACTTTTGATTACTTAAACTTAGTTAATACATGACAGTGATTTTGCTGCAACTTGCTACTTGGAAATTTCTGGTATACACAAAGTATTCAAGAATATTCAGGGGTAAAATTTTTGCATTTTTATAAAAACATTTTAAGAATTATCTACTACTTTTATTTTAACTTTACCTGGATGGGCATCATTATTTTTCCTGAATTTTTATTTGAGAGTTTTAGGGGTTATTTTAGAAATATTTTGGAGCTATTTTAATGCAAGTTCCAGATGATTTGTTTAAAACTTTAGATTACCTAAACATTTTACCACACAGATAAAAAGTTTAGCTTCCATTAAATATAGCAAGAATTTGGAACTCAAGGTGGAGCTGACTTGCATGGAGCTTATGTGCATGGAGCCTAGGACCTGGCCCAGGACAAACCCCGTTGACCCACTGACCTGTGGGGGGCCCAGGCCAAAGACCTCCTCGTAGACCTGTGTGGAGCCAAGATGCAGGCTCCAGGCCTGAGACTACCCACTGAGCTGAAGACCACACCCACACACCAGAGCACTGCATCTTGAAATAAGCTTCCCAAAGCCATCCTTCAGACTCTCCTTTCAGCCCCATCTCTAGAAGTTGTTGCCTCCATCTTGGGATACCTCCAACACCTCTCAGATTACCTCTGCTGCTGCCACCACTATCTTTAGTTGCGGCAGCTTCTATCTTGGGGCACTGGACAGGGACTGGAAGCCCAACACCAAGGTACTTACAAATTTGACGCTACCCTGCCACCAGCTAGAGACATGGCTGCTTCTATGTAGGGACAATAGGATCAGGATGATGATCATCAAGTTCCCTGCAGGCTTGGTTACACCAGAGGTATCCCTGCTAGGTGTGCTAATAGCCACCTACCATCTTGTTTAGAGGCAGGAGAGAGCCTTGCACGGGGTTGCCTCTTTCTCTCTTTTCTCCTGTTAACAGCCACTGCTTTAGATTCATCTTTCACTCTTCCTATGATTTAATACCTCTATATTCTCACCTCTTAGCTCATAAATATCACACCCTACACTCCCCTGTTTCTCTCTTTGTCCACCATTAGAAACTGTAGATACTTTTTCAAACCTACTGTTTATATTACAGATAATAATTGAACACATCGCTTCTACTTATTGTAACAAAACTATAATTGCCTAAACAGGAACTATTTGGTTTAAGGCTATATATTATTTGTAATAGGTGCTGTTAATATTGATCTTCTCCTTAAAGGCAAGGCATTGGAATCCTGCAGGGACACTATAAGATCATAGTGTAGAAAGTATAATACCTCAGATAGGCACAGCTAGAGGGAAAGACACATGGAAATATGAAAAGACAAGGGAAGAAAATGCACCAAACAAAGATGAAACAATAATAGAATCAATTAACAGCACAGGAGATGAAATGTCAGAGACAGAGTTCAGAATGTACACAACTAAAATATTCTGCAAATCAAACAATGACAAGAGAGCAGATACAGAGAAAAAATGATCACTTCAACAAAGAGATAAGAGAGAAAATACAGGTAGCAAAAGATTACTTTAAGAAAGAGAGAGAGAGATTCTGGAAAACAAACAAACAAACAAACAAACAAATACTTGAAATGAAGGAAACAATAAGCCAAATAAAAAACTCAATAGAAAGTATCACCAACAGATTAGATCACTTGGAAGACAGAACCTCAGATAATGTGGACAAAATATACAATCTTGAAAATATAGCTGATCACACACTGAAGATAAGAAGCAATGAACAGGATATATAAAGAACTCAAAAAACTTAACACCAAAAAATCAAATAACCCAGTCAATAAATGGGCTAAGGAGCTGAATAGAAACTTCTCAGAAGAAGAAATACAACCAATAAATAAATACATGAAGAAATGTTCGTCATCTCTAGCTATTAGAGAAATGCAAATCAAAACTACACTCAGATTTCATCTTACACCAGTCAGAATGGCAGCTATCCAAAATACCAGCAACAATAAGTGCTGGCGAGGATGCGGTGAAAAAGGTACACTCAAACATTGCTGTTGGGACTGCAAATTGGTGCAACCAATCTGGAAAGCAGTATGGAGATTTCTTTAAAATCTTGGAATGGAACTACCATTCGATCCAGCTATCCCACTCCTTGGTTTATACCCTAAAAATTTAAAAACAGCACACTACAATACAGCAGTCACTTCAATGTTTATAGCAGCACAATTCACAATTGCAAAACTATGGAAGCAACCCAGATGCCCTTCAATAGATGAATGGATAAACAAACTGTGGTACATATACACAATGGAATATTATTCAGCAATAAGAGAGAATAAAATTATGGCATTTTCAGGCAAATGGATGGAATTGGAGAACATTATGATTAGTGAAATAAGCCAATCCCAAAAAAACAAATGCCGAATGTTCTCTCTGATTAGTGGATAAGGATACATAAAGGGGGTGGGAACGGGAAACATAGGAGAAATACAGGAACTCTAGACGTGGCTGGGGGAGGTGGGAGGAAGGAAAGGGGAATGGGCATAGTAATGATGGTTGTTCGAGATGGTCATTACTACCCCTGGTACATCTATGAAGACTCTAATGGTGTGACTTTATCTGGTTTGCAATCAGAGAAATGAAAAAACTGAGCTCTGGTTATGTACCATGACTTGAAATGCATTTAAATAAAATAACTAAATTTAAAAAAAAAAAAGAAGCAATGAACAGAATATTTAAGAACTATGGGATAACATCAAAAGGCCAAATCTAAGATTTATTGGGATAGGGAAAGGTACAGTGATACAAACTAAAGGAATGCATAATATCTTCAATTAAATAATATCGGAAAATCTCCCAAACACAAAGAATGAATTGGAAAATCAAATACAAGAGGCTTACAAGACACCAAGTGTACAAAATTACAACAGATCTATACCAAGTCACATTATAATGAAAGTACCTAGCATAAAGAATAAGGATAGAATTATAAAAGCCACAAGAGAAAAGTATCAGATTGCATATAGAAGGAAACCAATTTGGTCTCAGCAGATTTCTCAACCAAGACCCTCAAAGCTAGGAGATCCTAGAACAACACATATGAAGCTCTGAAAGAAAATGAATGTCAACCAAGAATCTCATATCCAGCAAAATTAAGCTTCAGATTTGATGATGAAATAAAAACCTTCCATGATAAATGGAAGTTAAAAGAATTAACAGTGAGAAAGCCTGCACTACAGAACATTCTTGGCAAAATATTCCATGAGGAAGAAATGAAAAACAATAATGAAAATCATCAGAGGAGGGAACTACACTAAAGGAAAAATTAATCAAAGGAGAAACCAAGTCAAGTAAAAACTAAAACAAACCAAAATGACCAGGAATACAAACCATGTCTCAATAATAACCATGTAAGTTAATGACCTAAGCTCATCAATTAAAAGACATAGACTGGTAGATTGGATTTTAAAAGACCCAAGAATATGCTGTCTTAAAGAGATTCATCTTATTGGGAAAGACATCCATGAACTGAAGGTGAAAGGATTAGAAAAAACATACCACTCACATGGACTGCATAAACAATCAGGTGTTTCATCCTCATATCAGATAAAGTGGACTTCAAACAAAAGTTAATCAGAGGGATAAAGAAGGACATTTCATACTCCTTAATGGAATCATACATCAACAACCCATAACAATCATAAATATTTATGCACAATGGAACATCTATGTATATCAAACAAACCCTTCTAAATTTCAAGAATCAAACAGACCACAACACAATAATACTGGGTGCTTAAACACACCTCTCTCACTACTGGATAGATCTTTCAAACAGAAACCAAAGAATTTATAGAACTCAATAATACCATCAATAATTTAGACTTAATAGACATCTATAAAACATTTCATTCATCAATGAGTGAACAAACTATTTTCTCAGCAGAACATGGATTCTTTAAAATAGATTGTATGTTATGCCACAAAGCGACCTTTAGCAAGTACAGAGTAATAGAGATAGTACCCTGCATTCTATCAGACCATAATGGAATGAAATTAAAAATAAATGATAAAATAAAAATAGAAGCCACTCCAACACCTGGAGGCTAAACAATGAGCTATTGAATTATGCATGGATAGCAGAATACATCAAGGAGGAGATAAAATAATTTTTAGAAGTGAATGAGAATTCCAATACAACATACAAAAATGTTTAGGACACAATGAAGGCAATGCTAAGAGGAAAGTTTATTACATTGAGCTCATCCATTGAAAGAAGAAAAAGTCAACAAGTAAATGACCTGACATTACATCTCAAAGCCCTAGAAAAGGAAAAACAAATCAATACCAAAAATAGTAGAGACAGGAAGTAATTAAAATCAGGACTGAAATTAATGAAATCGAAACAAAAGAAACAATTGAAAAAATTGACAAAACAAAAAAATGTTCTTTGAAAAAATACATCGAATGGATAAACTCTTAGCCACTCTAACAAAAAGGAGAGATAACTTAAATTTAAATTTAAATTATAATTTAAATTAATAAATAATTAAATTATTAAATTTAACTATTAAATTTAAAATTAAATTACTTAATTTAATTTTAAATTTAATTATTAAATTATTAAATTTCATGATGAAAAAGGAAATATTATGACATATACTACTGAAATACAGAAGATAATTAGAAATTATTTTGACAATTTTTACTGAAATAAGATAGAAAATATATGTGACACAAATTTCTAGAGAAATATGATCTGCCCAAACTGAATCAAGATGACATACACAATTTAAACCAATAAATTTTGAGCAATGAAATAGAAGATGCCATCAAAAGACTACCAAAAAGAGGGCTGGGGTTTTATGTCAGTGGTAGAACACTTGCCTAGCACATGTGAGGCACTGGGTTCAATTCTAAGCACCACATAAAAATGAATAAATCAAATAAAGGTATTGTGTCCATCTACAACTAAAAAAAATTTTTTTTAATTTTTTTATAAAAGGACTACAAAAAGGAAAAGCCCAGCACCAGATAGATTCTCAGCCAAGTTCTACAAGACCTTCAAAAAAGAATTAATACCAATGCTCCTTAAATTATTCCATGGAATAGAATTCTATGAGGCTAGTGTCACCCTGATATCTAAGCCAGAGAAAGACAAATCAAGGAAAGAAAACTTCAGACCAATATCCCTGATGAACATAGATGCAAAAATTTTCAGTACAATTTTAGCAAATTGCATACAAAAACATATTAAGAGATAGTGCACCATGATCAAATGGGTTTCATCCCAGGAATGCAAGATTGATTCAACATACAGAAATCAATAAATGTAATTCATCACATCAATAGACTTAAAGACAAGTTTCACTTGATTATATCAATTGATGCAGAGAAAGCATTTGACAAAATACAGCAGCCTTTCATGTTCATAACACTAGAAAAACTAGGGATTTAGAAACACACCTCAACATTGTAAAAGATGTCTCTGCTAAGTCTAAGGCCAACATCATTTTAAATGGAGAAAAATTGGAAATATTCCCTTCAAGAATTGGAACAAGACAGGGTTGCCCATTCTCACCATTCCTATTCAATATAGTCCTTGAAACTAGCAGAGCAATTAGGAGAAATAAATTAAAGGGATGCGAATAGGAAAAGAAGAACTCAATGTATCATTATTTTCCAATGACATAATTCCATATTTAGAGGATCCAAAAAACTCAACCAGAAAACTTCTACAATTAATAAATGAATTCAGCAAAGTAGCAGGATATAAAATCAACACCCCCAAATCAAATGCATTTCTATACATCAGTGATAACCCCACAGAAAGAGACATTAGGAAAACTACCCCATTCAAAATAGCCTCAAATAAACAAAATACATGGGAATCAATCTAACAAGAAAGGTGAAAAACCTCTATAATGAAAACTACAGAACACTAAAGAAATTGAAGAAGATATTAGAAGATGGAAAGATCTCCCATGCTCTTGGATAGGTAGAATTAATATTGTCCAAATGGCCATACTACTCAAAGTGCTATATAGATTCAATGCAATTCCAAATAAAATCCCAACATTATTCCTTATAGAAATAGAAAAGGCAATCATGAAATTCATTTGGAAAAATAAGAGACCCAGAATAGCCAAAGCAATCCTTAGCAAGAAGAGTGAAGCAGGATGCATCAAAACACCAGACCTTAAACTATACTACAGAGCTATAGTAACAAAAATGTCATGGTATCAGCACTAAAACAGACATGCAGACCAATGGTACAGAACAGAAGACACAGAGACAAATCCACCTAAATATACTTATCTTGTTGCAGACAAAGACACCCAAAACATAGATTGGTGAACAGATAGCCTCTTCAACAAATGGTGCTGGGAAAACTAGAAATCCATATGCAGCAAAATAAAACTAAACCACTATCTCTCATCATGCAAAAAACTCAACTCAAAGTGGATCAAGGACAAAGGAATTAGACCAGAGACCCTGCACCTAATAGAAAAATTAGGCCCAAATCTTCATCATGTCAGATTAGGTCCTGAGATCCTTAACCAGACTCCTGAAGTGCAAGAAATGAACTCAGGAATAAATGTGATATATTCAAACTAAAAATGAAACAATCAATAATTGTTTCAGCAAATGAAACAATCAATAATGTGAAGAGAGAGCCCACAGAATGGGAGAACAATCTTTATTACACACACATCAGCTAGAGCACTAATTTCCAGGATATATAAAGAACACAAAAACTCAACGCAAAAAGACTCATAATTCAATCAATAAATGGGCTAAGGAACTGAATAGATCTTCTCAGAAGAAGATATAAAATCAATCAACAAACATATAAAAAAATTTAACTTTTCTAGTAATTAGAAAAATGCAGATCAAAACAACTCTAAGATTTCATCTCACTCCAGTCCAAATGGTAATTATCAAGAATACAAGCAATAATAAGTGTTGGTGAGGATGTGGAGAAAAAGGTACACTCACACATTGCTGGTAGGACTGCAATTTGGTGCAAACACTATAGAAAGCAGTATGGAGATTCCTTAGAAAACTTGGAATGGAACCACCATTCTTGACTTGTATCAGAAATTTATCAGTTTACAAAAAAACAAAGTACACATATATAAAGTAAAATAGGAAAAAGCCCCAAATCTACAATCTAATTGGGAAAGTGAAAAATTTTAGGAATCTATATCTATCATTTTGAATCTCAAACTCTGAGAATTTTCCATCAAATCTCCAACCATTATTTTCTAGGATTTATTGCATAGTTCAATGAATTACTAATCTTATACATTTGAGCACATCACAATCACATGAGTGGCTTGCTCAAAACAAATTCTTGGAACTCATCAAGACTAAGGAAATTAGAATTCTTGGGAAACTGAGTACCTTTATATTTTAAGAATTCCAGATAATTCTAAAGCAGTTTGAAGATGGTATATGAAATGATCTCTGGCTTAATTCTCACACTCAAATTACATAATTTGGTCCCTGAATTAACCAATAGTTGGACTTATTCTTATATTCAATGAAATTAAACCTGAATTGTAATTATGGAGAGGATTTGAGGATGTATACTTTAGCTATGCATAATGACTTGAGATTTATAAACATCTTTGAATATTTAAAAAAATTTAATTTTGTTTTGAAATGATACCATGTATATAAATTTAATGCGGAGAAGACATGAGGAGTTTGATTAGCTATGTTTCAAAAGCCCATCACGAATTTTGCTGTGTAGACTAGCTGATACAGATAGTTAAGTTCCTTCTGACTTTCTGTACTATCTTTTTGACTTTCTGTACTATATTTTTCACTGGCTTCCTGTAGGAATTCTTTTTAAACCACTATGTTCTGTTTTCTGAAAGCCTGTAGCAGTCTGTGATGATTGATTTAGCATACTTATTTTCTAAGTGTTTAACACATAATGTTTTTTCTCAGAGTTTGGGATGTGGATAATCCTTGGCATTAGGCACTAATACCATGTAATAGTGTTTTCTCACAGTTTTTAGAACAATATCTAAAAAGTATATAAAGACATGATTTTGTTAATGAGCAACCCTATATGATGATTATACGTATAATTATATACAAATATACTAATTATATTGAAATTTGAAGTTCTCATTTTGCAGAGGTCATGTTACATAAACAAATGCAATCACACTGTTACTGTCCAGGGTGGGAGTTTGGGAATTAGCTTGATTTTTTGTGCATTACTATACCAAAGTTGCATTTTGGTGTCTCTTTCCTTTCCAAAACACAGTTTATCCTCTTTTCAGAAATCACATGTATTTTCAGTTACAGGTATAAGTGTAATGTATTGTCCTCTTGTTTTGAAATGAGAAGGCAACTATCTCACTTTTATACAAAAGCATCTCCTCCACTTACTATCTCTTGTCTTAAAAATACATAATTAATATTTTCTTTTACCAATTAGTACTTATGCTCTGGAATATCCATGTGTTCTCTCTTTCAGTGTCTGTGCCTCTGTCTCGCTGTCTCTCTCTCTACATATATATATACACATGATTATGAATATATATAATTATATATATAGCAATAAATATACAAATATGTATAGACTATATACATCAGACATTCAAAGTTATATATTATATTGTATTTGCATAAATATAAATATACAAATACATTTATAGAAACAAAAATGGAGTATATTATGTATATATATATGTATATAAATTCTTACATGAACATACACATACATCAAAAAAGTGAGAGACCTGGAGATACCAAGGCATGAATATCAAAAGAGAAAAGTTTATAGACACATTTGAATATTTAAAAAATTTAACTTTGTTTTGAAATGATACCATGTATATAAGTTTAATGGGAAGAAGACACGAGGCGTAGAGTTTGATTAGCTATGTTTCAAAAGCCCATCACAAATTTTGCTGTGTAAACTAGCTGATACAGATAGTTAAGTTCCTTCTGACTTGCAAAGTAATAATTTGGGTTTGCATTAATAACTGCATATGCATTTATTTTAAACAAAATGCATACTTAAATCTTAATTTTGCAGATGAATTTTTTCTTATTTACTTATAATGCCAGCAAGCCACGTATATTTCTGTGAGGTTGTGCCATACACATATGAACCGTACTGCCCCTCTTCCTTTTTTAGAAAGTGTTTCCTAACTGTTATCACCGACTTCTGAAGTTGAACACGAAGAAATGGTTTAGTGCCCAGTTTTTCTGTTCTGTGCTTCCAGTTCTGTCTCACCAAAGAATAACGACCTCATTTAGTTTATCTACTATTTCACACACTGATTTTGATTATAAAAGTTCTAGTTAAAGCTAAAATATATCATTGTAAATGACAGAAGTTTCCAAGTTTAAGTAATAATTTCAACAAGAATGAAGGCAGAAATGTGTATCTTAACCAAAAATTTAAAGAATCATTTATATTATTAAGTAATGTATAAATGTAAAAATGTAATGTTCATAGGGTGGAACTATTGTTTTGAATATAAACTTGATCTTGAGAGTTTTCATGTAAAATGTTATTAAAATAACATGAAATACAGTCTGATTCTTCAGTAAAATTTATCATTTTATGTATTAGAAAATTTGCAAATCATTTTGCCTCATTGTTAAATTCAGAATTCCATTTTTTCTGGTGACAAGTAAATGCATAGGGATTGATGAAAATAAAAACTTTAAGAATTTGTCACAAATTAGCATGTGATATAATATGTAGAATACTATATTCAAAAAGCCTTTGCCATTCCCTGAATGTTATTATTTAATTTGTCAATCTGTAAGAACCGAGATCTTCAAAACACTGTATACAATGTGTAACTTTGTTTTCTTATGATTTCTCTACAGGCACCAAATACTCAAACAAATAATTGACAGTCATTTTCAATTAGATATTAGACTCACACCTTCTCTAAGCATTTTTGTGAGAGAATGCCCTTTCTACGGGCATTAGTTAATCCCTTAATTTCTTCTTACAGAGTTAATTTTGTTTTAGTATTTTGCTTTTGTACTACTCTGCTTTCATAATAAAGGTCAGCGCATAGTGCTCAATTTAGCATAGCAAATTATTATCAGAAATTGGGTTACCTATATTAAGTTTCCATTTAGTATCTTTTATTTAACTATAATTTATATAAGGAAATGGTTCATAGCTGCCCAAATTGTCTGTGAATTTAACTTATTTGTAGTTTAAGAATTAATATACTTTCTCCCTTTAAAAGAAAATTCATTCTATCTTTAGAATATAAAATGAAAATTATATTATTTAAAAATTATAATCTCTACATTAATAATAATTTATTAATTAAGAAATAAGAAAACACATATGGCTTTGGTTTCTTTACTAAAACCTTAGTGTGCAATAAGACAGAAATTGAAAATATCTTTTCCTGTTACTTAAAGATAATCTTAACTCAATTTATTTCTCTTTAATTGGGAACAGGTTTGAAAGAACTTCCCAGATACCTTAGCTAAATTTGTTTTTAGTTATTGAAATTTAGCTAATAAATGTATGTAATAAAATTCCAGAGTATGAGCATTCCAAGATTTTAATAGTTCTAATTTTCAATGTGCATAAAATCTTAGTTTTTCTCTTTCTTTTAGGCTTTGTATTGATCAAATTTCCATGAACTAATAGTTATACTTCTAATATTTTAATTGAGAACACTTAGAGACATGAGTGTGCTTTGTTATACTGTAATTGGAGACCCAGTTAGTCAAGGAAATGATGGTCTTTTGCCAAAATTAATTCTGGCAAGCAACTTTGGAATAATATATTAAATCCCAAACCATAAAAACACTACCTCAGAAAAAAGGAACTGATGATTCAAGGTTGGCAGGGTCTCCTTGTGCTTAATTTAAGGACTAGCTTAAAGGTTAGTCACAACAATATTGGAGAAGGAAGAATTTCTCTTTCCAACATGTTCCCAGAGTTCAAAAATATAATGGAGATATCAAAAAGATTGTTGAAAATTACAGCTTTAGAAAATTAGGTCAAGAGATGAATTTGGAAGCTACCAATAAATAAGAGCCAAAAATTATAATAGAAATATTTCTTGAAAGCCTTTATACAATTTCCTTCTGGGGAATATTTGTTTGCCTGCATCCTTCCTCCTTTTTAATGATGTTTCCTTTATGTAGGCTTGTTAATTCCTCATTAGAGATGCATTAAAATGCATTAATTTTTAAGGTAAAAAGCTTTATAATGCAATTTATAAATAATTGAACTCCATTAAGTCATGACCCTCCCATTTAATTCTTGTCCTTGTAACTGTAAAGTGCTTGTTCTTAAACAATTCTGGTTGTAGCTTCAATTCACATTGTCCTTTTAGTGATTGTACTATGCTAGAACCTCCTTAATAAAAACTTTAGGGGCCGTAAGTGTCTTATATATATAACTTTTTAGAGTCAGACAGTTCAAAACTAAGTAATATGCTTTCCTGTACATTGTGAAAGAGCTATGGAATATTCAAACAACCATTGTTAGTAGTCTGGTCTATTTATTTTATTTCACAAATAAATCATTTGAAGAGACAGGAAAAGGTGAATGAATGAATAAGTCCAATAACAAGTACATAGTGAAATGAATTTTCTGTGAAAAGACACATTGGGCGCTATGTAAAGTTGAAGAACTCTGTCAAAATACAATTTTGATTTAAACTAGCTTGATTTTTTTGTTGTCATGGAATCTGAACCACTTGATATGGGTTAGGGGTTGGGAAGGAAGAGAGATCTGAACCTTGCATGGAAATCATCCATAACATAATTTAGCAATTTCACTCTCCAAAACAAGAGAATTACATGAACAACTTGGTCCAGATCACATATTTCCCTGATAAACTCTCTCGGTTTGTTCCTGGTTAGGTGAGTAGGCACTTATTGCATAGAAAAAAGATCATTGTGCTAGTGGGGATATTAAAGGTGATGTATAAGTAAATAACAACAGCATTATTGCCCATGGGAGACCTTGGTATAAATAGTGGAGTTCAATTATCTGAATATTAATATGATATTAACTCCCAAAGGAAAGCAGCTATTCTAAAATTTCCAATATTATAAGGAAAAACCAGCATGTAAGAACATATAATAACAGGAAATAATGAGAAGAAATTAATGTTTAGCTTAATAGAATCCCATCTACATCTTACTATACCTATTGATTACTATTGTTTAAAGTGTTTTGGCTTATGTCTCCAATACCCACTCAATATCTGGTTTAAAACAAGCATTTTCTCCAATATTTTGCATATATTTCCCCTTTATATTAAAATGAAAAAATACAGAAAAAAATTTAAATTGAATACTGGGCAATAATTTTCATTTCATAGAGAAACCTAGATATCTATGACTTGGTTTTAAAAATTTTTTATAACTGACATTTCATTTTCAAATGTTAAAAATATATTTGCTCTATTTTAAAAAATAAAATTTTATTAATGAAGGAAAAGAGCTTGAAATTTTGTTATAAACTTAAGCTAAAATATGAACAAGTTATAAAACACAGAAACCACAATTGCCTAGACTAGAAGAACTTAGGAGTGCACATAACAGAACTATCATCTAGATGATGAAAAAATGTCTTCTTTCAACTAACTGACACTGTTCAGAATGTCTCATAAGGAACAGAGATTTTTGTTTAAGTGAACACATAAGTAGGCTAGTGTGGCAATAGTATGAACTTATTAGGATGAAGTAAAAAGCTTAATAATACTTCAAGACATATTAGTAAGGGAAATATGGAATGTGTAAGCTGATTTAGGCACTTCATTTTCCTAAATCATGGACATAAAGTGGTTTTATTTCACATTCCATTCTGAAAAGTTATCTTCCTTGAGTGTTAGGGTACTTTGGAAATACCTCTCAGGCTACGTATATTCTTTAGGAGCTATAACTACAATAATTACTTTATGAGAAAACATAATTCTAATGTAGTCCGATTTAGTCATAAACAGAGAGTGCTTATCTTTATGTTTTGGCAATGAAAGACGTCAGTGAAGCTGTTACTTTAATAGATTAACAATGTCTGCTACAGTTGATAAAGGAAGGGGAGATTATGGCAAGTAGCTTATTAGTTGGTATCCTAGATGATAGTCAAAGTCTTAGAATTCAAACTTTCCTAAAGATAGTATAATTACCTTGTCAATCTAATTGCTGAAATCATCCACTTGTTTGAAATGTAAATCACATGCTCTCCTGGATTGTGAGTTTCTGCAGAACAACAAATAGTTTGAATTTACAGGCAAAAAATACTTGACATAAATAAAAGTGAATGTTTCCAGCAAGTAAAACTCTCCAGTAGTGAAATGTGCTTCTGCTTAGGTAGAGATTACCCCTTCTTAAGAACTCTTCAGGAGACTTGTTGAAATATATATCTGGAACAAAGGGAAATTATTAGTGTAGAACACATTGAGTTTTCAATCTATTTTTAAAATTTAATAATCACATAAATGGTATGAGTACCTCTCCTAACAATACTACATAGGAAATAGACATCTATTAAGTAAATTATGGAATTCACTGCTGGGTAACCCCAAACAAGAAAGTTTTATGGTAAAACATTAAAGTATATTCTGCTTATGTAAAAAAATAACCAGCGTGACTTGTAAAAACATGCTCAAATGATATTATGAAAGCAAAAATAGTATGCCATAAAATTTTGATAAGTAATTGATTAAATATGGCAATGTTTTTGAGATAACCTGAAATAGATAATATCCTTGTGTTATAGAATATAAATGATGAACCTCCTGTATGCACTCCACCACATTTGGAAACTCGGATTTACTCCATTGTGAAGGCTCCTTTTCTTCACCTCAACTGTTCAGATGGAGATTCTCCACAGGAACATCTGAGCTACTCAATTGTAGGAGGTAAAACAGATGATTGCAAATACATCAATTCTGTGCTATTTTATAAGATACTCATGTGAGATAACTGTTTTGAAACTGTTGGAAACGTATCAGTTTTAAATAAAAAACAATAGAAACAAGAATACATAATGTAGTTTTCTTTCTGTTTTATTACCTCCTGATTCTTAGGAAATACAAATAATCAGTTTGCACTTCGGAAACTAGGTGTTGACTCCCCTTCTCTGGTCATCAGGAAGAATTTCCAGTATGATGTATTTCAAGGGATTCAAAACCCAACGACTTTCCAGTTGCTTATTGAAGTCACTGATGAATTAGGTGGGAATAAAGCTCGTCAGCTGTCAGCTACTACTACAGTCATAATTCATGTGCTTCCCTGGACCACAGCACAGCCAACTTCTTCCACAAAAACAGCTACAACTACAGTGAGTATCTGTACAGTTATCACTACAGTGATAAACTGCAATTCTAAAGTAGTCTGAGTTAGTCATAAATATGGACAGTGCTTGGGTACTCTCACAGGATTATCCTGATGTTTTGGCAATGAAAGACATAGGTGAAAGTTACTTTAGTACAGTTGAATTCTTGTCATCAAAATAAGAATAAATCATTGTAGCAGTTAACTATTAAATTTGAATTAAAGAAATATATTAATGTTAATAATTTTTGTAGGCCTTTATGCCATTTAGTTTAGAATTCTTAGTAATTCTGTCGATTCTCATCATAGTATACTTTTCTCTATTTAAATTAATACTCAAAAGAATTTTGTTATGATCAAAGAACCATAATAGGTTTCTAAAAATATTTGATAGCTTGTTTTCTTGAAAAACGTAGTCTCACTAGAAGACAAGATATATCTTTGTCTGGGTCAGTTCAAGCAACAAAAATACCATAGACAGTGGCTGAAACAATAAACATTTACTACTTACAGTTCTGTAAGCATCAAGTCCAAAATTAACACAATAGCTGATTCAGGGTCTGGCAAGGGTCCATTCCTAGGTTCACAGATATCTATCTTCTCATTATGTCCTCATGTGGTATAAAGAGAGCTAGAGACCTCTCATAGGTCTTTTGTAAGGGCACTAATTCTATTCATTAGAGTGCCACACTCATGACCTAATCACATCTAAAGACCCTTCCTACTAATACCATTACATTGAGGGTTAGGATTTCAATGTATGAATTTTGAGCGAATACAAACATTTAGTTCTTAACATATTTAGAATAATTTATATAAATAGCACACAATGTCAAATGATAGCACAATGTTATTTAACTTTGAAGTTGGAAAGCTCTTTTCTCTAGGAGGCCACGAGTTCTGCACAAATAGAGAAGAATAATTATGATCAAGTTCTTAATGGACAGATACTAATTTGTGTGTGTGTTTAAATGTAAAGAGAAGAAAGAAATTATAGGAAGGAAGCATAAATTTCCCTGGGCAGAATATACTGTATTCTGGGGAATGTTGAGAGGGCAGTGAAGCTAGAATTGTGAGACTAAAAAGGACTGAGGATGTATCTCAGTGGTAAAGAAAAAGAAAGTTTATGGTAAATATGTAAACTATTAGAACATAGGATATCTTGAATGTAAAGCTGAGAAGTATAAATACTAGTGGAGATAGGAAGTTGTAACCATTTCAAAGAAAGCAAACCCTCCATGTTTGAGAATCTTTATAATGCAAATAAAGAGAAAAATAAATTATGCAATAGAATTGGTCTGTGTGTATACCCTGTTTGATTTCAGATTGGTGGAGTTAAAGCAGTCAACTAGGTATTCATGTCCATGTTCTCACTAACTTTAGTGTGATGGTCTCTACGTAACTCAGTTAACACTGAGTCAGAGAGACACTGGAATTAAAACAGCCATTTGTTGAGCAAACTCCTTCCATTGCTTGACTTAATGTCAAGAAGTTTTTTATTAGTTATGCAAAATCATTGTAATACAAATTTGAATGCCCTTGGTCAAAAGATATTAAATTGGATGAAAGTGGCATAGGACTGGTAATGCTCCCATATGCCTAAAAGAAGCAAATTAAAATGATCTCTGTGGGAAAGTTACAATATTCTAAGCTTCCAATTACTTCTAACAACTTTTCAATCCAGTGGATATAACACAAAACTGAATACAGTCAGGTACATGAGAAGATAAGACACTATAACCAAGAAGGAAGACAACCACAAATGTATAAACAGAAATGTAGCAATGGATTATCAAATACATATTATAAAATAATTGTTTATTAAGTTCAGGAACTATAAACCAAGCTTGAAATCTGATCAGGGTATTGGAGACTGTAAATGTAACAGAATATTTGAAAGCAGATCAAATATATCTAAGAATTTAATATAATATATGAAATTAGAATGATAAATTGATTCAATAGCTAATTAGAAATAGCTTAAGAGTTAATTAAGAACTGAAGATAGGTCAGAAGAACCATTCAGAATGATGTTTGGAGAGAAAAGTGATGAAAATACTAGAAAAAGGCAAGGACATAAAAATGAGAAGAGCAGCAGTTTATTTTGATTTGAAATACAAAAGACAGAAAGGGACACTTTCTAATTGTTTTTCAGAACTGATAGGAAAAACCAAAAGAAATCTATATTTAAATATACATAGGAAAGCTGCATAAAGCCCAAATATAACAAGAATATTAAGATCTGTCAAAAAAAAAAAAGAGATTTCTTCCAAAAGAGTGTGTACATAACAGAACTTTACAATGGGAAGCCAGAAAAATGAAAATGGTTTAGTTGCAAAGTAACTACCAACCTAGAATTCTATACTATATGAATGTATGTTTAAGGTTTGTTTACGGCTTTCATATTTGTTTTTGCTGTATCTAAGTTTTATTATGTAGTCTTTTCATTCATTTATTTCTGAATATTCCTATTTTCTTAACTTCTAAAAATATGGAGAATTTTCTAGTTATATTTTCTTATTTCTTATTTTTTTATTTACTTATTTTATATATTTATTTACTTGTGAAACCAGAAATTGAACTTTGAGCACTCCACCACTGAGCTACAGGGAGAGCCTGTTTTATTTTTTATTTTGATACAGTCTCACTTTCAGAGGCTGGCCTGAAACATGTGATCATCCTGCCTCTGTCTCCTGAGTTGCTTGGATTATAGATATGCACCATTATGTCAGGTTCTAATATAATATTTAAGATCAGAGATAATATTGTGCATATTTCAGTCCATTGAAAATCTTTTAAGACTTGTCTTACAGCCTAATTATTATCAAATTTTGGACATGTTCGTGTGGATATTTGATGTATGTCAAAGTGGCAATATAGAGCAATGATAAAAGAATGATAGATTCACAAAATGATACTGGAAAATTGGTATAGATATATACTAAGTAGGAAGAATCCTCTACCTAAATCAAGTCCAGATAAATTGTAAACTTAAATGGCAAAAATAAATAAAATAACTAAACATTAGAAAGAATATAATAGACTACATTAATAATTTTGGGATAGAAAAGGCTATTTTAAGACCAAAATTTTAAAAATGAACCTAGTCATAAAGAAAATTTTTAGAATATTGAATACCTTCAAAGTAAGAACTTCTTATTTAAGAAGGAAATAATGGGAAAATGACTTTTGCTTCAGAATAATCAGAGGTTTGGAGGAGTAAGTAAAAGTAAAAATTAAATCTGAATGCAAATCAGTAATCATTAAAAACATGTGATGTGTGGGCTGGGATTGTGGCTCAGCGGTAGAGTGCTTGCCTCGCATGCGTGAGGTCCTGGGTTCGATCCTCAGCACCACATACAGAGCAATAAAATAAAGACATTGTGTCCATCTACAAAAAAATTTTAAAACATGTGATGTGTATCTGGTGAGTTACCGTATTTTTGAACTATCATATACATTTTAGGTATCACAAAATCGTTTTAAAATAACAGAAAGGGAACTAATACAATGTCTTATGTACTTTGCTAAACTATTAGTGTTTGATATGGTAAACTATAAATAAAATACTCTCTTATTCATTAAAATAAATATATCTCATAAATAAAATACTCTGTTATTCATTAAAACTTTGTTATCTGCTTTAGAGCTTTTTGTCACACCTTTTATATAGTCAAACTCTATAATTTATGCTTTCAAACATGAATAATCTTCTGGTCATCACTAAATTAGTTCTCAGTCTTTCTGCCCAGGCCAGCATAATTAATCATGGAACTTTCTTTCATATTCAACCAATATGTGTTCAAATAATTTTATGTTCAAATAATTTTATAAGTCAAGTAAAATTTGCCTGAAAGCCAGTTACATTGTTGATGATATTATAAGATGTTAGAATAGCATTCCAAAGGGTTAAAATCCATTGTTTTTATTTCTGGCTCAACATGATCCTCGCCTCCCTATTATGAGTCAATCTTCTGCTCTGGATCTTATTCCTTTGGGAGAGATTATTTTAGCCTGTACTGCTATGAAGGGGAAATCTTAACTTACATTAACACATGAATTTCCACCATCCAAATTCTTGGTTAAGAAGGCAAAATCTAGCAAAGCAATAGGCATTGTAATAAAACATAAATAAATTCTACAGCAAAATGTGAAAGGAGTTTTAAATTTGTAGTTGAGCTAAGTGGAACTGTAATCCATATACTTCCTTTGGCAAAGTACATTAGGCTTAATAAAAGAGGCAGACCAATTAAGGCTGTCTGGAAATGATTACCAACCTGTGACTTATGAATATTTCCAAGGAATAAATGCTTTCCTCCATAAGCCATATGAACTTTAATGTTTGTATGTGTATTTATATAATGCATACATCTCTGCAGGGACATATATGTGCCTCTCTTGCAAAAAGTATTACCAGATCAGAAGAAACCTTAGAAAGTCTGTATTTCAACTTGACCATTGTGCAAGGAGAAATGAAACCAAAATAGGTTATAACTTCCACCTGCTTGAGAGTGAGTAAACAGACACAGAAGCACACCTACATATTCTAAGATGGTTTTCTAAAAATCTAATATGTCTAAAGGTTTATTAAATCTATCACTGACTAGCTATTATTTATAATTGAGAATGTTATAAAATTATCATTTATGTCTATTCACCAAATATATAGTTGAATCTTGGTCTGGCTGTTGGCATACACATTTGAATAAGTTAGAGAAAAGCTTTCCAGGTATAAGTCATAGAATATCTAACTTGGTTTAAGTAATAAAACATTCTTTTTCAGCATACCAGTGTAAGAGATATGGACTTTATTTTCCAATCAGAGAGGATACAAAGAGGGAGTACAACATAAGGGTAACAATATCAGATATTTCTATATGTTTATGATGTTTGAATGAGAATGTTGGTGGATGGAGAAAGTAGTGTACATGAACACAGATAGCCTAGTTTTAATAATCCACAGTTAAGCTCTGAAATAAGACTTTCATGTTGAAATGAATGCTACATCTGAAATATACATAAGCAATAGAATTTACCATCTATTTTGTTTGAAATTGGTGAATTATAATGTGTACTTTTATATCATAGGGAAAAGAATTTCTCTTAAAATTTAGCTATTAAAATTATAGAGTGTTTTATTATGATTATTACAAGGTATATCTTTCAATTTAGAGTGTTGAATTAGATATGAAAACATAAAAACATTTCTAAGTGGTTAAAGAACACGACCAGAAGTTTATCTGCTTTTAAAATATAACTATAAAAGCATATTACAAAAATAGAACATTCTTAAAGCCAGATTGCTAACAGTGTGTGCTTGTGAGTTTTAGAGAAAGGCCTGATGATTAAAAGCTCAAGGTAATTAAAAATAAATCATTAAATTAATTTAAAATAATCATTAATTAAAAATAAATCATTACATTATAAATATTATAGGAGACATCTTCAGCTGGAGGACAAATTTTTAAAACAAAAATTTCCTGTAGGTTCTTGAAAAAAAATAGGGTATCCCATAAATTATAGTCTACTGAAAGCATTCCATAAAGACCTTTGCATAATTTACAGTGCCAACTATGGTACTTGATAAGTCAAAAGACTTGTGCCATACGTTATAAGAAAGGTATGCGGTAGCTCTTAATTGGGAGAGGTGGAGGTTCATGAACTGTTGCAGAATCTGATGAAAACTAGAGTCTAGTCCCTCACTACAGTACATTGTCCACATATATATGTGTCTACACAACTTTATACTACATTTTAGAGCCTGTAAAATCCATCCATGGGACCCAGATTATGAAACCCTGCTTTAAAAATGGGTTTAATCACTACATTTGAATGGTAAAAAATTTTCCATAAGCAAAATATATCTCCACTAGTATAAAAAAATACAAGATAAACCACTAAAACATAGCTTTAGGGGGAAAAAAAAACTATGTAGAATATTCCTTAAATATACTGACATTAGAATAAGTAAAATAATATCTGAAGCTTAGGAAGAAAAATAGGAGGAAATTGTTTTATCTTAAATGTAGAAATAGTTAAACAAGCTAATAATAAATAAATTAAACCTAAACTAGCTAAAATAAACAGAACCATTATCTCCTAGTTAACCTTAGTCTATGAACCTATACCTGCTTATTCAGAGGTCACTCTCAGGGCAAATAGAGAAGAAGAAAGAAACTAAGTCATCCTTCATAAACTGAATTAAATTCTTCCAATTTAAATCAAAATTGTCTAAAAAGACAATGAGGTAACTGGCTAGACACTATTTCCTGCAAACATAATCCCTAAGGAATGATGAATCAAAATTCCTGAAATGATCTGTGTGCAGCAAATTGAGCCCATAATAAAAATTTCAGGACTAATGTCCATTTTGACAATATGGAAGATGGTAGAAACTTTAAGTCATTCTAATTTATAATTGTTTTTGACCCTTATTTCAACATGAAGAGTAGAAAGGAGAGAGCCTATAAAAAATGTCTGTCAGTCTTTTCATTGGTTCATCCTGATAACAAATCCATATTTCATGTTGTACATAAGTATAATAAAAAGGATTTTATCTCATCAGCAAAGTATTGAAGAGGCATTAGGTTAACAGTATGACAAATTTGCAATTTTCTAGTGTCTTTCACTTAATCTGAACTTTAAAGACTAATCCCCAAAATATAATGGCAGCTTAGAGACTCATAACTTTATGTGTTTGCTCCATTGTTGTGCTCATTGCACAGGTTCATTACTTTTATTTTGTTTTGTTTTGTTTTTTTGTGGTGCTGGGGATTGAACCCAGGGCCTTGTGCATGCAAGGCAAGCACTCTAATAACTGAGCCATATCCCCAACCCATTGGTTCATATCTTTTACAAGCTGGCATAGCCTCATCAAAGGCCCCTTTACCATTTTATACCTCATAAGCCAATTGCAATCACATATTCCTAGTACTTTGTTCTCAGTCAAGAATTCAGATCAGTGTGTATTGGAGCAGGTTCACTCCAGTTAATAGGAGCCTAGTCATGAAAGCCAAGTGTTATCCAGAAATGTTGTGATCTGATTGTTCAGTCTTTGGTGGTTTAAAATAGGTCATGGTGGGAATATTCACACCATAAAACTGACAAATACCAGTACTAGGTTTTAGTTTTGTTTTTTTTTAATTGTCTAAGGGTTGGTTTACTAGTACACTACTGGGCCTGTCCATGTTACTCTCTAGAAGGCTTAGAAAGGTAGAAAAGTTTTAAGTAAGATTAACAAAAACTTGAGCTTAATAAGCAAAAATTAAGCCATGGAAACAGGAAGTAATATGTATTTTTACATTATTACCCTTTATTTCAAAGAGTAATTCAGCACTATGGATGTTTTTAAAGGTCAAAATACCTATACAAGACACTGGTACTTTCTGCCAACTTGAATGTAATCTTTCCTTTTGGTAAAACTACAGCAGAGACTAGAGAAATATCTTACTTGCTGTGAGCTATACTTTAACACACTCTCTGTCTTGTCAGTCTAGAAAGTGGAGCTCATTGTAGCATTGTTGGGATTAAGCAACATCTTTTACTCCTAAACTAAACTTCTCTTATTCTTTGTTTTTTTCAAATATGATGACTAAAATAGCAGCAGAGGAGCTGTGGTAATAATGGTCACAAACTGACTACTTACTGAATGATACAAACTCACATAAGGTCTGTTTTTTACTTGTACACTACTAACTAGGCAGCATTGTCCCAAACAGAAATTAACTTGCCCAAATTATGATAAATCAAAAGCCCAGCTCACGTCTGTTTCCACAGGTCATGTTTGTCCTGTGATTCTATTATTTCTGTATTTCTTAAACTTGACTAATTCATGTACCCTTTTTGAAGAAAAATAAATCTCCCAGACACCTAGCATTGGTTTACATTATTTTTATAAGAGGGATAAAAAAATATATTTGATTATAATGTTTTAAAATGTGGCAGCAGAATTGTAACACATCTGCCTCTTTTATCTCAATATGTATAAAAATAAATCAGTAAAGAAGATTAATATAATGGCTCAATGATGATGAATATAATACCTTTATGGTTGGCCAGAAATTGGAGGCTATAAAGAGGCATATTAAAGGGAAGGATGTCCATTTTTATCAGCTCTAACAGAACATGCAAGAGAGATGTATGACGGGATACGATGTATATATTATCCCTATGTGGAACAACAATAAAAGTTCCCTTAGACCCAGGATAGGGGATTTTGCTGCATATCTCAGGTCATTCTACTGTTCAGCCCCTGTCTATAAACTATGTAATTATTCTTCTTAAGTTGCAGACATGGGAACTAAGTGGCTAAGTCACTGTTATGATTTGGATCTGGAATATCCACCAAAGGCTCATATGCTGAAAGCTTGGATCTCAATGCAGAAATGTTCAGACATGGTGCTCTCAGGAACCAATCAGGAACCTCATCCATAATGTCATCATTAATGCATTGATGGGCTCATGGCTGATGGCATTATTGTGGAAACTTTAGAGCATGAGGCCTAGCTGGAAGAAGTAGATCACTAGGGCTTACACTAGAAGGATATTTCTTGTCCCTGCCCCTCTACCCCCTTTTCGTGGCTATTATATGGTGAGCAGTTCTGCTTCATCACCTGCTCCCCACCATCATGGGAACAATGCTTACACTATCCAAGTAACCATGAACTGAAACCTCTGAAACTGTGAGTCAAAATTATCTTTCTTCCTATAACATTTTTCTCAGCTATTTTGTCACAATGAAAAAATAATTTAAGTCATTCTTCTTTCTTTAGGTTTGACTTAGGAATAAAATCTCTGTATGACCCTGAAGACATTTCACTTTGCTGTGTTGAGAAGTGCATGTTATGCAACTGTTTGAGCATTTATTTCTATGTATATTATGCCACATTGAGCCAATCTTTTAAAAGTTCCATGAACAAATAGAATCACATTTCACATTCATTTACTTCTTGGTTTTTGTGTCCATCCAACTCCCAGTAGGAAATCAATACAAAATAACTTATAAGAATTATGGAAGGAGGTATTTGAAAAGGTCCGAACAACATTAAAGAAAACCATCATGGAGTACATCAGCCTATCATTTTATAAGTGAAATATCTCTTGGATATTGATGTATAATTTCCTTTTCTGCTACTATTTTTTAAATATTTTTTTAGTTGATGGATTTTTATTTTATTCATTTCTTATTTATATGTGGTACTGAGGATCGAATCCAGTGCCTCATGCATGCTAGGCAAGTGCTCTACCACTGAGCTACTACAGGCCCAGCCCTCCTTTTCTGATACCATTTAACTACTCTTTTCCCTGAAAGTTAATAAGTCTTGCCAGATGTGGTGGTGCATGCTTATAATCCCAGTGGCTCAGGAGGCTGAGACAGGAGGATCTCAAGTTCAAAACCAGCCTCAGCAAAAGTGAGGCACTAAGCAACTCAGTGAGAACCTGTCTCTAAATAAAATACAAAATAGCGCTAGGGATGTGGCTCATTGGTTGAGTGCCCCTGAGTTCAACCCAAGGTACCTCCCCCCCAAAATAAGTAAATAAGTCTTCCTGGGCTACTCAATAGCAAAGCTAGGATTTATTTTTAAGGAAAATAGTATCTTACCTAACAAATCTGAGAACACTACTTACACTAGTCTTGTTTGGTCGTTTATTTCATTTAGGAAATAACATTCTTGTAAATAAATCACCATTTTCCCCCAGTAAAATCTAAGATTGTGTTTGTTCATATAAACTGAACTTCCTACATAAAATTCCTATAAGGTGTGATACTTCCTCCAGTTGAAAATATAAATCTCATCTACATATGAGTTTCCATACGTGGGAAGAACATTGAATCTAACTTTAACAAGAAGCCAGGCATAAGAGCAAATATAAAGCAATGCTCAGTTCATGATGCAGATTCTGAATTTGTATCATATTCATTACATACTTACACATTTCAGTACATGGATATCACATTTAATAATATTTTCATTTTAATATAGAATTTTTTTGGAACTTAGTATAATTTATTTTTAAAAGTTATTTGTGAAGTAGAAGTCAATAATCTATTTAACATTTTACAACAAATAAGAAAATTTCCATGGCCTTCAGAGAATAATAATGTGGGTTGTCAGAGTGGGACAAATCACTGAGATCAAAGAGATTTAAAAAATTATTTTAGATCCTCTTCTTTTCCTTTATTACATAATGTCTTTTGCCTATGATTCTGTCATTATAGAAAAATGATAGCTGGATAATCAATTATTTTAAACTTCTGTCTTTATATTTTAAAATAATTTTCCATATTCTTTTTTCATTTTTGTGTATTTATTTTCATTTGATGACATATATTAATTGAATTAGCACGTAGGATGTGAAAGTAAATAATAAGTTTTAGAAGTAATATCAGAGTTCAAAGAAAAAAACAGTTGATTTTTTGATATAATAACAATGCTCATGAAACACTTCAGATGTGAATTTCTAAAACTCTGATCATATTCTTTCATTCATAGTATCACCAAGCCTTCTAATTAAAGGGAAATAAGGTTTTCAATCAAAAGTTTGAAATGAAAGAAATAGTCACAGTGTAATTTCACACAGACTCAGTTAAACCAGTTTTTACATTGAGAGTAGATAATCTCAAGTCTCCAGAAGTATAGCAAAGAGTGGCCATTAAAATGAAGAGGGTCCTGGCTCAAATCCTGGCTCTCCCAGTCCATAGCTGTAAACCTATGCTGAGCCATTACCACTCTTGAGCTTCTGTTTCCAATTTTTAAACAAAATTTTTTAGTTTTAGATGGACACAACCTTTATCTTATTTATTTATTTTTATGTGGTGCTAAGGGTTGAATTCAGTGCCTCACGCATGCTAAGCAAATGCTCTACCACTGAGCTACAACCCAGCCCCCATTTCCAATTATTAATAGCTATTTTATAAGCCCCTCTTAGTTCAGTACCCAGAATATAGGATGTCATTAATCCTAACTAGCATTGTATTAACTGTTTTAGAAATGTTTGTTTATTTATTTATTTGTACCAGGGATTGAACTCAACCACTGAGCCACATCCCAAGCCCTATTTTGTGTTTTATGTAGAGACAGAGTCTCACTGAATTGCTTAGCACCTCACCGTTGCTGAGGCTGGCTTTGAACTCACGATTATCCTGTCTCAGCCTTCCTAAGTGCTGGGATTACAGGTTTGCGCCATCGCACCCGGCAAATGTTTATTTATTGATTGAAGACAGAAATAGATTGTTTAAAAACATTAGGTAGGCATAAGTGATTGCTGAAACAGTCACAAAGCTCTAGTTCTCATGGATAGTCTGCACTATGGAAAAAAAGTTGTCATGTTTTTATATTGCTTATCTTTTTCTAAAATTTATTTTATAAAATTTATTAATTTTTATCATAATTTTCTTAATTGGCAAAACTAGCATTTCTGCTTACATTAGCAGTATTCTACTACTAAAAAGTACTTAACATTTCTTATAGTAGTCTAGTCCATATTTGACTTGAAGTATTTGAATCACAGCATACATACATGAATTAGAACTCCTTATTGACAATCTTTTTAAGAAAATCTTCAGTGAGACTTAAATGAAATAATTGGAAAGTCAGTAGAAATAACATAAATTGTATTCTATTAGGTTATAGCCTTGCACATCTGCTGTGACTCTAATACCCACTGACGAAAGCTGTCATGACAGGGAAGATTATCATTATTGTCTTTTCTGTAAAATATAACTAGTTAAGTAATTAAGGTTATGAATCAAACCAAATTAACTGCATGCAGCTGTAAGAAGCTTAGTGTGTGACCAAATGACAGATGGGAAATTCTTTTGTTTTCACTGGTGATTTACCTAATGGTGAGATAAATGTCTGATGACATACAAAGTCCAGTGTCCCCTCAATCCTTAGCCATTTATTTCATCACTCTTCATGATCCTAACGGGGAGGAGTAACTGCTCAATCGTCAAAGTGTACAATATTAGTGCTGTCTGCTTGGGCAAACCTGCAAGCAGCAAAAAAATAAGTTTCAACCTGTGTGTAACAGCAAATTTAAAACAGATGAAAAGGGTACACTTTGCACAATAATATATGATCTAAAATGACATGATCTAAAATGACATTCAGAAGGTTTCAGATATCTTTTATAGTTTTTTCTTAGGTGAAAATAATTCAATTAATATTTGCACAAAACTTCCTAATTATAAAGTTTGAGTGCAAACCCATCCATACATAATATTTCACATTAAATAAATCCACCATTTGATGTAATCAAATTCAAAGTTTCCACTATTTTTTTTTTTTTTGCCATGTTGTAAAAGAGAGAACTGAGAGATCAGGAATTTAAATAATTTTCTCAAGGTTACAGACTCTGTGTAACCAGGGAGATTGTGAAAAAGACAGAGAAATGCTTGAGGTGTGAGGAATCCTCTAACCAGTATGGTGAGTGAGTTGAAAGAAAAAGAGTGAGATGAAGTAAAGAATGAAGGAGTCATATCTTGAAAATATTTATAACCCACATAAGTATAGAGATTTATTTCCAGTGAATCAAATTGCAAGTCATTCTGACCAGCGCTGTAGAGGTAGAGCAAACAGATGTAGGCCAGTGTAACAAAATCTGGCTGAAGAATATGAGATACTCCAAGAAGAGATACTTGAATTTGATGTAGGCCTTTGATGGGCAGGATGAGAAGCAAAGATATTTAGAAATGATGAAAATTGAGGAACAAATGTGAGATCATGTGGTTTATTCACAAAAGATGAACAACCAAGTGTGTCTAGAGTCCATGGAGCAGGGTGACCAGAGGCAGGGCCATGAAAGTAGATTTGGTAGATTGATAAAGACCCAGAGATTTTGCCATGGACTTTGGGCTTTATTTTATAAATAATACAAAACCAGTTTAGATGGTTTCAGAATTGAAAGTAGACTAGCAGAATCAAGGATAAAATACAGAAGAAAAGACCAGAGGCAGCAAGTCCATCAGGTTGAACTACAAGAAATAACACAAGATCAATTGCCTTTGTCCTCATGATTATTATCCTCTGGGGGCTCCAAAGAGTTTAAAAGCAATTAAAACATAAGGGGCTAATAAGCTATGGAAACATGAAGTACATGAAATGCTAATCCTCAAATTTAGTTTTTTTTAAATCGTTTTGAATCACTGATTGAAAGGATATAAAGAGAGAGAGAAAGCCAAGTCTGCACATAAAACATGTTTAAATATTTATTCAGTGTACATGGATTACTAGAGGGATTAGAATAGCTGTATGTATTGTACAAAAGATGTTATAAGGATCAAATGAAATGAGATATGAAAGTTCTTGTAATAAACATGTTATGTAAATATAAGCCATTAATATTATATTTAATCCCTATAGAAAGGTTTTGCTTTTTATATCATTGCAACAACAAAGTAATATCCCCACTTGTCTTGGGCTTTGAAATGTTAAAAAAAGTTGCTTTTTAAAATAAAAACTTTAGATATATTTTGTGTAAGTACATGAGGAAAAAGGGAAATAAAAGAAAAAAGAAGCAGGAAAATATACCCTTGTTTATCAGGCAAGCAAAGTGTAAGTGAGAATGATTCTTTCATTAAGCCTCTGAGCAATTTTCCAGTGCCTTTAATTGGCTCTAGACAGCTGGATTCTCATGGACAAAAATTTATAATGACTTTTACATAAAAGCTATGGTGATTTACAGAAGAGCACCTTGACCCTTTGATACAGATTAGATGTTTTCTTAAAACTCTCTCAATATCCTAGGTTTAGGGGGGAAGGTAGCATAATAAGCTGGAAAGAACCTGGTGCTTAAAGATATGCAAATCTATACGTGAACACCAATTCTGCCGCTTGTGGCTGGAGAAGTCCAGGTAGCACATCAAGCCTCCCTGGGCCTCAGTTTCTTTTTTTGTAAACTGTTGAACACCTCTCTTTTAGAATGGGTACTAAGGGAAACTGAAATAGCTTAAAGACTTGGATTAATCCTTGTACATGGTGGGTAATAAATGCATGCCAGCCCTACCTTTTTGAGCTGTAAGGTTCTATACTCTATAAGGAGATTCCTGGAATATAGTAGGTGTTCAATAAATATTTTTTGGAAGGAAGGAAGAAAGGAAGAAAAACAGTTATAGACTAGAGTCATTTTCCTTGTATTAGTAATGGTATTCTTCCCAATTGCCCTTGGTCAGGATATTATTTCTTAAAGAGCTGGAAACAGAGCTAGGTAATTAAGTGGTAATCAGGTTGCCTGTCATCCTTTTCATCTTTTTATTATGTGGAAATGCAGTAAATATTATTTACTTAGGAAAATAAGGTACAGTATTTCAACAAACATTGTGGAAGACTAGTCTGATTTCTTGATTTTTCTTGTCCAGGCATGCCCGTACAATTGTACTGTAAATAGAATGTTTAGTCATATAATACTTAATCCTGACAACTACAATACCACAATTCAACAAAGTGACTAGGATTCTTCTCACTGAATCACGTATATAGTGCTGTCTCTGCTACCACCATTGTTGACTCTTTTTGAGAAGGTGTGTTCGCCCCACCTTTTAATTTCATTTATTTTTTATTTTTCATTTCTGGGAAACCAGCTTCCTGAATTAGGTTACCTTAAGAAATGGCACACTTAATGCATGTGTTCACAGAACTTACCCTGTCTTCTGCTGCCATCTGCTGGGAATGTACTCCACTTTAGTGACAGATACCAGGTTAAAAGCTTTGTATTAATTACTAGCTTCTTAAATGGTTCCTCTGAGATGGTAAGGGGGATTCACCTGGGAAAAAAAACTTTTTGTGCTTTTATGATAGGAATCAGAAAAGAGAAACAGTGATCTGACTAATTTTTTAAATAAGACTTCACCCTGTAAACATCTTGCTGATTCATTCTACCTGTCATTTAGCCAACAACACTCAATGTCTTTTCTGTGCCAAGAGCTACATAGAAATGATCCTTGATTAATAGTTTACTTCTAAGTAGGAAAAGTCAGAATTAAAAGTAATAAATATGGTGAAATATTCTAGATGTTACAGTAGAAATATGAGCAAAGAGAGTGGGTAAGGCAATTTCTACCCTAAAGTTAAGGTTCTTGCAAAAGCAAAGGCAGAGGAGGACCCTAATATGGAACAAATGCTCACAAATGCTCCTGCAAGGCAGGAAAGAGGGTTCTGGCCAGATGCAATATTATGAACCAAGACATTTACTTCTAAAGAGAAACATTTGTTTGTCTTTAGTGGCAGAAAGAGAGGTTAGTTTGATATGCCTTGTATTTTGCTGTATGTGGACTTTTAATTTTTCAAATAAATATCAAGTGAAAATCTTTAAAAAAATTTTATATGAAAATCTTAATAATATAGAAAGAAGAAAGAATGGTATGTGAAAAAACTCAGTATATACTATATATTTTTTGTCAAGGGCATTGTTAATGTTTACTAAACATTTCTTATATTTCTCAGATTACTACTTCTGTCTTGAAGAAGATTTCGTATTACTGGAGCCCTGATAACTGGTTTCCTGCAGTACTAACTCTAACAGGAGCTCTTTTTATGGTGTGCCTCTATGCTGGTGCATGGTGTCTTTTCAAAGAGTAAGATTTTAGTTTTGCTTGCATTTAAATTTGTTTGACCTTTGTAAAACCCATCAAGGATGCCTTTAAAAGACCAGGATGAAAGTGGAAAGAAAAAGTTGAGATAAATTCACCTATTACTTTCAGTGCTTCATATCCTTGCTGATAATCGCGGCAAAACTGTGAGAGAACAGTACTGCTGCTTTAGATTAGATTCAGGATGTTAACCAAGATGTTCTGGTTCAAAAGCTAATGCTCTTTCTCTAATAGATCAATCCAATTATATGAGCTAAAAAAAAGGTAAAAGAAATGAGATTTTGAAAGTTCCTACAGAAAATTAAAAAAAAATTTAGTTGGTACATAAGTAAACAAGATTTACCTGCTTAAGGATAGATAGAGATCCTCAAACTGTAAGATAAAGAATTTCAGTAGTAACTATAGGAGGATTGAATTCATTTAAAAATTGTCACCTGAATTCTTATGGCTCAGATATTGTGACAGGTGACCAGAATACAGAGATGAAAACAAATAATACCTGCCCTCAAGGAGCACCATCTTTGGTAGAAAGGGCACAAGAGAATGAATAGTTACATTAGATTGTAAGGGAAAATGATAGTGGGGTAACTGGGATTTAAACAGGTTTCGGCAATATACCTAACTCTTGCCCAAGGGATTGGGTAGGAAATTTTCACAAAATGCTACTGAAGCTAGGTTTTAAAAAGTCAATGGAAGATCATATAAAAGACACAATATATTTTAAAGTGATTTGTTTTTCTTTTGAGAAACAGAAATGGAAAAAGGTTAGTATGAACTCTACTGTTTTACTCATGTTAGAAAGTAATGTTAGTTTCTAGTAAGGTTGATTCTTATCCTAGAGTTGGAGTGTAGATTCCACAAAGTAGTATGTGTTAGCCTGAAAGTAAAAGTTTAGGAAGGACAACCAAGAGTTTGTGACCTTTATATGAAGTAGAGACAGTTTAGTGAACTTAAATTTCTGTTTTGAAGGTGACAAGTACCTTAGGGTATTATTAACTGCCTGAATAAATAATTCATTATTTAAAAAAACAAGAAAGTTAGTGAGTTAAGATGATACAATCAGTGATTTTTTAAAACTTCCAGTTCTTCTCTCTGCGGAATTTCTGGTCTTAAAGCTAGCTTATCATGGAAGGGTCCTGTGGATGTGCTAAAACCAAGGATGACAGAAATGAAAGTGCTAAAATACTTAGCATTTGTTAAACTAGAAACATCTCCCCAGATACTAATGTCATTTATATCCCATAGTTCCCCTCAATGTAGGAATGTTATTCTGAAATATTTTTAACATCTAAAAATACATTTTCTGTTTTTTTAAGACACCACCCACTCCCCAAATCATTATTTTCATATGGAAGTTTTATTAAAATGAAGGATAAAATTATAAAACTAATTTATTTGTCCTTATAAAATTTGGTATATTATGTTCATTTTAAAATTAAAAAGAAATACTTATTAACTGGCTTTATATTTAGATTATGTTGAATTTTTATTTTTTTCATGGAAAGGGTTAACAAGGAAGCTCAATGCTATTTAATTAAGATTGAAGCTGGGAACTAATTTTGATAAAAAACAAGCACGTTGGTTCCTTGTTGTTAATGTCCTCCATGTCCCCAACTCTTTAACTTTAGTGTTCCTGCCTGTTCAAGATTATTTCCTCACTGTCACAAACATCAGCAGCATGAACCAAGTCTCACTGCCAAGGAGCAGGTACCAAGGTAAAAGCAGATTTGATGTTTTAAAGGAAGGTTTTAGGCTTTACAAGCTGAGTCTAAATGCTTCAATAGACATTAAATTTAGAAATATCATATTTCAAGTGACATTTTAAAAAAGTTACATTTTACCCTTAAATTCTTTGTCAATTTTTAAGTAGCCCAAACTTAATTAATCAATATTTATTGACCACCTAATATTATTTCAAGTATGGAGACATAGTAGAGAGCAGAATTGCATTTACAAATGCTCATTATGACCTAGTATAGGTTTTCTGCTGCCATTGAATAGCATTATTACTATTTTCAAGTTATTTGTTTAATGATAAGAGGCATAAGTGACACAGGGATGAGGACAAATATTATGTTTCAAGAAACCAAATGAAATATATAAACTTTTACTTAGAACAGCATCAAGATCCATTTATTTAGAAGAGATACTATCTAAGATTGTTAATAATAAACACTTCTAGTAATCTTAACTTAAAAA
>CM053407.1:52665685-52692084 GCA_028644305.1 Xerus rutilus
ACACCATACTATAGTTTCTAAATAAATTCACTTTACCCTCTTCAGTGATGAAAATTCACAGCTCTTCTGCTTTTCTCAAATCTCCAACACATCCATCTCTTCTCACTCTGAACTGTGATTTCTCTGCACATTTTCACAAACAAAAGGCATATTACATTTTAAAACTCTCTCAGGCCCTTAAAACCAACTCCACAAACTTGCCTGCATCAGTATCATATATTCTAACTTCCCAGGTCCAGAGAAGTGTCCCTGTTCCCAGGTATATCCATACACTCTAGTTATAATCTGGGCACCCATATCTCTGGTCTTGTCATGGAAACATTGTCTCTCTTTTACTGCTAGATTATTTGCATTACCTAACATGACTTAAAGTCTTCTACTTCTGAAGTATTTCCTCTGACCCCACTCACTTTCTGCAACCATCTCTTTTATGTTACTCTGCAGAGTACTATCCTTTGAAATTGTTGTGTAGGCGGGTTATATATAATTTCTCACCTCTAAGTATCTAATCAACTCAGCAAGAGATCTCCACCTATTAAATAGTCCAATGAAATAACCATTATCTAAATTGCCAATGACATACGATTTAGGAGGTATGACCTAATTCTGATTTCTCTATACCTATTTTTATGAAGTCAACAGGAAGGTTATAGTGCACAGATTTTCTAGCTGCCCTGAGGACATTGTGTAATGGTGAGCAGCATTTGTATATGACCTGAGTGCAGCTTTAATTTCAACAAGTGAATTGCTCTGAAACTATATGGAGACTTTTACTATGTTGTAAGTAATGACTTAATGAACAGATAAATAAGACAATCATTTTATTCAGCTGTCAGATTTCTTGAAGTATAAATGACTGTAGTATAGTGGGCCTATGAATGCAAAGTAGTAATTCTATTAGGAATTATAAGGTCATTGACAATGTCACTATTGACATTTAGGAAGACAACTTGGAATAAAATAATAATTGTACATGTTTTCTTCCAGTTGTCAACAGTGTATGATGGCCATGCAGTTGATCCTGGTAAGAAGCAGAATATGGTATAAATGTTTCTATGTTTAAAAAGTACTTTTTAAACAGGAAATATTTTACAATACTAAGAAGCAGCATCATGCTATGATTAATATAATGTGAAGTTTTGATTATGTAAAATATGCTTAACTTAGAGAATTATAAATGCTTATTTTTGCTTAAAGATCCAAGTACATTACAATAAGTTGTCCTACTATCTAAAAAATCCATTATTTAATTTTTATTTATCACAATTATTCATGAATTTTTGATACTTTTTCTTGAAATGTATATTCTGAAAATTCACAAACCCTATCCTTTAATTAGTTTCAAATACTTTCTATATATCCTCCCCAAATCTCTTATTACTACCTGAATAGCCTTAATTAATCGCTTTTGCCTGTCAAGGCAAAAGCCTCCTAATTGGCCTCTATATTTCTTTCTGAAATTTCTTAAACAACTTCAAACACTACTTCCACTGTTACTATGTAATGACACAACTATTTATAGACAACATTGTGTAGGCATGTTCTAAGTGCCAGTCTCTGTGAGCAAAAAGCACATAATATTCAGTCCTTATAAAGCCACAGGAGAGGTAATAATATTCCAAATTTTTCTACAAGGAAGTAGAGATGGGGAGCTAAACTTACATTGTTAAAATTCCAAATCCTTAGCAAATGAAAATGAGCATATTCCTTACTATTCCTAGAAATATTCAATCCCAAATATATTCCATCAGTTCTGTGAGTATAGCACCATTTATAGTTTAGTAAGTTGGTCACAATGTGTCATGCCTTTATTCTTTTTGAAGAACATCATTATGTGTATTCTAGTTATATCACCTTTTCATTTTATGCTCTTTCTGACTGCCTTTACCCTTCCTCAACTAGGTAAGTTCTATTTGTAAAACAAGACAGCTCAGACATCGCATCACCTGGATAAACTTCCTTGAATGGGTGTGTTTCCACTGTGTTCCTGAAACACCTAATATAAAATATCATTGGCCTCTATCTTTGTCTTTCTTCTTGGAAGACAGTATGAAATATTAATTGAATGTTTATCCCCAATGCCAAGTAAATACTGGGCACTCCACTTATATTTGCTTAAGAGAGGCTTTGCTATTTAAGAGATTGCTGGTAACCTTTAAGAAGGTAACTATTGTGGTACAGGGGATTAATGACTGAATGAAATCAGTAATCAGGAATCAGCTGTTCTTTACCAAGATTTCCTAGCAGAAGTGGAGAATGAGCAGTAGCAAAACATGAAGGGACAGTTATAAAGTATTTTGTTCTTCAAAAGTCCTTTTTGCCTCAAGAGATAATCTAAAGTATTTTTGTCCTAGAATAGGTTAAAACTCTTACTCTCTCTCTCTCTATATATATATGTATGTATATATGTGTATGTTTATATATATTCATCTATCTGTATGTATATATATAGAGAGAGACATATATATGTGTGTGTGTGTGTGTGTGTGTGTGTCTTACCTGTGTGTATATGTATAGTGATAAGGGGGAACTTTTACTGAAATAATAAATAGAATAAAAATGGATAAAATTTTGTTCATATATTAAAGAGATAGAGGAAAGAATTAAGGATTGAGAATAGGGAGGGTTATGCTGGAGCTATAACTTCATCACTTAGTTTTCATATAATCTGAAGAAAGCATTCAATCTGTTTCAACTTCAGTTCCCTCACCTGTGAACTGGAGGTATCACTCTTATTAAAAGGTGCTGACATCTGTGTCCTAGTCACAGCAGTTCTCCTTGACTAGGCCTGAGAGGTGTTAAAGGCCTGCTTACCTCCCAGGCGATTCAAATGTGCAGTGTGATTAAGACACTGCCCTACGCAGAAGGACAGACAATCTTAATATGCCTGTTTTATGACTGGAATAGGTGGACCCCCTCAGGGGGAACAGGCTCTGAAAAATGAAGGAAGAAATGAAGCAGGAAGCAGGAGCTAATAGATAAGAATGAGAATAAAATAGCCAATAGTAGGAGTGAGTTGTGAGTTCCTCGGGTAGGAACTGTGATTGAAGCGGGGGCATCCAGAAATTCACCTATCTGCAGATGGAGAGAAGCATTATTTGGTTGAACTTTGAATAACATAAATTAAACCTAAATAAAAGTACGTGAACATATTTATTACCTGTGATTCATGTTAAACTTTGAATAAAACATCTATAATAAAAAACGTCATGTTGATTTTAAATTTCATATGCTACCAAGAAAATACAAATAAACCTCCTGTATGCAATGGAAAACTTGTCAGAATGACAACTTCATGTCTTCATCAAAATTTCAGTGAAAGTATTCAGGAGCAATGTTTTCCAAGATTGCCTAATCCTAAGAATTTATCTGATATGCTTAAAACATTATAGATTATGTGCCCCATCCCAGCTCCTTAAGGGCAAGGATTTGGAAATGTGTATTTTTAACCAATATTTTGGACTATTTTAAAGACATGAGTAGTTAGAAAACAATAATTTGAATAACATCTAGCTTCCGACTGGTTAACGTACCACTTGATATAGCATGTGATGCCACTACTACGACAAAAATATCTAACTTTAAACTCAATTTAAAAAAATAATAATGTCTTCTTTTAAAAGGCCTAAATAATGTGAGAACAGGGTAAAAATAAAATAATAGCAAAGGTTTGTCATGAACTGCCTTCCACATCACCCCACATTATCCCACTACATACCTGCCTGTCTCTGAGGCAAACATAATTAGATTCTAAAAGTTAATAAATTATGATCCATGCTATATCGTGGCTATAAAAATCCCCTTCACTAAAGGGCCAAATAATATTCAAGTATGCCATTTCATTTGCTTTATAATCACTCTTCAAACCTTTTCTATCATAAAGCTTTATCAGAAAATTCATTTCCATCAACAATCTTAATACATATTTGTGTTTTTAAAACAATCCATAAAGGCATTTGTACTATGAATTACTAAATTATTTTATCACATGCATCAAAAATGTATACAAAATACATATTCTAAATAAGAAAAAATAACAATAAATGAAACTCCTAGCAAATGTTCGTTGGTCATCAGATTGCCTTGTGCACCCTCTGTCATGTGTGTCCCCAACTTTAGAAACCACTGCTATAGACCCAGGGTTATAGGCTCTAGGCTACATAAAGGAGGATATTGTAATCGTTAAGGTCAAGTCATTATTTTTCCTGCTTTCTACCCACTGTAATTAAGGCATGCTTTGGTGGGCTTCATATTTGAAACATGGCTTTATGAAATAAATTTTCCTATTAATCCAAAAAATGATATGCTTTTACGAATTTCACAAAGCAAAATTATTTTAGTTGTACCTATTATATATAATTCAACTCCAGTATCATTAGATTTTATTCTTCCAAAGATGTCCCTTTCAGACCTCTCTGCTATCCCCTTGTGCAACCTGAAGGAGTTGTTACAACAATCTTGTTTCTATCCCTATATTTTTCTTCCCAATACATTCAACCTGGGCTGTGACCCCAGTAAATAGCAATGCTTATTTCACATGTGTGTGTGTTGTTTGTGCTGGTCCCCAGAGAGAAGTTTATCCATAGTTTTATAGTATTCATTCAGTAAAGTAGAGCAACTGTTCTCAGCCAGTGAAGACCAACTCCACGTACTGTGGTTTCTTCAGATAGAAAATAACTCACTCATCTCTGAATTTATTCACCACATTATGTCTTCCATTGTTTCATGTCCTTGTGAATAACTGTGACTTTTATGTTGAAAATAAATAGAGGAAAAAAGGATGTATTAAGTATACTATGTTTGCTATTAAAAATGTTTCATTAACTCTTATCTCAAGAGGAAGAGAAAATACAAATGATCAACAAATATATGAAAAATGTGTAACATCTCTAGCAATTAGAGAAATGCAAATTAAAACTACATTGAATCAGAATGGTAGTTATCAAGAATACAAGTAACAATAAATGTTAGTGAGGATGTGGCAAAAAGGGAAAGCTCATACATTGTTGTTGGGACTGCAAATTGGTGCAACCATTCAGGAAAGCAGCATGCAAATACCTCAAAAAACTAGGAATGGAACCACCATTTGACCCAATTATACCATTCCTTTGTATATATGCAAAGGACTTAAAATCAGCAGACAATAGTGACACAACCACATCAATGTTTATAGCAGCACAATCCACGATAGCTAAGCTATGGAGCCAGCCTAGATGCCCTTCAACAGATGAATGGATTAAAAAAAATGTCATATACACATACATAATGGAGTATTACTCAGCCATAAATAAGAATGACTTTAAGATGTTTTCCAGTAAATCGATTGATCTGGAGACTGTCATGCTAAGTGAACTAAGCCAATCCACCAAACCAAAGGTTGAATGTTTTAGCTAATATGTGGAAGCTCACCCATAATAAGGGGTGGAGGAATAGAAGTTCATTGAATTAGACAAAGGGCAATGAAGGGAACGGAGGGGGGATAGGAAAAAGAAAGACAGCAGAATGAATCTGACATACTTTCTTATGTACATACATGAATATGCCACAGTGAATCTCATCAACATGTACATCCATAAGAAATTAATTTAAAAAATAACTATGGGTAAGTTGCAAAAAGATCAATAGAGAGAATAGAGAAGGGGTTGGAGGAGGGAAAGCAGAGGTACTGGATCTGAATTAGAACAATATATATTCCATGCTTTTATAATTATTTAAAAATGGATTCTACTGTCATATATAACAAAAAAGAACCAATAAAAATTAAATAAATATGTATTATACATAATTTTTTAAAAAATAGGTAAAAATAAGTCTCAGTGTTAAATACCAAAGCACCTTCCATATGGGAGCTGAGACACCTCAACTCCATATTGTGCTTATTCAATGAGTTCATGAGTTGCTTCCAGGTCTGGGGATGTAGCTACTGTATTAAATGTTAAATTTACTACTTTCTCAAACTCAGTCTTGCTCTTTCTTGATCCCTACCCCCCTTTTTGCTGCTTTATCCATTTCTTTATTGAGGGGTTATGTGAGTTAAATCTAAGTCTTACAAGTCAGTGGCTACATATAGCATTACACACAAGAAGAATGTCCTCTTTTTCAGAAAAGGACAAAAATTCCTAGACTGTTAAGCAATTTTAATGCACCAAGCATACATGCATAAACTCCTTTTATGTTCACACCTATCCTAGGAGCTAAGTAATATATTTACCAGTCCCACTTTGTATATGATGATACAAGACAAAGGAAAATCAAATAACTTTCATAAGGTTTGTAGCTGGTAAATGTGGAAATAGGACTCAAATCTCAGTGGTTTGGAGCCAGAGCCTGCAACCCAACCTCTGTAAGGTGACAATATGTTGAATAAATGAGTGGCTAGGTCTTAAGCTATTTTAAATGATTCATAATGTCTGGATATGTGTGTACCTACTGTGCGTATGTCCTGCATCATCTTGAAGATTCTCCTCTTTCTATGAGAAAGTTTTTCAGGGTCTTGGGAGATGAAGTTAGTAGATGTTAGTGACAGTTAATAGAAGTGTTTCTCCAAAAGATAAGTGGAGCATTCAGGAGCACAGGGTAACTCTGTAGAGCTCATTAGGAGTAAGATAAGGAAATTTATTAGAATAGAATGATAAGCAGTAGCAATATATTTACTATGATTTTTAAAGAAAAATAGAATTAATAATCCAAATCTCCTGTCTCTTTCCTTGTTCATACATTTTATATAATCTGAGGTATTGTTAACTAGTGGTGAACCTGATGCCACAGGGTTGATTCTGAGTTTTATTGTACTCAATCATATTTTCTGAAGCTTATCTATAGCCATTGAACCAATGATTAATTGTAAAACTCTTCTCAACAAAATAAATATTAACTACTATATTTAACAAAATATAAAACATTTCTGTTACATTTATTGGTCAGTTTTTATATTTCCATTATTTCATAGACATTCAAGTTTTTGTAAATATTTTGACAAAGTACTCTTGTTTCTTTTTCATCAGCAATAGGAATGTAGTATCTATTCAGCAGTCAGACAGGAGAAGTCAAGATGCTGAACAATTAAGAAAAGAAGGTGATTCCAATGGAAGACATTTGACTTTAACCAGCATAAAGGTCACCATGTTATCATGTCACTTGCTTTATTTGAAAAGGTCTTTTAAAAATCAAGCTTTTTAACAATAAAACAGAATCATTTATTTCAATAGTGCTAGATACTTTTGTGTAGCTTGTCGTATATTTTGATAGGTCTAAATTTTACTTCTGCAATACTAGAACTTATATGCTGTAAAGATGTGCTTGTTTTGAGTCAAAAATTAACAGTGATACAGTTTCTAATAATCAATAAAAAATAAACTGAGGATTCCAATTGTGTTCAGATTGTGATTGTATTTAAAAACCATAATTAAGGCATTAAAAATAGAAATAATTCATGGAAAATAATTTAGAAAATAAAAAATATCCCATGAAATAAGACCAAATTCTTTATTAGGCTACTCAGAAACTTAATTTGATTTTTTTCAAAAGACAAGATCAAATATTTAAGTGATACACAATTTCATAACTTTTCATCTTTTCTTGTTTTTTAATACCAGGGATTAAACCCAGGAGTTCTATCAAGAGCTATGTACCCAGTCCTTACCATATTTTGTCCTTTATTATTATTTTTATTTTTGAGACAAGGTGTCTCTAAATTGACCAGGCTGGCCTCCAACTAGCCATCTTCCTGTTTTAACCTCCTTAGGAGCTGAGATTGCAGTGGTTGGGTTTAAAAGTGTGCATCACTATGCCCACTATTTAAGGGGGTTTCTATAAACTCCCCATGTCTTTCTTGCCGTACAGTCTTCCAGTATTATAGTCCTGCTGGGTCATGCGGTCCAGGAGGAAGGGCTGCTACTCTATAGCCTAGACCTGCTAAAGATCCCTTTCTAAGTGTCAAATTTGTTACCGTTTAGTGTCTGAATAAATAAATAGGTCAGCGTATGACTCTGAGGTGTTGACTTCATCTTAGTGGATGGGAAATACAAAATGGAATAATTTTCCTTTAATGTGGAAGAATTATCACAACATATCTCAAACCACAGGGGTTGGAGGTAAGAAACAAAGAAAGAAAAAAAAATTGGTAAGAGGGCTGGTCTCTTCATCTGAGTCTTTGTAAGGGTTATTTCCCAACTTTTCTGTGTAGATGTCTTACCAAGGCCTCCAACTTTCTTACCACTTGTTACTCATATGTATAATTAATATGATGGGATAGATAAAATGGAACAATGTGATGTCATGTCCAGGCAACAATAATCCCCTGGAACTACCTTGTGACAGCAGGTGAAAGAATTAAACTAAACCTGAGTAAGACCATAAATGTATATCATTGTCTACTTCTTGAATGTAAACCCATTTCTCATATGAATAAAAATAACATCCTCCTCAAATCAATGCCCTTCTACTATTTACCTGAGGCAGATGATCTCCACTACTAAAATCACTCTACCCAGGCCAGCCATGAAATTGGGGCTCCTTCTTGTTTGAGTTTGAAGTAGTTTCCTTTCCTCCATTAGGAGCCAAATAATTTTTGTAGAGGAAAGAATTATGATTTAAATGGGGCTTGAATGGGGCCCACCACTGTCTTTGAACTCATTAAAATCAGCATTAATCTCTGTCATTCCTATCTATCCTCATATTATAATACTGTTTTTTTATTTCCTTTACAGGGAAGGGGGTTGTTTCAAAAGCTTACATTTGACCTTTGTCACAGGCAAAGTAATTAATGCTGTGTTTTCTGCCAACAACCATGTCCACTCTGATTATTATGTATCTGAGAAGCCTGGAAATATTCACCAGATGGAGCATGATTCAAACAGGTAGACAGTAAGCTGGACTTGGACTGAGACTCCATTTATGTTACCTGGCCTCAATGAGCCCTGAATCTGAAGTCACAGTGATGCATTAGGCCCTAAGAATTGAACTTGAACCCTGTGACCCATGGTTCTCAAAATGTCTGATATTCCTATTTTACACTGATCACTAGCCAGAAGTAAATGACCTAAGATTTCCTTGGAAAAAGAGGAATTATTGCTGAAGTGGGTTTTTTTCTTCCTCATAAGGACTCAGCTTCTCTTTTTGTTAATGAACTCTGGGTCTGCAAATTAGCTCTGGGTACTGGGCATAAGATACGAGTTTTATGGGAGGGATTTCCTTAAATCTCAAGATCATGAATCTTTTAACTTGCTTATTTGTATAAATTGTGAGATACCCTAACTGGCTATCCACCAATCATGCACATGGAACAATGTGCCCTAGTAAGAATTCCCAAAGCTTTGTGGATCATAACTTATAACTGCCACTCTGACCATGTTTCTCATTTGAGAGATATATTCTTTTGGACTCTTTAAGAGCATGGCTTCTTTCTATTTAGTATCCTATTATCCTTATTGCAACTAGTGTGCAAAATTTAGGTAACAACTTTATCAGCTCTGGTTTATGGTAAACGGCATCAACTGAGCCTCTCAATGGTGATGCCACTTACAAGAAAACTCCTTATTTGATGATTGCAGTGTTCTTTGGATCCTCCTGTGAAACATAGTTTGGAGGTGAGTTTTCTAATTTCATATAGTATACTTACATTTCAATGACATTTATGTGAACCATTTATTTCCTTCCTGACCATCTTCTAAGAAAATTCTGCAAGTCTTACTTTATTTTATGTGGTCCTTTCATTTTTTTCCAAGCTCTAGGGAACATGTAAGCACTGTTTCTTGTGGTTTGTGCCAGTGTTTTAATTGCCACTCTCACACTGATACATCCTCCCTCATCAAGTGTATGCCACAGAACTTTAGATCTTTCAAATTCAACACCCTCAGGATTTAGTCCCACATACACTCTTCAGGCTTCTGCTGGTACACCCTAGCTCAGATCTGCAGCATCTTTGGTGCATGGTCCTTCTTCCATGGCAGAGTCACCTTTTCCCTGCTGGATTATATTTTGACTTAATCCTAGTTAATTATCTGGTAAAAGAGAATTGGAAGTCAGTCCTCAATTACCTGCAGAATAAATGTTAAAACATTGCCTCCAAGCTAATGAGGAATCTACTCAATAACAAAGAGGAATAGGCCACTTCTGTAGACCCAGAAGGTGCAGAGGAGACTGTTTTAAGTTTATCCAGTGTAGCATTCCAGATGCCTTAATGCCAGGTTTCACTTCTTTCCAATCATGGTCTTGACCTTGGTAGAACACACTTGCCAGAATTGAGCATTGGATTTTCACTGAGCTCCCCATCCCATGGAATTGTATCCTGCACCTGAGCCTGGTTATTTCTGACCTCTGCTAGAGATGAGAGAGGCGAGTCTCTTAGGAATTTGGGTTGCTTATTTCTTTCCTTTGTCTTCTTGCCTCCTTTCTCAGTTTAGATGAGAATGACCTCAATTGATGCATGATGTATTAGTACATTATTAAGAACAGTCCTTCTCAGACAATGTATTTTCATAGTAGTGTTCACCTAGAGTCAACTTGTTCATTCAAAGCTGATAACCATCAAGAAGATTCCTTGCTGACTGTTACCCAAATGACTATTTTCTGAACTGATTGTCTCAAAAGCAAAGCATGTCTTCTTTTAAAAAGTGTTTATATTGATGCATTATAATTATACATAATAGCGTGATTCATTGTGACATGCACATATTCCCCTCCTGCCTCTCCATAAGCTCCTTCCTGTACTTTACTGTTCTCCATTATGTTTGTTTATTTTTAATGAATGCATTATAATTACTGATAAAAACGGAATTCACATGTCTTCTTTGGAGAAATATCTATTTAAATTCTTAGCCCATTTTAAAACAGGGCTTTTTATAAACAGCAGTTTTTTTGTTTTTGTTTTTGTTTTGCTTTTGAGTTGTAGCAGTTCCTTATGTATTTTGGATATTAACCCCTTATTTTTTCTCCAGTTCTTTAGGTCTACTTTTCACTCTATTGTTTCTTTTGCTATAATTTTTAGTTTGATGTAGTCCCACTTGTCTATTTTTTACTTCTATTGCTTGTGCTTTTGGTATAATATCCAAGATATAATTATCAAGATCAGCGTCAAGTAGCTTTTACCCAATGTTTCCCTGTAGGAGTCTTATATTTTGGGGTTTTACATTAAAGTCTAATCAATTTTGAGTTAATTTTTGTGTGTAGTTTAAAATAAGTACTGTATTTCCTTCATTTGCATGTGGATTTCCAATTTCCCAACACCATTTATTGAAAAGACTGTCTTTCCCCTGTTGTGTATAGCTGGCACCCTTATTCAAAAATGGTTAACCATGAGTGCATGGGTTGAAGTCTCAGATCTCTGTTCTGTTCCATTGGTCTATTTATCTATCTTTGTGTAGTTTTGTAAAATGCTTTGGAAAAAAAAAGTGTAAGTCTCCAGCTTTGTTTTTCTTCAAGATTAATTTGGTTATCTAAGTCTTGTAATTCCATATAACTTTTAGGATTTTTTTCTCACTTTCATAAAAAATGCCATCGTGATTAGGACAGGAATAGTATTGAATCTATAGATAACTTTGGATGATATAGACATTTTACAGTATCAAGTCCTCCAATTTATCAATGTGGTTTGCATTTCCATTTATTTGTAACTTTTGTCATTTCTTTCATCATTGTTGTGTAATTTTCAATGTTAAGTCTTTTACAATTATAGATAAGTTTATTCTTAAGTATTTTAGTCTTTTTGATGATATAATTAATGGATTATTTATTTCCTTTTTAGGTAGTTATTTGTTAGTATATAGAAAACAAAATGATTCTTAATATTGATTTGGTATCTGCAACTTTACTTAATTCACCTATTAGTTCTAACAATTTTTGTGTGGTTTTATTAGCTTATATTTTTGTGGTACTGCTGTTGAACCCAGCATCTTGTACATGTTCCACAACTTCTATGACTGACCTATATCCTGAGCCCTTTTTATTGTATTGTATTGTATTGTATTTATTTATTTATTTATTTTTTGGTATCAGGAATTGAACTCAAGGGCACTCAATCACTGAGCCACATCCCCATCCCTATTTTGTATTTTTATTTAGAGACAGGGTCTCACTGAGTTGCTTAGCACCTTGCTTTTCCTGAGGTTGTCTTTGAACTTGCAATCCTCCAGTCTCAGCCTCCAGTCTTTTTATTTTATTTTTGAGACAGAGTTCTGCTAAGTTACCTACATAGGGCTTGAACTTGCATTCCTCCTGTCTTAGCCTCCTGAGTAGCTACAATTATAGGCATGTGAATCTTGTTACTTAAAGATTTCTAAATATAAGATCATGTTATTTGAAAATAATAGAAAAACAACAAAACTAAGAGTTTTTGAGAACAAAAACAATTGATAAAACTTTGCAAAGATAAAGAAAAATGAAGAGAAATTTTATTTTATTTTATTTTATTTTGGTACTGGGGATTGAACTCAGGGGCACTCGACCACTGAGCCACATCTCCAGCCCTATTTTGTGTTTTATTTAGAGACAGAGTCTCACTGAGTTGCTTAGCACCTCGCCGTTGCTGAGGCTGGCTTTGAACTTGCGATTCTCCTGTCTCAGCCTCCCTAAATGCTGGGATTACAGGCTTGAGCCACCGCGCCCGGCGAGAAATTTTAAACAAATAAACTCAGAAACAAAAGAGAAAACTTTATAACTGATGCCACAGAAATAAAAAGGATAAAAAAGGGTAATTACAAGCAATTAGAAACAACACAAATATTAGAAACAACACAAATTCAATAACCTAGAAGAAATGCATATAGGGTCACTATCAAAAGTGACTGAACTATTTTTTAATCAGTTTTAAACTTTTAGTTTTATATATATAAATAATATATTCATATTATTTTAATTTGAAACAATTATACACATTTATGGTTCCAAAGTAATGTTTTGATATGTATAACATGAAATCAGTAAATCTTGAACGTGGTGAAATTCAGTGAGATTTTTCAGCTAATGTCTGCCATCTAGTGGCATTAACAGAAGTTTCACTTGTAAATTTTTGATGATACATTCCCTATATTTTATTTTCAGTTTATTCTTTGAGATCTTTATATGTACCATCCCTAGAAGTAGGGAATTCTATCAGATTTAAATTTAATTGTTTTCTTTACCCTGTATCTCTTATGAAGCCCGTCAAAATGAATACAACATAAGAAAATTTTAAAATTATTGTTGTAAATCAGAAAGTAATCAGTTTTAGCCTGAATTTCATTTGACACCATAAACTCTTAAAATACAAGATTATAAAGCCATTTCTATTTCCCTATCACACATTAACATAAATATATTCTTAGGTTGATACACTAAATATATTGCTTTGAAAATGTCACATTAGAAAAAAATTTAAAAACTAGTTAAATATATACTATTTATGGTTCTATTTTTAAAAATAAAATACAAACATTTAAAAGATGCATTTACTTGGAACTTTTTCTGTGCCTTTCTTTACAACCTGTCCAGTTGCCTTAACAGTCTAACACATACCACAGCTTTGAATTAAGCCTTGATCATCCCTATTCTTCCTGCCATTTGGGGGATGAGAATGTTCTTTGCTTTCACTGACAGAATAGAGTCCATCAGAAACTTGATCCTGTGCTTTGACTTAAGTATGTCCTTCCAGGAAGCATAAGGATTGTAGACTGCTCTTCTGTGACCAGGTTGCTTATGACAATGTCTAACTATAACAGGAAAACCTTTTCTGCAGAGAAATAATAAAGGTAAAAGAAGGGGTTATACCTTGAGTAAAGCTAGAGGGAAAAGTAATTTCAAAATATTTCTTTATGTTCCCAGTAATTTCTAAAGACTTTTACTAAATAAACTGTGAATTACTTTTTAGCAGGTAATGGGAAATATGCTTCTTTTGTAACACCTAGTTTAACATTGGAATTGCAAATAGAATTTTGATGCCTTATTCTGCTCTCACATAAGGTTCAGCCAGAAGATGTGCTTTGAAGGTTGTAGACAATGAAGCATCGTTTGCTGATTTTAACCAGATTTAAATGAGTGTCAGAGAAGACAAAATTTGGGGAAATCCAGGACAGATTTTCTAATTGGAATGGGCTGTGCAAATAAACAGAAGTAACAACAGCAATGATAAAACAACAAAAGACACTCCTTTTGATTTGAATGACATGAGTTGTTTTAGTATAACTTAAAAGTACATAAATAAATGGATAAGATGCAATTTTAGCACTTGGATACTTTCAAGTCATAACCAAAACAAATGTTTTAAGCATTCAGAAAATGTAAGCTTTTTTTCAGTTTATCTTTATTAGAAATTATAACAATGCATATTAGCATCAATGATATTCTAAAATCACTTTTTAGCAAGTTATGAGTAATAATTCATATAAGGGTGCAATAAGATGAATTTTCTAAAATTCTGTCAAAGCTTACAGAAAAGCAATTTGACCAACAATCTATATAACAATTAACAAGTTGTTTGCACTATTGGCAAAAGTGAGTCATAGAAGTGTTACTGATAATGGCAAAAAAAATATTAGAAACAACTCAAGCATACAACATTACATCTATCAATGGAATATTTTCTAGATATCCATAGGCAGTCATTATCTCCAGGGATACTTATTAAATAGTATTTTTATGGAATTGAAAGTGTTAATAATGTTAAGCAGCACAAAATATAATTTGACCTCTATAAAATAAAAGAGTCTGAAAGATGTATTTAAATATTTTAGTGATTATAGCTCAAAGGTAAAATTGCTAAAAATATTTTATATGTCTCTTTTCCCCCTATTTTATAAAAGGGATGTTTATTATTACATCAAAACATAAGATTGCTCTTTTTGCAGATCAGATTTATCAACTAAAGGCAACTTCGTAGGGTTCAAACTACTGCTTTAAAATCTAAAACTTTTAACTAAAAAATAATCACCTCAATGGCAGTTTTCTTTTTGATAGATGACCACAGAAATGATTTCACAAATTAGGAAGAATAGTAAAGAATATTTCATCCAGATCAGTGGGAATAATATTTCAAGGGCTAGTGGCTATATAAACCCAATCATAGATTTAGATTTACAGTGGGAATCATTGTTATTCACAAACCTACCTTTGATATTCAATGCTCTCCAGGTTCCCTTTTCATCCAAGTGAACTTTTAAACATTAAAGTGTTTCCTCTTGACTTCTCCCCACCTCCTGGGATATTCACTTATTATCTTCTTCCAACAACAGAATCAATTGTTATGTGCTCTGGGAATGACACTAATTATCACTTATCATAAAAATAATAAAAAATACAGATATTATAAGTAGTTTATACTGAACTCAAGATAAATAAATAAGTGTGATCCGGTCTGTTTCCAAGAAACATTCCAAAGGCTAAATTTTTTCATCACCACACTTGTACTACATGTTTAGTTATATGCAAAACAATATTTGAGTCATATGCTAAAATTCATCTATATACTAAATAATCTATATACTAAAATTGATATTCTAATATTCTTTTAAAGGTTGAACTTTAGACTAATTCAATAAATGGTTAAAAATAAAGCCAAAATAGACAAATATCGCTCTGATATTCCAAACTATTACAATTAATATCAGAGACTGTTTTATTAAACCATTTTCAGTAACTATTAAACACTTTCTTATGGATCAATCATCTTATTTGGAGATCTTTGTAAAGGAAAAAAATAAGTGAATTAATCAATGAATTTTCTTTCAAGGCAGTTTCACCCTACATGGAGTGATAGAAATTGAGAAATCTAGAATGCATCCAGAGAAAAAAGCCTTTAAGAGATGTCCAGGGCCTAACAGAGTGAACTGTGTAACTTCACGTAAGAGACGCACTTCAATACAGAGACGATTTGTTGTTGCTGCTAATCTAAGCTTTATTTATATATTGTCAACCAGAGGCTAGGTTAGAGTTGTGCATATTTAAAGCAATGAAAAAAATTTAACTACTAAGATTTAACATAAATATTTGCATATATTTAGTGTGTACATTTTTCTGAGTTTGGGGATATGTATACACTCTTGAAACATCAGACCACAAACACTTTGAAAGGAATTGAAATTAGGATCTCAAAGAGACATTTGCACTCTCGTGCTCTCAGCATTATTCACAATAGCTAAGATATGGAAACAATTATAAGTCCACTGGTAGATCAAGGGATAAAAAAATGAAGATATATGCACACTCATTAAGTCTTAAAAATGAAGAAATTCTTGCCATTTGTGACAAGATGCATGGACCAAGAGAGTATTAGGTTGAGTAACACAAAGAGCCAAACACGGTATGCTCTCACTTATGTGTGGAATCTGAGTCAAACTCAGAACTAGAGTAGAATGGTGCTTGCCAGGGGCCAGAGGGAGAGAGAATTTCAGAGGTGATACATAAAGCAAGGAAACTGTGGGAGAAAACTTATCAAAAGAGAAGAGTACAGACTAAAGTAGAGTAGATTGGAGCTCCCACAATTGCAGCAACAACATTATCAATTTACTGAAACCCTAGTATCTGAAAATTCACTGGCAAGGGTGCAGAGGAGGAAGGGTGAGCATGAAAGAGAAAAGTGGGGCAAATCAAGAAAAAGTAATAAATTGGAAAAATGGCATTCAGAATTTTTATTACAGGTGTCCAGGAGAAAAATTTAACAGCACTTTGGTGTACAGTGCTCCAGCTTTTAAATGATAGCACCTGCATTTGTTTACTCGAGCTGTTCTACTGTCTCCAGAGCTCTCTGTCACACCGCAGAGCGGGATTCTGTATCCCTCAAGAACTGTTCTCAATCTGTGAAGGGAGGTAATTAGTAATCAGTACTCTAGCTTCCTAAACCCTGGCCAGCTGCCTCAATCTCTAAGAGGTGCTGAAGTTTTGCTGAAATCCCAGTTCCTCAAAAAGACAAGCTCCGGTTAACCAACGTATAACTTTCCTGATAGGAAGCCCTTCACTGCGGCCTTTCCTTCCCAGTCTCACTTCCCCAGTACTTGTGGGCATTATCTCCAAAACAAGCTAGGTATGCCTGCATTGTCCTCTTCTGGAGTCCCTTACCTTGAGATACTATCCTTGTTCAGATTTTATAAAGAAAAGATATTCTGTGTGTCAACTTTATCAAATAAAATATAATAAAATTATTACTTGTTTTAAGATTTCAAAGAAACTCTGATGTTTTACTTTTATACAAAGCCTAAGAATAACCCACAAGTCAATGTTGTTTGCCTTGCTAAGTGTTTTATAGCCATTATCTTACTCAATTCTTTAAAAAATGCTGCAAAGCAGGTAATATTGTTACCTTTATTTGATAAAGAAGAAAATAAAGCCCTAAGAGATCAAATAACTCTATCAAATTCATAATACTTTAGACTAAACTAAGGTAAATTGGATCTCCACATTTCAAGCTCTCAATTACTTTGCTGTGCTCTTTGGTTAAATGTGTGGATTCAACCTACTCAGACTATCTATTTCCCAATGGGGAAAAATACATTTCTTTTAAACTTATATCCTAGAATTATTCAACCTTAAAGCCCTCTCCTATGCCTCTCAGTGAATTTTTTTTCTATGTGAATTTTATTTCTGGTTCTCCTGAGACCTTCCCATGAGTCAGCTTGCCACCTGCATCAAGTTTTCCAATCATGGCTATCACTTTCCTTTCATCGACATATTTCCCTAAACTGCATAATTGTTTATTTATGAATGGTTTGGTAAGTTTTCCATGGCAATGATTAATTCTTAAATTGTAGCTACTGTGTTTCTCACATTCAGTCAGGAAAATTACTAAGAAAAAAAATGTTGAGTTTCTATTATAATCAGGCCACCTTATCATCATGCTAAGGCCAGATACAACACAGACACGAAAAAATAATTACATGCTTTTTAGACTTATCAAGTTTTTATGTATAATATTTGAATAGCAAGTGTGAAGTAGAATTTTAATGAGGTATATGTGTATGTGTACAAAATGTCAAGTATGCCAGTTTTCCACTTGGGCAACAGTGTCTGTTACTGTTACAGTTTGGATCTAGAACATCCCCTAAAAGCTCATGTCCTTGAAGTAGCAGTGTCCAGATGCAGGATTTGGGGAAGTGATTGGATCATGAGGGCTCTGACCTTACCAGCAGATTGATTCATTCATTAATGGATTAAGTGGTAGAAGATGGAGGCAGGTGGGACAGTTGAAGAAAGTAGGTCACTGGGGACGTGCCCTCTGGGACTATATCTTGTTCTAGGCCCTTCCTACTTCTCTGCCTCCTAGTTGCCATGAGCTGAGCAGCTTTCCTTCAGTATGACCTTCTGTCATGATGTTTGTCTTGGAATCAGTTAACCATGGACTGAAACCTCTAAAGCCATGGGCCAAAGTAAGTCTTTTCTCTGTTGTTTGTGAGATATTTTGATCACATCAACAAAAAGCTGACTAACACATTCACTCTTGTGTCTTCACAGAAATTTCTTTCTCTTCTCATTTTTCATTCTGGCAATGGCCTCTTCTCCTTCCCTATATCCTGTGTTATGATTGTGATGTGTTCATTACTTGTTTTTAGAACATTTTAACTTTCTCTTGGTTTCTACAAGTCATGTTTTCACCCATTACTTCAACAGGACAAGAAAAAATGATTTTTAATTTGTGCTTGAATCTTTGTTTCACTTTCTTATCGGACCCTCTACACTGTAACACTACTCATAGATGTTACGAAAGAAAATGTCTGGTGTGTAGCAGAATTACAACTAAGCAATATGGGTAACAAAGGGCATGTCACCCTCTGGGAAGCTTCAAAAATACATTTAGTATTCATTTTTAAGAAAAATACGTGAAAGTATGATGTCAAAATCATGTACAAAACCGGAAGATATGTAGGCATGTGGAGGCCCTTGAAGCTTAGCATCATCAGTTTTCTGGTAAATCTGTTTCTGAGAGTGCTGCACTATATCACGATGTGTTTTTTGAAAGACTTTCCTAGATTTCAGGGTCCATTTTCTTATTTTGAACTTAACTATCTGAGCCCTAGTTTTTGAGGTAGTTTAGTGAGAGTAAGAAAATATATATGACAATATCTGACAAATGGGAGTTTCTCAACTGATGTGTCTGAATAAAATGTTTGTTACTTTTCACACTTCTAAATACACAGACTTATATTTTAGATATAAATATATTCAAATAAAGTGAAAGGTTTAATGTGAGGTTAGTTTGAGAATTTTTTATATATTTTTCATATTTTTATTGAAATAAGTTTTCAAAATCATTATTATCATAACAGAAATGACAAACAATAAGAGTAACAGTACATGAGCTGGGCGCGGTGGCTCAAGCCTGTAATCCCAGCACTTAGGGAGGCTGAGACAGGAGAATTGCGAGTTCAAAGCCAGCCTCAGCAATGGCGAGGCGCTAAGCAACTCAGTGAGACCCTGTCTCTACATAAAACACAAAATAGGGCTGGGGATGTGGCTCAGTGGTCGAGTGACCCTGAGTTCAATCTCCAGTACCAAAAAAAAAAAAAAGAGTAACAGTACATGGACTAAAATAATTTAATGTGACCATGGGTGGTGGCTTGTGCCTGTTATCCTGGCAACTCTGAATGCAGCCATGGGAGGATCACTTGAGCCCAAGTGTTTGAGACTAGCCTAGGCATCGTAAAAAACAAACAAACAAACAAACCCTGTCTCAAACAAGAAGAAGAAAATAAATAGTAAGATAATAAATCCAATTTAACATTTAAAATTCATATTTGTTATGTAAAACGACCAAAAGAGATTACAAATGTAATTATTTTAACTAGATCTTCTATTTTTCCCAAATGTACTAAAAAAGATTGAAAGAGTCAAATTGAAATAAACCATGAGATTTAAACATGTCCAGCTTGTAAGTTACAAACTCACGATATAATGTGAAAATCCAATGACACTGAAAACATAAAAGCAATAATTTTGATTGAGTTCCTCCCCTTGATTTGCAAATAAAATGGCATGTGTGTTTCAGGGATTCTTTAGTCTGACTTAGGTTTTTCAACTCATATTGTTCCATGTCGAAATGGTATTGCTACAATTTCTTGAGCAAATATTGAAGATATTGCCTAAGTTTAATTCTGTAGAGAGATAATAAAGTATGCAGAAAAAGACCATAAAATCTACAATGTGAGAAGAGATTAGTCGGTTCCATGATATCCGGGGAGTACCCCCACCAAGCTAGCCAGGCATTGTCCTACCTGAATGCATGCAGATCTAATCCTGCACCCAGGAGCCCAGAGGTTCTGGCTCCTGAGAAGCTTCCACTCCAGTGTTCACTTGCTCAAGGGGCTGCAGCTGCTGCTTTCATGGTCAGTTTTCTCCCACTAATGGTGCTAATTTCTTCTGAAATTCGTCTCAAGGTGAGTTGGTAAACTCTCTGTGAAACAAGGATTTCAGGTTTTCCATCTCAATCTGTGTACTCATTACTCAGGTTTTCTACCCTGGGGAATACTTTATCTCTTTTTTTATTAATGGAATGTTTAAAACTTTCACTAGCAAAGTATCCATCAAGGTTGAAGGTGGCATCTCAGTTTTGACACCATTAAAGAAGGCTGCAGTTTTGACACCCTTAAAAAGCAAAGGGAACCTGTGTGAACCAAGAACTCCATTGAGCAGCAGAATGAGAAATAAAAATATTCTCTAAAAAAGGGAAATGGCTACCACTTCAGGTAAAACCAATATTACACCAGAGCAGTGTCATTTCTATTTCATTAGCAAGATGCACTGGGTCCTTTCCTTGTTAGTCATACAGTCTGATTTGACTTGCCCTAAACTGGAGATGTTGGTCAGGTCTAGAGACTCAAAACCTCCAGTAGAAAACGTAGCAGTAGGAAAAAACCACCTCCTTTTTAAAAGGAATTTACTCATTTCAGGTAGATAGTACCCTGTACTGTAAAGTAGCCTCTTCTAGTGTTCCAGCAGCTATTTTCATCTAAACCATTACTGTAGGTGTGCTTTTGGTTTTTTCTCCTGGATCTTGTACTCTTTTTGCTAAACCACACACAGGAGGAGAGAAGGTTCTTCCTTTTATGTGAAGCAGTATCTAAAAGGTAAAATTAGTCGGGCGTGGTGGCGCAAGCCTGTAATCCCAGCACTTAGGGAGGCTGAGACAGGAGAATCGCGAGTTCAAAGCCAGCCTCAGCAACGGCGAGGCACTAAGCAACTCAGTGAGACCCTGTCTCTACCTAAAACACAAAATAGAGCTGGGGATGTGACTCAGTGGTCCAGTGCCCCTGAGTTCAATCTCCAATACCAAAATAAATTAATAAATAAAAGGTAAAATTAACCCTAAACATCACAAGCAATTACAGTACTAGTGTATAATACACTGATTCCAATTATATATCTAACAGTGGAAGCTACAATAATACATTAAATACCCCCAAAGTCTTCACCTACAAGGTAACTCCACTGCAGTTTGCCCAAACCTCAAGAGTTGAATGTAAGTGCAGTTTTCTTCCTCTGGCACATGGACCAAGGCGTTTAACACACACTTGTCAAGGGCGGTGGCCACAGAGATGATGCCATTCTCAGACAGGAAGCATGCAAAATGCAGAGGAGATCAATTTTGGGGGGACTAAGGTACATAAACAGATTCATAGGAAAGATCCTTTTCTCCTGTGGTCTCTATCTCCAGGACCACCATTTCCTCCTCTCAATACATTTCTATACCTAAGCCAAGGGACCTATTTTACTGTCCCTCCCACCACCTTCCTCCTCATTAATGTTCCTCCTTGTAGTTGTTGGCACTTTGGCTCCCTCTGTGCTCACAGTCTACTCTCTGATGCACTTAGGTGGAATGAGTGACTATGGTGTGTATATTCAATAGCATTATTTAAAAGATTAAGAGCTTCTCTTTCCCCAAAGTCCCAAGAATACTCAGCCTTCTTCCAGAAAGGGTCAGTATTTAAAGGTGTGGGAATAGTGAGGGATAAGGTGAGAGGAAGGGGAGAATAGCTATGCCCCATAAACTAGACTTTTCATTTACTTTCAGTTTCAAGGGACTATAGGTTTCTTGTCTCAAATTTTATTTTACCATTGTCAGTACACGTACAGTTTTATATCCTCCTTGATGAAGTAGTTTGGTTAAAAATCAAAGCTGGGATGTGATCAGATATATTTAAGTTGCACAAGTGGGACCATCAACCACTCCTACCACTAAGCTTGGTCCACAAGATGAGAAAACAGAATTGAATGAGGACATTGCTAATTCAAGATACTATAATAAAGCACCAATGTTTTAAATATGCTAAAAGCAAAACTTGGCAAGCAAAATTTTTTGCCTAATCTTAAAGTTTGATAGTGTTGAGTACTCACAGGCTCTGTAAAACCTTATCCACCTGCTGAGTGCTTTGATGCCTTAAGAGACTACTCATTTTTATAAGACAGACAAGAAACACAAGTGCGTATTATAGTTTGGATCCAAAGTGTACCTCAAGGGCTTATATGTTGAAGGACTTCACCACATGAGGTCTCTAGCTGATACTGCTATTGGGAAGTGGTAGGACCTTTAATGTCTTGGGCATAATGGATATAAGTTAGATCACTGGGGCTATGCTTTTGAAAAGGCTGTTAGGAGCACCCCATTCACCCCAGCTTCTATCAGATGAGCAGTTCTGTTCTACCATGTGTTCCCTGCCATGATGTCCTGTGTTCCCTGCCTGATGTCCAGCCCAAAGCAGTGGGACCTAATGGACTGAAACTGTGAACCAAAATAAATCTTTCCTTCTTGTAAGGTGGTTATATTGGGTATTTTGTCACAGTGCCATAAAGCTGATTAACACAAGGAGGGTGGTCAATCATATTTAGTTAACAGCAAAGACAAAGTGATCTGACCTCCTCAGACTAGATATTGTGGATATCTTTGGATGTAGTATTTGATGACTACAGAGATCTTGCATAAGGAAAACATTAATTTTTGCTCTTAGGAAATGAGGTAGAAAGCACTGTGGAGGACTGTGATCAAAGACACGCTTTTACACACTGAGGAAAGATGTACAAAAAATGCGAGGACTTCTTCCAAAGATAGTAATCAGTTATGTGGATGCAGATTCAGCAACTGAGTGTGATTCTTACTCTGAAATGACATTTGTTGTTTAAAAATTTTCCTGAGCATTCAGAGGAGACTGTGTCAAATGATTGAGAGTTGAGAGCTGAACTTAATCTTATTCAGAAGCAGTGTGGACTGCATTAAAATTTGATTCTGTCTAGTATTTCTCTGATATATGAAAAGTGTCATTTGACTTTGTCCTTCATCTTGAACTTCTGTGGATTTTTTGTGTGGCTTGAATACTTTCTATATAAATCAAAGAACTGTAGTACAGATCATACCCAGAATCACAATATACACCATTTCCAGAATCTATACTGTTTCTAGCCCACTCAGCATTTGTAAAATTATACAATTATGTATCTATCCACAATATGTGATAACTTGTTCTATGTGAAAAAATCATTTGAATGTTCCATTGTGTATGGTAGTATATTTTACTGGTTTAAAACAAATGATGGACGTGATTTTCTAGAATTTTTCTATAGAATTATTTTTGTTGTATTCAATCCTTTCTGCAAAAGCCAGAGCATGTTAATTTAAAGTTAATTTCCTTCCTCTTTTACAATATTTTATGTAAGGGCTCTAACAGACAGATGTAGCCATAGGAAGATTGTCTTTCCTGGGAAAGTGGACATTGTCATCCTGGCCAGGAAGGATAGAAAAAGAAAGTAGTTTGAGCACATGATGACCTTAATAAGTCATTTCATGAATTAAAGAGTGAGGGATCACCGTCTCTCAAAGAAGCAAGGATATTTGAAAAGGTAAGAACTGAACAGCTTCTATTGGATTAGTATAGCAAAGTCATTGGTAAGATGCTAAAGAAGTTATTGTAGAAGAAGAGAAACAGAAGTGGAAGTACTAAGTGAAAAATTTGAGAGAAAATAAGTGCTTTAGAAAGCTGAGTTGAAACTAGGAAGAAAAAGATGGGACCAGCATTAGAGGCATGAGCCGTTTCAAAGGAGGCTCACTCTGTGCTTGGTGTCAGATTAAAAAAAATTTATGTAGATAAGAGAGACTTAAACATACTTATACACTACTTTGGAAAAGACCTAGTCAATATATCAAGTTTAAAGAAGGCCCAGGGTCAATTTTGTACACTAAAAACAGTTAAGCATTTGCCTTTTATATGGAAGTTAAAATTGTTATTGGATAATAATTGTCTCAGTTATAAAAATTCACATATCCATGTTTTGAGAGATATGGTGTGCTGGCCTCCCATAAATTTAGAAATATCTAGGAAGAACAAAATGTATAGAAGAGAAGAAATGACTGACACAGGCAAAGGGAGAGAATAGATAGTTCACTCTGGGCATAAACTTAATCCTCCGTGGGCAGCACAGAGCACAGCCTGCCTGCCAAGCATCTGGGGCAAAGGGGAAATCAGATCTCTGCATTAGAAGTGGAGTGTGTAGGGATACAGTGGAGAGTTAAATCTCCCATGGATAGGAAATTGGCCCTCAAAAAAATAAAGGAACATGCCTGAGTTATATCTAGGATTCAAATTCAGGACTGCTCTGCTCTAATTCTTTCCAGTTCTTTCTGCCATCGTGTTGTCCGCCAGCATGGAGGATATAATGCTTCATTCTTATGTAACATTCAGTGAAAAACAGGCATTCTTGGAGGAACTTTGGATTGGACAGAGGGGAGTGAGGGGATGGGAGGGGGTATGGGGGTGGGAAGGATGGTGGAATGAGACAGACATCATTACCATATGTACAATGTATGATTGCACAAATGGTGTGACTCTGCATCGGGTACAACCAGAGAAATGAAAAGTTGTGCTCCACTTTTGTACAATGAGTCAAAATGCATTCTGCTGTCATGTATAACTAATTAGAAAAAATAATAATTTTAAAAAGGCATTCTTTCATTTTTCTCCACATGTACACAGAGAATTGAAGTCTGATCACCTCTGGTGCATAAGGGAAAAACAAGTAACAGAGTTTGGGACATGTAAGTGGTTTCCCAAAATGTCACAGCACACCACCAAAGCAGAAACACCTTAAATTCACAACACCTCATGTTTTCCTTTTCCTGACTATTGCCAAAGTGCTGCCATTCAGATCTTATAATTTCATCTTATATTCCTTCAGTAGCCTACAAAAGTGGTGTCACTGCCAATCCCTCCAGAGATCCCACTCCCAATAACATCACACAAGCACATTCCCTTGAAAGCTTTGAGTACATTTTATTCCATATAAAAATGAAGTAGCTATAGGTTAGGAATGTACAACCTCTTCAGATATATGCTGTCACTTCTTTTCTACATTTTGTCCTAAGTTAGAACCCATATTTCAGTGCTCTCAATTAATTGCTGAAATCATATTACATATGCCTATTTTTTGTGTCCTGGGTAATTTGTTCTCTTTGTATGGCCTGTTTTCTCCTATTTTGCTTCTTAGGCTATTGTTGGTTCTCAAAAATGGTATAAAGCTTTTAATTATCAGAATCCTTCTTCATTCTTTGAGCTATTTTCTCATTAAAAATATAACACTTATTTAGTAAAACTGACTTTCATCTTCCAAAGACTGAAATTGTATTCAATTGATAGTATTTATAAAATGTAGTATGCAATAATACAACAAAGCAGCAGATGGAGCTACAAAACTTACTCATTCTCCTTACTCTTCCAGTAACTTCCTTTTGCTGCCTCTGAAGTGATTAAAGATTCTAGATGCATATGCAGACATACATGTTTTTCTTATTCTTTGAGACTTCTATTTATATAAGCATCCTATGTGTTCACTGTAGGATTCTGGCATTTCCAAAATTAATGGGTAGGTTACATGTATCCAATATTTAAATAAATAACTGTAATCATAGAGATTGTTAGTAATTATTTATAATTTGGCAATGGAAAATTATTCAGTAACAGTTAATAAAGCACAGTAAGAACAACTTTATTCATGACCATCACAATAGTTATAAGGTATAATGGGATTTTTGCATTTGGGGAAAGAGATTGAGCTCAATTCTGAATTTAGCCTTGACAAGTGAGGTTTTACAGCTAAGCAGCAGGGTGTGGATCCGCGGATGGAAAAAGTGGAAACTTTGGGAGGCAGGGGGACTTCAGCTAAACAGATCTAACAGGATTCTTACTGAAGACTGGCTTCAGTGGCTAGACATCACCTTGAGGATGAGGAATCTGATCAGAGATGGAGGGTGAGCAGGTATCAGAGGAAATGGGGTCTTATTCAAAGTGGATTTTATAAGAAAGTGCACAGATTGGTCTAAGAGAAGGTTCAGGATCCTAACTAAAGTTTGGTCAGGCACAGAATCTTTGCCAATTTCAACATTAATATCATTTTCAATGATATTAACATGCTATGTTTTATATATTTTTAAATATTTTGAAAATACATCCATTGGTTCC